>JAUCMS010000095.1:9097482-9112156 GCA_032357445.1 Enteromius radiatus | reverse complement strand
GGTGTACTCACTTTTGTGAGATACTGTATATATATATATATATATATTAGTGCTGTCAAATGATTAATTGCAATTAATCGAATCCAAAATAAAAGTTTTTCTTTACATAATATATGTGTTTATTCTGTGTTTATTTATTATGTTTATATTATAACACGTACATTATACTGTATATTTTGAAAGTATTTACATGTAAATGCATTTATATATTTCTTTTCTTATATTTAATATTATCTAAATATATTTAATATATAAACATAACATATTTTCATTAAATATATTCATGCATGTTTGTATTTATATATACTTAATAAATACACACAGTAAATACAAATATATTATGTAAAGAAAAACTTTTATTTTGATGCGATTAATCGCGATTAATTGTTTGACAGCACTAATATATATAACTTATGCACTATATTACATCCAATTACATCAAAAATAAACGTTTTTGTGTGCATAATATATGTGTGTGCCTTGTGTATATTTATTATGTATATATAAATACACATACATGCATATATATATATATATATATATTTAAGAAAAATATGTTATGTTACATGTAAATATTTTCACAATATATACTGCATGTGTGTGTCTTTCTTTATATACATAATAAATATACACAGTACACACACATTTATTATACAAACAAAAACGTTTATTTTGGATGTAATTAATTGCAATTAATCATTGCCAAGCATATTGCATATATTCGTTTAAAAGCTTCAAACTCTTTGTGATTGCACATTAAAGAGAGACTTTAAGAGACCTTTTGTGTTCTATGTTAATGACAGAATTTGTAACTTTTTTATCAGTCATCATGTGAGGCTGACAGAAATCTGCACAGATAAATTCCCTTCCTACTTATTTTGACTTGATGCATTCAGCATTGTGGTTGAGCTATATTTTAATTCCTCATAGCAAGACAGGGTGGGTGGCTGCGTGGCGGCTGTCTTTGTTGGACATGCTATGAGTCAGATAAGTAGAGGCCAATAGAGACAATATTAGGATGGAATTGCAAAATACGTCCTTAGGCGCTGTGCACAGGACAAAGAATATTCCAGTGCTATTTTGATTCATCGTGGCCTTTACCTGATGTAACCCTGGTGAGATTTCATGACATATTGGGAAAAGACTTCGGCCTCCATTTTTGTCCACGGTTCAAAAGAAGCCCAAACCCCTCATCAATCTCTGCCTCTACATTATAGAAACACAATATTTTCATTTCCCTCTCCTTTCCATTCTGCGTGCGCATATGTGTTTGTGTGTGCTGCTTTAATGGAGGATGCGTTACAGCAGGGTAATGATCTGTGCGTGTGTGTGTATTGATCAGAGTGTGATTTATTTCAGCCGTCTCGTGATTATCGGGTCGTTCATCATGCCTGAATTACCCTATCAATACTGCTGCCTGCACAGACCACGAGAGACTGCGCAGAAAGAGCGAGAGAGAGAGAGAGAGAGAGAGATTTGTAACGAGGGCAGAAGCGGAGGGGATGCATAAAGAAAAGAGGAGAGGAGTAGAAAAACATTTAAATACTTCCTCCCATCTTATCCTACATGTCGTAAACAACTGCCTTCTCAGCAGTTCCTTAATCCGTTATTGGAGTGGAAGACCAATCTGTAGAGCTCGCACTCTGATTAGAAACCTCGTGAATAAACTCAACTAACAAGGTTTTCCTGAACGAGTTCAGCTAAATGTGTACGGCCTGCATAAGTAAGATTTCATTTACACATAAACTTAGGATCAGTTTAATGACAGACGACTGAGAGGTTTGAAAACATAAAAATGGAAGCCAAAGGCTTTTTGGGAACTTTGTCTTTAGTAAAGAAGCAGTACCATAATTAGCATCCTCTCGGCTTATGGTGAATGAAGCAGAGCATGGCGGGGGGATTTTAAGATGTCTGGACACACAAAGACGCATGCAATGTTTGTGTTCACAGCGACATCCTGAGCACAAGGGCATTTCTTGTGACCGTGCTGGTTTAACCACATTGAAAAACACTCCATTTACAACACTTTTGGCAGCTTAATTATATTCTTTGTGATCTCTACCATAATTGCTGGCACAGATTGTTCCTTTGAGTCTTTCACTGTCACCTCCTTGTCTGCTTCGAGGGATGTCTGCTGTTGCTGTCTTTTTACGGGGCCAACATCATCATTTTTAAAAGCTCAAAGGGCTATTCTAAAAGCCAGCAAACATGATTAGATGCTAACTATATGGCCCAAAGCATGTTAGCATCTTAGCAGCTAACCTCAAAGCTGTAACTCAGCACAGGCACTGGCTTTGGTGGTTAGCATGGGTGTGTCCTTAGCTCATCTGTGGCTTATCCTAAAGCTCTCGGGTTTAACATAATTGAAAAGAGTCTGGACGACAACACTTTTTGAAGTCTGTGGTATGTAGTTATTATTATGTATGTGTTTATATTGGAACATAGAAGACAGAACACCAAAGGGTCGAAAGTTGATTTTATTATTTTTTTTTCCTTTCAATAAAAACAAAAGCATATCTCTTTGGCAGTTAGGAGTTATTTGATCCCAGTCATCTTTGCTTTTTATTATTATATTTTTAGTACATTTAATATCATCTGACAAATCTTTAAAAAAAAAGCTACGACTTTGTATACAGGTTGAGACAAAGCAGTAACACTATAGTCATCCCTGCCAAATCTCCCTGAGCCTAGTGAAGCCACAGTCCCATGATATCAACTCTATGAACTCCATTTTGAGACAGACACTCACTTTCCAATACCTTTTCATATAGTCATGCCCAATTCATTCATTCAGCCAGCTTGGAATTTTGCCAGATTGAAACAGGACTTAAACTAATATGGGTGCTTTACATTCGGGCCTCAGAGTCTCTCTCTCTTTCTCTCATGCTGTTGGGAGAGATTATACTTCTGAAAGATGAGAAACACTGTAGACAGTGTGGATGGGATAATCAATCAGGCGGTGCAGGGGAATGTGAAAGCACAGAAGCTGAGGCAAGGAGAGGGCAGCAAAATAAAATACATATACACGGTTATGAGTGCAGGCTGCATCTGCACCAGGGAATTGGAGCCATAAATCAAAAAGGCTGTCAGAGGACAGAGAGTGAGAGAGAGAAACTAAGAGAGGACGAGAGACAGAAAGGAAAAGGTAGTGTGCGCGTGTGTGTGTGTGTGTGACACTGTCACTGACTCCACTGCTCCCTCCTTCACTGGAATGCAATTTCCTGGAATGTCAGGCGGAGAGATGGGGAGCAGATAACTTGCCATGAGCGTGAGTGTGTCTGTCCTCCACCCCGTCCACAGCGGCAACGCAGCTCAACCCAAATCTCATTACAGAGACATGATAGAATTTGCTCAGTGTGTAACCTCATTATTCTCACTCACAGATAAGGCCTGTAATTGGCCAGATCTACAGAATGGAGGAGAAAGAGGGACTGGCAAGGCAGGTGTGTGTGTGTAACTTGCCAGGACTACGCTGTGTGAGACAAGAAGTGACTGACGTTGCAAGATGTGTGTAAGTAAGACTGACCAAAAGCACGTGAGTGAAGAGGTACTGTGGGTGCAGGAGATCATTGCTGTGGAAGTGGGGTTCATTGCATCATGTGGAATTAAACAGTGGTCAGACCTGTATACAGTTATACAGAGTGTGGGTGAGAGCCCTCTGGGCAAACACTGTTACGCTTTTGTTTTTATCCAGTCTCAGTTGCTCTATTCCTGCCAAAAAATCACAGTTGATTTGAGGAATCCGTATGGAAATTGCTTGAAATTGCAATATGTTTACTTTCAAGGTGATTTCTGGAGGGACTTTGGATGGAAATTGGTTCAACTCTGAGCAACTGTAACCCTAATTTGATATGGGAGAAGTGCAACTTTTGTCTAAATTGTGCGAGAAATAGAAATAGCATAAAATAATAAGATATATGTATAAATATATTTTTTAGACCTAATATCACACTATGACCAAATACAAGGATGAAATATTATCAAATTAATTTTTGTAAAATTATTTTTTCAATTAAATCATATTTTTGTTTGTTTGTTTGTTTGTTTGGGCTATTTTATTTTATGTAGTTTTTTTATATATATGTTGGGTTTTTTTGTTTTTGTTTTTTCTCTAACAAAGCTAAGATAAAAACTTCATGTGCTTCTATATCAAAATACTAAAAAAAAAAAAGCTGAGTTAAATACAACCCAGTGCTGTGCGAAATATGGACAAACCCAGCAACTGTGTTGCTTTAAGCCAGCAAAACAAAAACAGCGTTTAGTGGATGCTCTCCAAAAATGTTTCCAAAAGTATTCCCATCACTTCATAACATTAGTATTGAACCACTGATGAAAGATGCACAATGTTTTTTTAGACTTTTCTTGACATTACTTGGCACAAGCTTCCTGGTTTACATCTAAAACATCTTAAATTGTGCGACATGGGGGTAAATTATTAATAACACAATTTTCTTTAATATAAAGTAAAAATATATGGACATAATGAAAATCCATCTTTATTTAGTCTAGTTTGTAAAATATTTCCGGAATATGACATTTTGACATATTTGAATAAAATTTACTGACATTTTCCATGGCCGTTCACTATATCTGTGCTCTGTAGTAATTCTTAGAAGTTCAAAGTGTATGCTCAGGCTGCATACTTGCTTGAAACCACAAAAGACGGATCTGAAAGCCATAAAACCTCTGAGTCCCATGTTTCTCCATCAGTGCAATTTGTCAAACAGTACATTGAGCTAGAAATCACCCAAATGAGAGAATAATAACTGTAATGTGGTGGAGACCGCCGTAACTAAATATTGTGTGTGTCTGTGTGTATGTTATCTGTCCCAAGGACCACCCATCAATCCGTCCACCCCACCACCACACACACACAAGCCTTGAGGTCACTGCAGCTTTCCCTCTCACACACGGTAAACGTAGCCTATCCACCGCACACCCTGTGCTGGTTCAGGCGCACCGTTCCAAACCTAACATGGAAAATCACACTGTGGCTGCTCTGCTTCAGAATGGACGAGTGTGCTTATTCTGCAGGCCTGTTTCATGTCCAATCAAGCCCACCACAGAGAGTGTGACCAAAACATAAACATTTATTCTGTATTTAGCTCTCTTTCTGGCTTATTATTTCTCATTAAGAATCACTGTATCAGACCACTGCTCAAAACCAAAATAAACAGGCTTTATAAATATGACCTCTTTTGGGTCTTGACTCTTTTGAAAATGCTCCAAATAGAACCAAATAGGGTTATTTTAATAAGTTTTAATTTATAAAACAGTAGATGCTGTTCAAAATGAAAGAAACAGTTCATCCAAAAATGTTATTCTGTCATTATTTGCTCGAGCTCATTTTGCTCCAAACCTGGAAGACTTTCTTTCGTCTGTAAAAATACACATATGTTTAAATGTTTGGGGTCATTAAGATTTTTATTTTTATGTTTAAGGAAATGAAGGTAACAGTTTATTTTAATGTGTCCTTACTATAATAAACAATAAATTATGCGTAATTATATGCAAATAACCCTAACCACATAGTAAGTACATGTAGTTAATTCATATTACTTAGTAATTAAGTGTGTAATTACACTGTAACAAGGACACCTTAACATAAAGTGCAAAAGAAATTTATATTTTAATTCAGCAATAATGCATTTAATTGATTAAAAAATTACATTTATGTTACAAAATATTTCAAATAAAAATAAATGCTGTTATAAATATTTTTGATCAAATACATGCAGTTTTTGTGAGACTTTTGAATCATGTGTTTTCAAGAATTATTATTTTTTTTGAGTACCTTCTTTTGTTTTACACAGATAAAAGACATGACAGTGAGTCAAATAAAGACTTAAAGTGTTTTGGAACCTAAAAAACCTGCTCAGCATGTCTCTTACATTCAAATTCTTCTTTTCTTTGTATTTTAAGCGCCTCTGTCTACTTTACTTCTGCAGCCATCCCCAATCTGGATACAGATCCACTATTACATGAAAAAAAGCAGACCTGATCTCAGATCAGTGGCAGCATTTGCTCTCTGAACCACAATCAGTGCCGGAGTCTGGAGTGTGACATATTCATCTGCTGACAGGGGGTGGAGGTGGGACGGTTTGACTACACCGGGACATGCCAGGGCTGTCATTACATACTGAATGGCTTCTCCCACACACACACACACACACACACACACACACAGGCAGCTGGTTGTCTGTCCTCCAAGGAGGCACACATAATAACAGAGACAGAATTCAGATCAAAACAGGAAAACAAAGTGAGAGGAAGACAGAAACTGTGGATTTGTGAGTTAAAGAGAGCGAGAGACAGGGGGCGTATCGTTATCCCTCTTTTTTCCCTCTCAGTGAAGGCATGTTGACATGTCGTGAATTCAGTTCCTGCTGCGAGACGGCTCTGTGTGTGTGAAGTCAAACAGCAAGAGCGGCCCATTAGTGTCACACACACACCTAGAAAAACACACACGGCTATCATATAAGGGGGATTATGAGTGTGAAAAGGGCAAGCAGGCCCTCTTAGAGAACAGGAAGGCGTTCCAACCTGACTCTGTGTGTGTGTGTTGGGGGGGGGGGGGGGCTCCTCCTTTCCTTTCAAGCGTGACAGTGATTAATGATTCTCAGCTGTCAGGTACATTACTCACATGACCTCTGCTTTTCACTGACACATTGTCTTTCTGTCTCTCTATGCCAGAGACACAAACAGAAAGACTGGAGAATGAAAAAAAGGAAAAGAGTGGAGGGTGGAGGAAACAACATGTGTCTCCCTATGGACAGTAAGTAGGAGTGCTTTCTGCAAGCAAGACAAAACCACTAATGAGGGGACAAATATTTTCACATATGCATCAGTGTGTGTCCTCATGCCTTTGTCAGTTTGAAGAAACCAAGACTGTACTCCGTCTCCCTCCCTCGCTAGATGATGGATGGAGATGAATGAAAAGTTTCCTCTCCTGGATCGAGCCGTCGTCAGCGAGCAGGCATCTGCTTTCCATCTCCGCAGATCCCCGAGCAGAGACCGTCCTAAACCCCGACATAGACTGTTATCGAAGGAACTGATCATAGATCTGCTCCATCAGGCAACGACGACTCCAATCTGTCTCTCGAGGGTCAGAGAGGAGGTGACGCGGTGAGAAGAAAAGCCTGATGAGGCATTGTCTCATCCAGAACGGACCGAACGTTCTTTAGAGAAATGACTTTGCTTTTAAGCACCGCGAGTCAGCCAAGCCTTTGATTTATTCGACTGGCTTTTACTTTAGATAACAAAAAGACTGGACTCGGAGCGGGATGGTCTTCTGAGTCCTAGAACATCGTAAACCTTTCAGAAGTGCGCTAGCATCACAGAAATCCTCCTTTAGCTCGGCTCCCTCCAACATAGAATACAAAAGAGAGGATTCTCTGTGGGGAGAAAAATGAAAACAGAGGAATAGAAATAAAGAGCTCCAAACTTCAGAGTAATTACCCATGAGGCTCCTCCCAGCTCTCTCTCTCTCTCTCTCTCTGCAGGGCTGTCACAGAGTTATGGCAGGAGTGGAAAGTATGTGAATTTAAACAAACGATTTTAATCGCAGCAGCGCAAGCCTTTCTGTCACATTTGATTTATTACCAACAACGGATTAATGCCGGAGAGGTGAGGAGGTCAGCGGCTGCAGAAAAGAGAGAAGAGAGAGAGATTTTTCAGGCCACACAACACAACTGTCATGAATGTGTAAACACGCTTGTCTAGTGTTTTCCGTCCGTTTGCTTACAGCTGCTTCCACTTCTCAATCTTTCGTATTAGTAAGGAGGAGGACAATGTTTTAAAAGAATTGTGTTAGCTGATGGAGGCGGGCACGTGATGGAGGGTTTGACACAAGCTCTTAATACTCCCTGCAGCTTTTAATCAATGACAGTTATATAATATCTGCTACATAATAGAAATGAATGAAAATAGAGATGATGTGAAATGCAGGAGGAATATCCGTAAGCCGCTATATTGTGATTGACAGGACTGGATGGATACTCTCCCCAAAATTAATTTCAAACTTCATTATGTGTAAAAAGAATGGCTGTGTCTCAATTCATACACCATCTGTCCTAAATAGTATATGACAGTGGGAGTTCCCCAGCACTGCACGTTTTGATTGTCTCTTTTATTTTACACACCTAATTTATCAGCTCATTAGCAGAGACTCCAAGAACTAAGTGGGTGTGTCAGAAAAAGGAGACATCCAAAATGTGCAGTGCTGCGCTGTTTCAGGAGCACAACTGAGAACCGGTGATATGTAAGTCATAGTGCATATAAAATAGTAATATTGTGCTGCAGAGGAAGACGAGTTTGTAACAGTTCAGTTGTAAAGCTGACACAGCAGTTTTTGAATATATGGACAGAAAATTTAAACATTAATACATTTTAAGATAACGAAAAAGAAGCTAGATGTTAGGTATGTTCACTTTTACATTACATGTAAAACAGTTTTTTATGTTATTTTCGTTTAAATCAGTTTTCAGTTTTATTTTTTCTTGTGATGGCAAAGCTAAATATTCAGTAGCCACATGTGTCACATGATACATTAGAAACCATTCTGATATTTTTATTTGCAAAAACCTTTCTTATTATTATCAGTGTTTCCACAGTTTTTCAGGATTCAGCAATTTGAAACCCCTTTTAAGCCCTTAGTTATGGACAAACCACTTAACTGCAACAAGATGCTGTAAAGGCACAGTTTTATAACTTTGTGAAATGTCTCAGGAATGGCATGTAATGTCTTTAATGTCAGCACATACGCAAGTTGCCTTAAAACAGCTTGTTCTGACTGACCCCAAACTTTTATGCTTCTGTAAGTAAAAATTGATGAGATGTTTTCCTTGCATGACTTTTTCATTAGTAATGTTAGAAAGAGCATCTTGTGGTTTGCTGGTTAACAGTACTGGGTAATAATCCACTTAAGACATTCTGCTAACAGTAACAGTGTTACTTTGCAACTACATGTCAGTAGACTGTCTGCTTAATATCTTCTAGCACTTTATTTTGATGGGTCCATATAAGATACAACATACTGACTAGTATGACTGACTTTGCAAGTATATGTCAACTTAGTTTACTAACTCTAAACCTACCCTAACAGTCTCCTCTGGGAATTAGTTGACATGTAGTTACAAAGTTGCTTCTAGTTAGTAGGATGTCTACTAAAGTAAAGTGTAAATAAAATACAATAAAACATGGAGTGATTACCTATAAATGAAGAATGATTCATACCATTTTTCAATCTTTTAAATGATTTGAAATCCTGTATTTTTAATGTGGTCTCACATTTTTAGATCTGAGATTCCACTGGTACTTTACATACTTACTGTGCAGTTACACTATATGAACTGGGACTTGGGCAGCGTATAGAACATTATACTGCACATATGGCTGTTGATCTGCCATATATTAATGTTTCTCAGTTCGCGTGCTGTAGCATATAATCTGCCGAGCGTAGGGAGATTGTGTGTGTTTAAGAGCGTGCGTATGTCTGAATCTGGTGCATGGTATTTTTCACCAGGACGGTTAAGTTCGTTCCAGTTTGCACAGATCACCTGACAGCAGGAACCGATTTTTCTGCTCTCACATGCAGTGTAATGCACAATGTCACACACACACACACTCACTCACACGCACTTTATCCCAGACCTCTCTGTCATCTCATCTGCAGATATAAAACAGACTTCCTCTCTTTTCATAACACACTTGGTTGAAAATGTGTGTCGTATTACCTCAGACAGACAGGCAGAGATGACAGGTGACGGGAGACAGGTGAGATGAGGATGACAGCTATGGCATGTGTCACGGCAGGTGAGTTACAGGTGGGTGCGACCTGCCAGTCAACATCACTTAGACTAGCGGCATCTAAGCCACGCATAAACATCCACCTACACCACGCACATGTGTGCAGAAACAGCTCTGTTTTGACAGAACGTTGTCTTGGCATCTGCACTAATACCAACTTTTTTCGAATTCAGAGCATGTAAATAAACCGTGTGAGACGTAATTCGAGTTAATACAACCCAATAATTAGCGTATAAACACAGAGCACACTTGTGTTGATCTGATATCAGCATGTTTACACAGGAATGCATTTACATTAAGAGTCCAGCTGAGCTAGAATGGGAGTGTTAATGTGCGTGTGTGTGTTTTGCTATAACCTGACAAATGCTGACATATTGTAGCCATCAGAAGTGGAGTTGGAGGTCGGTGGTCCAGGGGGAGATCATCCATCATTTCCATCCTCATGGCTGTCTAACAGCATCTGACAGCCCGCTATGTCTCTATTATCCCTCTTCTCATCCCCCTCCGCTCTATTCTTCCACGCTTCTCTTATTCCTTTTGTCTCTCGCTCTCATTCTGGCCCTTCTCTGACGCACATGCTAAAGTTCGACACGCTGTGGTATTCATGGAACATCTGCTTTTCCAATTACATAAAAAGTTACTTGATGTAACATTTTGTGAAATAATTCTTTATGTAAAATCACATCTGTTTAATATCTCACTTCTTTCGCTCACAACAATGAAATGAAATGGAGATCAAATGAAGACTTTGACTTGGGTCTTCTGCTTCTCTGTTGAGAGAAACAGCGGGAGTAGTCTCATATGTGTCTCCTCTATAGCTTTTTTTTTTTTTTAATGAAAAGCTCCACAGAAACCTCTTTTATTTTTCTTAAAGGGCAATTTGAAATACACAATATAACTCCAATCAAGTCAAGTTACCTTTATTTATATAGTGCTTTATTCAACACACAATAAACAGGTAAAGAACAGTCAGTGATATAAAGCTTTATCAAATCATGGCCTTAAAAAGGCAATAGTGTCTTTGTTCAGTTCAGTGTTGGTTCAAGTTCAGTTCAATAAGTGTTTAAAGTTAATCAATAATGAAACAAGTGGCCATGGACCACAAAACCAGTCATAAGTCATTTTTTTAGATTTATTTGTAACATGAAAGCTGAATAAATAATAAGCATTCCATTGATGTACGGTTTGTCATGAAATGACAATATCTCATTGAAAATCTGGAATCTGAGGGAGCAAATATATCTAAATATTTAGAAAATCACCTTTAAAGTTATCCAGATGAAGCTCTTAGCAATGCATATTACTAATCAAAAATTACGTTTTTCAAGATATATTTACTGTAGGAAATTAGTTAAATATCTTTTAAAAATGATCTTTATTTAATCTCCTTATGATGAAAAATCTATCATTTTCACTTGTGATGAATGCATAAAAGTGTTTATTTAAAAAAAAAGAAAAGAAAGTAAACCAAAATCTGACTGACCCCAAAAAGCAGGGCAGTTCTTTGTTTGTACTTCGAACACACAGGCAAGATTTCTTATAAATAATTTACCTTGTCAGATGCATTTGTTTAGGAGTGGTTTAGGATTTCATAGTCAGATATAGAAGTGATCCTTCCTCCTGAAAAAAACCTAACTTGTATGTGTGTGTGCATGGTGTGGCGTATCAATAACAGTTTGACAAGCATCTCTTTCTCTCTTAGTGTTTCACCATTTAGCTGTGTATCCATCACTCTCAATCAATAGTCTTGTGGTTCAGTGAGCTGGTGCGGCAGTCACCTGACTGACAGAATCAATCGCGGCCTCTCCACAACAATGAGCTCAACCCGCACCACCGAATTCCACTTCAGACAGAAAGCCAGTGAGCGGAGAGCTGGAATTCTTCTCCTCTCTGTGGGACGCATGACTCAGAGAAATGTGGACTTTGCCGTATTATACGTCCTCGCGATGGAGCCCTGGAACTGTCCCGCGTCGGCGAGTAGAAAGCAAAAGAAATAACTCGCCCACTTAAAATTCTTTCCCACACTCTCTCGTGGTGAAATGTCAGGACCGTTTTGCCTTTATGAAGTTTTACACAGGCGACGCAAGTGGCACCTAATGGGCGAGTTTGATTGACAGGCCATTGTCATTTCTGGACAGGAATCCCCATTATCCCTCAGGCCTTCTAACACCGCTATAGGGATTAGTGTGCATTCATTACTGATCAGGGTTTGATGAATTACTTTCAGATCCTCTGCACCTTACAACAAAAGCTGTCAGACAACTATTCAGCTCTCTAGACAAGCGGCTCAAAATCTACTGATACTTTTTCATTATCTCGTTCTCCTCCAAAGCCGGAGAGACACATACTAAGGGGGCAGTGAGTCAATATTCCAGCCTCAGTGTCTTGTTAAGAGTGACAGTTTATGAATATGTATAAACATGTATAAAGGATAAAGATCTCTCTTCCTTTCTCTCTCTCTCTCTGTCGCGCTCTCTTTCTCAGCTGTTCAAATATTGGTGGGCTATTTATACTAGGGTAGTGGAAATATTTACCTTGGGCTGCTGGAGTAAAATGATATGAATGGGCATCATTTCAGCTTGTCAAATTAGGCTGTGTGTGTTACCTTCCCGGGTGTGTGTATGTGTGTGTTTGTAATTGGAGAGCTGGCAGGCCTGTCTGTCTGCCGCTGGGCTGTCATGTGTGTCCTGTCTTTGCAGAGATGTCACCAAAGCTAAATTTAATGCAAGGCTTTTATATCAGGGTCCTGTTAGCCACAGGGTTGTATGTGTATGTGTGTGTTTTTGTTTTTTATTTTTTGGTAATCAGTAATGGCATAATTGCAAGCTTGACGAATATAGCCGTTTTCCTTTTTAAAATGAAAATTCTGTCATTAGTTACTCACCTTCATGTCATTCCAAACCCATAAGACCTTCATTCATCTTCACAACACAAATTAAGACTGCTGTAAGCTACATCCAGCTTAGGCGTGTTCTCCCTTTTTTGTTTATATACTGTTTAAATGAAATCTGTTGGTGGTCAAATATTCAGTATCACTACTTGTAAGTACTTGGTACATTATCAGCACAATGAGAGACCTTCCAACTAATATCACATAATATATGTCTCTATGATTGGTTGATATACCTTATATATAAGGGAAGCTAGCCTCTCCGACGAGGTTTCTTTCTCAACACTCCTCAGCGCTGAAAGTAAACACTCGACGGTGATTGGCTATTTTATTTTTTATACCAATGGAGTCACAAAAGCTCAGCTCCTCCCTGGCCTCCTCCTCCCCTTCTCTATTACTTAGCGATAGAAACATGGCGCTTTCCAACTTCAGAAACGTGTTATGGTATTACAGCTGTGAAATTACAAACAAGAAATGCACATTCTGAGACATGAACTGAAATGAATTGTGAATTTTATTAGCGTTAAATCGTCCTCCTCCCACTTTTGCGGAAGCTGTGCCTCCCTTGAAAGTTGCCACTGCATAAAACAGTCTTCATCAACACGTCAGGACATTTCGACAGAGGATGACTTGCAAGTTTTTGCCCAGCATTAGTTATTTATACCAGAATATACAGATGATGAACTAAAAGAGATGAGCGTTCTATGTCAGAATGTCAAGGAAAGATAAGAAATCGTTGAATAAGGTCATTCGTTTTCTTTTCTCTGTGCACAAAAAGTATTCTAATTTTTAATAAAATTAGCTTCATGAAATGGCCCATTGATGTCACTTTTTTAATGACTATTTTAATGATTTCCTTTCTGGGCCTTAAACATGTTAATTCCATTGTTGTCCCGAGAATGAACAAAGGTCTTATTAGGTTGAGTAACTAATTAATGACAGAATTTTGGTTTTTGGGTGAACTATCCAGTCAATATATTGGTCCTAGTCACAGTTAGCACAAAATATCTGTGCAAAAGCACTTTAGAAAAAACATCACCTATTGGAATCACTTCTATTGAATCTGCATGTCTCAATCGGTACAGACTGATTAAACATCATACACAATTTAAAATTAAATTAAGAGATTTGGATGGTGCAAAAAACAGTTGTTCTTAATGATAACGGCAGCCTAAAATCAATATTTTCTCTTTTTACCGATAGAGTCCCCCCGGGTGAAGAGGTAGACAAAGAGTGAGCGAGAAAAGAGAGACAGAGAAGGAAAGCAAGCAAGCATGTATTGATCTTCTGCTGGGAGAGATTGATAGAGCAATAAGGAGCTGGGGCGAAGAAGGAGGGACGGAGAGGGAGAGAGATGGAATAAGGATAGAGGAGAGGGACAGAGACAGAGTATATGTGTGAGCTGGAGAGAGGCTAAATGAAAGTGTGTGGAGACCATCTCAGGCCAATCAACTCATATGGGCTGTATTATAACCGGGGATAAGATGACGGATGGGGTGACAGTGAAAGAGAGCGACAGAGAAGACGAGAGAGAAGGGAAGAAAGAACAGGTGATTCGTTCTCGTCAAGAAACAAGGACTGAGGGGCCTACGGGGAAGAAAGGGTGATGATCTCATCATATAGAAATAGATAGAAGGGTATATATAGATGGGTGAGTGGATATAGATAGATAGATGAATGGTAGATGGATGGATGGTTATATAGATTAATGGATATATCAATGGATGGATAGATAGATAGATAGATAGATAGATAGATAGATAGATAGATAGATAGATGGATGAATGGAAAGATAGATATATAGATTGATGGATATATAATCAAAGGATAGATAGATGGATGGATGGATATATAGATACATGGATATATCATTGGATAGATTGCAGTGTTGTTTTTGACCACCATCTTAGATTTAGTCTTAGTCTTAGTCTTTTGGACTAAAATGCTTATTAGTTTTAGTCAAATTTTAGTCACTTC
>JAUCMS010000095.1:9061055-9083585 GCA_032357445.1 Enteromius radiatus | reverse complement strand
AGCCTTTTCCAGTTTAGACAGCTCTTAACATTTATTTTAATCTAGGACTAGTCTTAAACCCTGTTCGGAAAACCGGCTCTAGAAGTGGCATTTTTAAGTAAAATTACTGAAATAATATTTTCTATATTTCCTTAAAAAGTTACTTTCTACTAACCTTTTTGGTGGAGATACTATTGAAATATCCCCCCTTTGATAGATTTCCATATCTTAGCAGATTAGCACGAAAGATAGTTGAGATCCGCAGAAGACACACACACACACACACACTCTTTCTCACACTGAGAAAAGAGTCTTTATTTGTTCTTTTTACTGAATCTAATTGCAGACTAAGAGAAACTCAATTTATTTGTATAGCACTTTTCACAATATACACTGTTTCAAAGCAGCTTTAAAGAAAATCATGATGTTTATAACATTTTAATATCTTCATGCCTTGTAATCACATTTAGCTGATTAGAGCAGGATGATAATATAATTTACATTTTGCAATAATATACAAGCAATCAAGCAGTTGAGATTTGCCATGGACTATAAATCAGTTGATGTGAGTGAGTATACTGTAAGTATGGAGATAAAGTTGGACAAACGAGCTGGCTGGTAATACAGAAAGATCTCATTTGTGATTTCCTAATAAATCCTGTCATGACACAATCACAGAGATCAACAGTGCTCCCACAGTACTGTGTTTGTAAGTTGACTGCTGAATGATGCCATTGTAGGGCAGGAAGGAGCGTTATGACAGATACTAATGAGCGTGTGGGTGATCAGTCTGACCTGAGGTCTGCCGGGCCGAAGCGTGCAGATTGTGCCGTCCAAGTTCTCCCAGAGACAGCTGTCAATCACTGCGATCGGCCCACTCCACGTCTTGGGCTGTGTGCTGGAGTCATAATCCCCAACCAGACTCCGCCTGTCACTGAGGTACAGATAAGTTTGATAGGCTGCCAGTACGAGACGAGTCTGCCTCTCCTTCTCTCTCCATCTCTCTCTCTCTTTCAAGGCCTTCAAACCAAAGGTGTCAATCAGAAAGTGTCTTCACCTCTCCCCACTCAGAAGTTCAAAGAAGGAAATCATACAGGCTTTACTGAGACGTTAATAGCTGAGACACTGCCGCTTTCTCCGAAGACATTCAGGCACGGTTTAAAAGCCGTGCCAACAAGTGAGGACTCATCTTCGAGTGTCAGACAGACAATCATACGGTCTGCGGCTCTTCATTAGTTAAAGAGAATACCCTCGCGTCTCAGTCGGCACTGTTATGGCCACGGGCTACAGCCTAATCTCAGCCCTCCGCCAACAAAAAGAGACACATTTTTCACGGTATGCAATGGAGTGATCCCTGGTGATGACTCTTTCACTCACGCTCTCCCTCCGTCTATCACTTGGTTCTCATCTTCGCCTCCCTCCCTTTGTGTCTGTCAGGCTGCTGTGGGTGAAGGAGTGTTTGTGATGGTTGATGTCTGTGTTCACTGTGCCGTCTTTCTCTTTCTCCGCTTTCAGCATACCTCTTTATTCTAATATCATCTCGTTCTCACTCTGCAGTTGCGGAGGTTGGGGAATATGTGTGTTTGAATAAACACACACACACAGCGATCCTTCAAGAGTTCTCTCTCTCTTTCATCACACACACACACGTTAGTGTTAGAGAGGACGCAGTAGTTTTTATATGACGATAATGATGTTTACTGTACCTTACCCCTAAACATAACCCTTCTGTAAACTTGTTGACAATATTAGATTTAATGCAAAACCATGATTGGATTTAGGCAAGACATGATTTATGAGTCTTTCGAATAGCAAAAACCACTTCAAAAGTCAGTTTTCAACATTTTTCAGTAGGCCATTTGCAAAAATCTGGCACTCATAGATACATCCAAACCTGTACAAACACGAGCAACACCTCCTCACATCTGCACGGGCTCCTTCTTTCTTTCATTTTGTCTTTCGTCCAGTCTCTCTCTAAATATATCATTCAGGTGTTTTAGCGGTGGGCCGAGTTGTTGATTGAGTGGCCTTCTCGGCGACCACAGGCAGAGACACAAACACACACTGCAGGTACTCACTGACATTAACGCTTTAACCAATCATAAACCAGCCTGCCCTCCCTAACCCAACCAGTCACACTTTGAGACTTGTATATGCTCGTTTATCATCATCATCATCATTTTTTGATAGACAGACAGACATATGGGTTTCAAAAACCCATCGATCTGCTTCAGAAGACATGTGATATCCCCCCCAGAGGTGTATTGGTTAGTTTTGGGATGCTGTACTTATATATCCGATTTATGTAGCTTTAAAATAATGGCCGCTTTCCACAAGCATTACCAAGCTTGGAAGAGCCAGGATACATTTCTAAAAACTCTAATTGTGTTCGTCTGAAAGAAAAAAGTCATATATATATATCTAGGATGGCTTGGGGGTGAGTAAAATATGCCATAATTTTAATTTTTGGGTGAACTATTCCATTAATGTTTTTGCGGAAACCGATATACTTTTAAAATCAGAATTCTTAGATGAATATAAAGTTCAAAATAAAAATCTTGCTGCTTAAAAGTATAAATATCTAAGTCTAAATGAAAGTAAATCATGCTGACTCTTAACACCCTTTAGCGCTAATGTACAGTAAAAGTATCCGTTTCTAACATGAATGTGGATTCTGCGCTTTAGATTATTTGATCTATATTTATGATGAGACACATGTGATATTAATAGAATATTTTTTTCCCACAAGAAAAATCTGAGAGGCAAGAGACTTTCATCTTCATTTCATCTCCGTTTAATCTCATTGCTGTCTAAAAGAAACAACAAGTTATCTCATTTGTGATTTTTCTCTCCTACGGGTATCAATCCCATCACTCCTTCGCTTGCTTCTCTCACCCACACGCATGTGGACTCTCAACACAAATTAACTTGCTTGCCTACTTCTCCTTAAACACACTTTAACACCTATCTCCATCTGCCATCTTACCACCCACTGGCACATACGTATCCGCACTCCATCAAACACACGAACATACACAACAACACGACTGATCGCTCTGATGGCGGTTTGATTGACTGTAGGGTGCATCCAGTTGGTCATGTGATCCACGTTGGATACCAGCCCACACGCTAATTCAGCACATGCCTATTTTTCCCACCCTAAACCGTGGCCTATTAATTTCAGTGGTCTGTCGACTAAAATAGCGCATGTGATTTTGGTCAGAGCACAAGGGTAAAGACTTTTTCAAAGAAAGCACAAGCTGCGTGAGACAGTGAGAACAGTGTGTATGTGTCTATGTGTGGGCTCCCAGCAGGATGTGGGCACCCCTCCCAATCCTCCTGGCAGTCAGTGTGTGTAAGTGTGTGTCTGCGTGTGTGTGTGTGTAATGTCAAGTGACATGTGTAAGCGGGTGCTGTCAGACCCAGGAACGTCAGTCTGAGTGGCAGTCTCTCTGAGGAACAAGGACAGCCGCACGACCACGGAAAGAAACACTCCCACACAATCGCTTACTTCCAGGAGACATCATTAGACGATTACAAACTTGTGTTTAATGTAAAGGGGAGGTTGTACACTCAGTAAAGTTGCACAGCGAGAGAAATATTGAGACGTGTAGGCCATGTTTGAAACCTGAAAAATGCCGTCTGGTGTAGGAAGACATAACTTCAAGTTTGCTGCCTGTGGTGCTCTACAGTCTTGTATTTGGAAAGCCTAATAATTCAGATTTAAATGAATTAATGTATTTTTTCCCTCTGCAATTTAGAAGCTAGTACGGAGGGGAAATAAGTAATAAAATTAACATATATCAATACATTTATATTCACATATTCATTCATCAAATGTATTTCACATAATTTATATTCATATGAATTCTATATATACACTGTGTATATATACATATTATATTATAACGTTTTCTTTTAATAAATAAATTATATATTATTTTAATATATAAATAATAATTATATAAATTAAATATAATTTAGTTCTGTCAAATTATTAATAAAAAATATAAAGAAAAACATATTTCAAGAAAAATATGTTTATCTATTAAAGATATTTAATATAAAATATAAGAATATAAATGTACATACATGTAAATATGTTTAAAATATAGACAGTATGTCAGTGTATTTGTATATACATAATTAATCTACATAATATATTAAAATAAAAACAAAGACTTTTAGTTTGGATGTGATTAATTCTCATTAATTGTTTGACAGCACTAGTTATTATATTATATTCTTTTTTTATTTATTAAGGTAAATGTCAAACCAGAAAGTGTTAAAAACAGGTCTATATATATATATATATATATAAATAAATAAACTGAACAAAAAGTGATCTGTTTTTTGTGATTTTGCCAAGAAATATGCATTGTATGTGAGGAATAGTTTATCCTGTCATCATTTACTCACCCTTAATTAGCAGAAGAAGATACTGTAGCTGGTTGCCACTGACTTCAGTAGAATTTGTCCCCCTCCATTCTATCAAAATCATTGGCTTATCAGCAACTGTCAGATTGCCAGCTTTCTTCTGCGGAAGAAAGAAGCTTTTGCAGGTTTGGAACAGTTTGAGGATGAGTAAATGATGACAAAATTTTGTTTTTTGGAGGAACTGCCTTTGGTGCAAGACAGCTGTCTTTGGGTTCGGACAGAGCCATGAGCTCCATCCGTGATTTTGGCATGACTCCTGCTTCCACTCCTCCTCTTTCGTTCTCTTTCTGCTTCTATACAGCCATAAAACTGTCAGCAGTCCCTCTCGTATGGTGTTGGAGGGGAGAGCTCAAGCACAAAGGCCCGTCAAAGAAGATGCGTTTATTTGGCTCCGTTTGCACATCTCATTTTCCACCGAAAAAAAAGTACATAAACAGAGCCTGGCAAGACATCTAGACTCTTTCTGACAAGGTGAGGATGACAGAATGCAAATTTTGATCAGTGTGCTGAAGGGGATGAAAGAGAAATAGAACAAGAGAGATTTAGCAGGACACACCCCTCTCTGTCCTCATCTGTGGGAATTCTGGGATAGCCCCAGGCAGCCTTTGACCTACATAGGTGGACTCTGACGGAGAGTGCCGCATGAGGACAGGTGTGTGTGAGTTATATGGGTCAGGCTCAAAGGCAGACAGCCTCTGTCCCCTCTCTCTCTTCATTTCTCTGTAGTGCTGACAGGTGACTGACTGCTTGACACACCTGTCAGAGCTTAGTCTCCCTCACGCTGACAGATACAGACATCTCTCTCTCTCTCTCTCCCTCTCTTCTGCTGTCTGATCCCCGTCTCCTGCTCTTGAGCAATGGGACTAAGTGAACTTCCATGTATTAAAAAGGTAAAGAAAACCAGAAGCTAAACTAGATCCGTCTCTGAGGTACTTAAGCGGAAACTCGATCTCTCTGTTATCGTGACTGTTTTGTGGAAAATCTTCACTCCTGTTTTAGGGAGGTGGACATAAATGAAGAAAAGAAGCCCTTCATCTTGCCAGTTATACTCCAAAATACATTAATCAATAAGCTCCAAGGGCATTCTGGGAGAACTTCATTGACGTGAACATTAGTAATGTTAAGCATATATATAAACTCATTCCTTATTTCTGTTGATTCACTAATAACTTCATTATTAATTCCAAGCTTAATCCCTCCATCTTGTTCAGCAAATCTGTTTATCTTCATTATACACATAAATCACATGAATGATAAAAAAAGGTAAGTAAATATTAGATTTAAAAAAGCATGGCGACTAACTAAGTATGAAAATCATTATTTATAAATATTAATTAAATAAAAAAATACAAAATAAAATTACAAAGTAACTGAAGTAAAACTAAAGTAAAATTAGTGTGAATGTTAAAAATAAATAACTGATACTATGTATATATATATAAATTGACTTTTTTATATTTTCAGGTTTATTTTTAACATTTATATTATATATATGCACACACTAAAAATTACCCAGCATTAATTCAAAATCATTATACGCTTGACACATATTTGCATATTTTTATGCCAGACCTTATAGATTTTAAATTTGTGCATTTGTACTTGTATAGTTGCTAATGATACAAATGTCATATTTATCAACATAAAGAAAAAACTAGTAAAGGTTTGTGCTAACCTGACACTGACCGTGTATCTGCTAGACAGACTGTGTGTGTGTGTGTGTGTGTGTGTGTGTGTGTGTGCGTTTCACAGGCATCCTACAGATGGAATGTGTGTGTTCTACAGACAGGGCCATATGGTCTGATAAAACTGTCTTCTCTGAAGACTACTAATGAATCCTTATGCCGCACAATAAATATTACATGTATAAAACAGATATGATGAACAATGTGCCTGGCCTTTACAGAGTCAAAAGCTCATCTGTGAGCTGAATGTGAAAGGTGGAAATTACGGGTTGGGGTTCTGTGAAGGGTTAAAGAGAAAGGTGTGAGGACAATGCTTTTGGGCTCCTCAAATGGCCTTAATAGAGCAATAGCATTTGACAGTAAATGTGTCACATGCCATTAATGGCCCTCAGTACTACCCACAGTCCAGTGCAATGCCTCGTTTCACCACCAGAGGGATATCCAAAAGGCAGTAATCAGGAAAACATGGTATGAAAAGTAGAGCATCAACGTTTTCTCTACAGTCAATGTGACATCAATTTATTTTGTCAGAATGGTAATCAATGGAGAAAAATACATTTGGGAAACAGATGGTGTAGTTATGTCATCTACCAGCAGTCAATCATGCAGTTGAGTTATAAAAGAGCCAAAGTCACAGCTGAAATTTTGAGTTTGGTTGATGTGTGCTATTAAGACAGCAAACACAACTGTTGTCTGTCGAGTCGCTGACAAAGGTGTATTTGGGCATGCTGTGTGTCTGTGAATGAGAGAGGCTATTTTCGAGTATCAAAGAGCACACACTTTCTCTCTCCCTTTCTGGTTAGACAGTGTGCCTTAATTATAAATTAATTGTATCATTAGGAATAAGTTGCTGCTGGCGGCTGCATTGAGCCTGTCAAGGTTAATTACTGTAACGTGTTTATTTTGTGTCAGGCTCTGCTGTGAGCTGTCACACACGTGCAGATACAGTCTTCAAACACATGGATACATAGAGAGGAACCTCCTGGACAGCGGTAACATACATCTCTCTCTCTCTCTCTCTCTCTCTCTCTCTCTCTCTCTCTTTAATCTGCTCACTCATATTTTTATCCATTAACACATCTGTGTTGAGTGTGTTGGAGCAATGGTTCTTACGGAGGACCAAGGCAGAGTTAAAATGGTTAACATTGTTGTATTACAACAGGAGAAGCCCAGACATCCACAAGTGTATGAACCACTCTATGTGTGCTGGAAGGGGTATTTTATTTATATGGATGTTTAATAATCAAGTATTTTCACAATACATTCAAAACATTCAGTTTTGTTCATAATTTCAGTGGCATTTGCGTTACTGTCAAGCTGTGTTGCCAAGGTAAAGTGACAATATTAACAGTACATAACAGAAATGACAGTCGTGTGTGTTTCTCTGACTGTCATTTGTTACGTACTGTTAAAATTTTTCTCTGGTAACAGAATTGACACTAATTCGGACAACAACAACTCATGATTTGCAGCTATATAAGACAATTCTCACATGTACCTGCAATTACATGATCACCCTTTTGTAAAGATGAAACATTTTATTTAAAATGTTATACAATTATTTTATTCACAGAGAGAGAAGATGGAGCAAGTCATGGACAGATTTGATTTATGTCAGTTCTGATCTGCTCAGTAACTCATCTGCTGACATTTCTCTCTCTCTTTCTCTCTCTCTCTCTCTCTTGCTGTCTGTTTTTAGCAGTGCTGTTGAGAGGAGCTGCCCTCATTTATCAGACTGTCAATCCAGCCCTCTATTCCACACCACTGCTCTGACACAGTGACTAATGATGGCTTGCACTAAAGAAACCTTGTTCACACACACACACACACACACACACACACACACTACCATTCTACTGAATCACTCTGACAGACTGACAAATGATGTTTCAAAGCAAAGACACCTTGCTGTCTCGCTTTGTCTCTCAGTCATAGCCCCATCCTACTAACTACCTTATCAAAAATATGCATGATATTCTGACCTTAAACTATTAGAACATGATTAGAAGAGGCCTTCTGCAAAACAAATGAACTTGCAATGGAGGCTGTGAACAAATAATGAATGTTCATTACTCAGTATATTCTATTCACAATATAGCTGAGAAAATATTGATTGTGTTTGTTGTTTTCCAATGATGCTCTTCCCCGTTCATTGAACGTGTTTTCATGCTAGGGAATACAAGAATATTTTGAATGACACCATCAAAATGTTGGGTGAGATTTCCATCTAGTGGCTAATTTTGGTGTAACAGCTTGCGTATAAAAAATGGAGGAGGCACACGCTTAGAGCAGAATTTACTTCAAATTAAAAAAGTGACTTATTACATTAACTCCTTTTAAAAGCAAAGATTTTCTTTGATATATCAATGGTACATACTAGATGTCACAAAGATTCTTTTAAAGACAGAAAGAATCTTAACACTGACCACAAATGAATCATAACACTGTCTGCATTATTTAAAAGCAGAAATAGTGGACTACAGCATTCCATGTACAGTTGTGGAATTATATTATGGAAACTATGTTGTGCAAACTGCAAATTATTGTTCTGCAAATTAAATTTCCTTTAAATTTAATGTCATGTCATTCCAGTATTGCTAAGAACATTTTACATATAGATGACTGTTAAAAGTGGCTCAATTTACATACATTTACATACATTTTACAGTACAGTACATTCTATAGTTGGCTCCCTGCACACTACACACTTTGTACTTAGTGTGCTCTACCATTTTGTGTATCAATTTTGTAAGATTATTTTCCAGCATTAGATTCTTGATACTGCTTCCTCTTCTGGGATTTAATAAAAGCTGCAATAGTGGAGTGCATGAAGTATACAACATTCCACTCTCTCCATTTTTAAGTGCATCTTCTGGGTACTTGAGATGTGCTTCTTGTTGGATTTTTTTCAGTGTAAACACTACCCACACTATTTACACTACGAAATAGTATTTAATATTGTTTGTCTGTCCTTTTATATGATTCTGTGTAGACAGACTTTACTTGATTTCTCTGTCGTTTGATCCTGTGTGAAATATTTTCCAAAAGTAAAACATAAGCATCTTAGTATCAACTAGCATCATTGCTAAACAACAAACAATGAGAGGCTATAGTTTTTTTTTGTGAAACTAAATCTTATGTAGACTACAGTTAGATAAACCTGTACTTGCATGCTTTGTTTCAGAAGACTGAGAAGAAATTATTGGATGTAGTGCAGACTACTGAGGTCCATGACGCACAGTGAAGAAATGAGGCCTACAGCAACAATTCTTCTCCTTTCTCAGACTTCGGAAACGGTGTAAGTTTGTTTATAGCTACAAAAATGCCATTTTGTGCTCTTTATTGAGAGCAATGACAACCAAAAGCACCCCAGACTGACAGAATCCTTCAGTTTAAAAGCTTTGATTTAAACAAGGTGTTAAAACCTGTTCTATACCTTATTAACAAACTGGATCACACTTTAATTTGATAGTACACTTCAGACATTTTACTTACTATAACTTTGTGACATGCCAACTAATTCTCATCGCTTATTTCTCAGAGTAAACTGTTACAGAGTTAGTAGAACAAGTTGACATATACTTGTTTCTTATAGCTGGTATGTTGTACAGTATGTTGTGGACCCATTAAAATAAAGATATTAAGCAGACAATAGTGTTATCACAACTCCAAATTTATTTATAAAGCTATTTGAGAATAAAAACCAATCAGAATCAATTAAATTGTGTGTTTAGCTTCTTATAAAAGAGAACGGAGCATCATTAGTCTGTTTTTTTTTACTTTTGTATTTGACTGCTAGTAAATTGAAGCCCATCTTTCATAGTATAAAAAAAAGGATTTTTTTTTTATCAGTCCTTTTATCAATACTATTGTTCTTTATTCTAGTATATTAACTAATTGACCATAGCAGAAAGTGGCACATCTTACCCCACTCCTCTATAACTTAGTTGTTTCGGTCACCTTTTATCACAAAGCATCATGAAAATACTTGAAAATATCCTGTCATTGAACACTCAAGACAACATAGTTCTGAATGGTTATTATTAAGTGTTTTTACACATGGAATATAGTAAATGGAACAACATTAGATGGAAGCATATAATCGGGGTGTTTCAAAATAACAGTAAACTTCTCTAGCTTTTTACAAATTAAAAAAAAAAAAATCTCAGTTAGAAAAAAAAGATACATTAAATAATTATGTTGATAAATTTACATGACACAGAAGAATAGAGGGAAAAAAGGACAGTTGCTCATTACTTTAAATTTGATCTACTGAATCATGACTCAGTGTTGGGGCCCAGTAAGAAAAGAACGATGGCAAAAAAAAACAAACAAACACACACCAGTGTCTGGTAAAGATTTTGGCTGTGTGAGCAACTTGAGAGCGTGTGGCTGAAACCCAGGAGTATCTTGCATTTCTTCACCTTTCCATAATACAGCAAACACTGACATTACAATCACCATCTCAATACAGCAAGGTGGAAGCATGCAAGATCTCAATTCATTTTTGTTTGGCTTGTAAATTCAACAGTGACTCTTGGGGAAGAAGTATGGGAGGAACGTAGAAAAATTGCATCTCAGTAACTCTAATGAACATGTTTTTATGGATTTTACAAGAGATTGTAACAAGAACAGAGCTCAGAATGTCCATGCAATGTTACATTAGATGTTCAACATACCCTGAATTTACAAGATTTAAAGAAATAATTCACAACCTCATTTTACACAGAATTACAAAAATCTTTACAAAGATGCTACAGCACTGCTATTACCGCTGATTAGCTGCTGTGCCGTCACACCCTCAACTGATCCAAGCAAACATGATTTTGTAAAAACATGAAAGAAAAAAAGCTTTAAAAATTGAGCCAACAATTCCATGTTACAAAATGAATATACCAAGTTTAAATTGAACAAAAAAGGAAGCATGTTTTCTGCACCTCTGTGTTAATACAACTTGTTAAAAGCTTTAGTAATTGTCCAAAACTTTATCACGAAGTTCCTGAAACCTTAAGTACTCAAGGCCACAGAATAATCTCCCCTATATATGCAAAATACCTTTATCACTAGGCGTCACGAGATAAAACATTTTATATTCGATTAACGCGATCACACGTCTCAAACTTTGAAATCTTTCTCGTCAAAATAAAATGTAAAGCATAGTTGCACTGACAAAACAAAGATGAAAGATATTCGTGAACAAATCACTATTAGAGTCAAGAACTCCATACAAAGAGTGCAGTATATTAGACCTCAAACTTTCTACACCGTTTGAGGTGTGAGCTAAATTGAGCCTGCAGATTCAACACATTGAAAAGACATTCCATCTGTTGCAAAACTAGACAATTAAAGTCCCCGAAATGCAGTACTTTTTAAAAGAAAATCTGGACAACAAAAAAATCCTGGGGGCTAAAAACAAAAACAAAACAACAACAAAAAAAAAGACAAAAAGACAGGATTCCTTCCAAGTTAATGGTCTGAGTATAATGTACAGTGGGCTGAATGCAGCCCTTTCAACAACCCCTGAACTGGTGTAATGGTGAGTCCCATTGGGCAGATGCCACACTGGAGTGGGGTTTAATGATTGGACTGAAGGATTAGTCAGCCACATCTGTACTTATTTATATCCCTGCTGATTCCAGGCCTGCCCGTAGACACCGTAAGTGGGCATCTGCCAGCCGTTGGGCATATACTGACCCATCTGCTGACCGTTGCCGTACGACTGACCCCACTGTCCGTAAGGCTGGGCCGCGTAGGTGGGTTTATTCTGCTGTGAAAAAGAACAAACCGTAAGACTTGAGTTTGCAACAGAGCAGCGGAAATTTTTTTTTTTTGAGAGGTCAGGTTTCTGAAGGGCTACCTGGGGCATTTGCATCTGTTGCATGGATCTCATATCAGCCGTTTCTTTGCCCCAGTAGCACTTCACAGTGTGGCCCTCGATGCAGGTCCCATTTACAGACACTATGGCATGGGCGGCACCCTCATGAGAGTCAAACCTAAAAACAATTTTTTTTAAAAACACGCTAAATTAGTATATGCATACATAAAGGATTTGAAGTCACAGAGAAACAGTACGACATACCTCACAAATGAGTAGCCTTTCTCTGGGAAAACCCTGATCTCCATTATTTGCCCGAATGGAGAGAAAGTCTGTCTCATCAGCTGATCTACAGTAGATCAGGAAAAATATTCAAACAGGATATTCATATTTTAGATAGCAACATTTTTTTTAAAGGGTCATGAACCCCCAGACTTGTTTTTATGAGATTTCGACAGACGTTTGAGTTGCACATCTCACAAACAGTGCTAAGATTCAATCATTTTCACTGTTGGAAAAAACTGGTGAATTTTAACCCAGGTTTAAAATCTAACTTCAAAATTAGTGACGTACAACAATGATGCATCTATCAAATTATTGATGAGCCTGCGTGTTCTTATCCTATGAGAAGATGCTTCACTTAATTAGTTGACTTGCAGCTCTGGATTTGCTATGATGCTCATGCTTAAGACTGTGAGATCACGTACATTATCTGAGAAAAATGGGATGCGTTTGTTTTGTTATTAATAGGAGTTCGGTAATGGAACAAAAGCGATTCACTCACTCACAAAATTAAATGACCCACATTCTCTCTGTGTATCCTTGACAACCATATAAACAATAACATCATGCTCTACCTATACTTATCTATGGTTGTACCTGCATGAATGGTCATGTGACACGTGTTTTCAGATGTGTGGTGTGGATGGAGATAGTTTGTAAAAGGCAATGAAAACACCAGCGTAGACGAGGATCGTTTTCATTTTAAAACAAAAACAAACTAGTGCAAACAGGGCAAACCTGAAAGGCCAGAAGCAATGCCGCCACAATACACGGTGCAGTTACTCGGACTCGACTGGTTCAGGACCTCCTCATATGACAAGTGTTTGCCGCTTGCTGTTTTAGATCAAAAACAGTATAGTATGCCATCAATAAATGACATGTTTAAAAAGAAAATGACATAGTTCCATAGTAAGTGGTTCATATAATAAAACACACGACTACAAAGAAACAGTCAAATTTACTTTTTGTAAACTGACTTGCCTTCATTGTTTGATTTAGGAGCTGATGGCTTCCTTGTGGCCCAGTTTGTTCTGATCTGTCTGCCTCCCAGCCACTGGCCATTCATTTGCTGAATGGCACTTTCTGCATCCTATCAGTGGCAACAAAACCAATCAAACTGATCAATAACAAAAAAGCCATAAAGACACAAAAAGTTACATTCATGTTGTCTTGCTGCAACAGGGTATAACTAAAACTAAAAACATCAAACAACAAAATCTTACCCATTTATTAATAAAGGAGATGAAACCATATCCTTTAGATTTGCCTGTGGCCAGATCCTTCACCACACGGGCGTCCCTGCACCGAACACATGGAATCAGTAAGAATCCGAATGTTTAGACAATCCGGCTTAGATGAGTTTGAATTACACAATATTCCACTTACGATATCTTTCCAAACGGAGCAAAGGCTGCTCTGACATCATCTGTTGAGATTTCTGGGCTCAGGTCACCGACAAAGACGTGGAAATGATCTACAATAGTGGTTAGAGGGGAAATAGATATTTAATAAACTATGCAGCAAAAAATAAAAACTATTCATGCTTTATAGTTTGACCACACAGGCCATTATATACACCAATATAACATCACGTGCATCTATTAGCAACACTGAAGGAGACACTTACTGCTTGTGTCTTTCTTTTGACTGCCTGGCATTGAGGCCCAGTTAACCTTCATATCCTAAGAGAGAGAGCAGAGCAAAGACCGGCAGATTAAGACAAGCAGCATAATTCATCTTCATCTTACTTAGCCGCATAATACGGTGAGCCTCCAAACGCAGAAGAAATAAGCTGACAACAAAATAAAAACCCTGGTGATCACTCAGGTTAAAAAAAAAGGGACTATTAAAAAAAAGAAAAAAAAAAACTCTGGAATTGTTTTCTACATAGGAAGAGAGTCTAAATAGCAGACTTACAAAGAAGTGACATTATCAACTTGTATTACTCCTCAAATGGTCCTTCATTACCTGTTGAGGATAAAATATTTGCACTGAATATTTTTTTTTCCAAGGCTTTGCTAAATTTGAAGACCTGGTACAGGTGTAGATGATGATAAAGCAAGGCTAGATGTTGACATAAATGGAGGGGGTGGGGGCAAAACTAAAAATGGTCAACCTGTACCCAAAAGATGAACAAAAGATACAATTTTAAAAATGCTCACATGCATTGATTATTTACTCCAGTGGCCCAGTAATGGATTCTGGAGTGTTGCAAGGTGTTTCTGGATAAATTACTTATTTTATTAGCTACCAATACAATATCTGTAGCATTCTCAGATATATTTAAACCATAAGCTAACAGTATGAACATGTGCAATTAACATTTATTTTTGACTTGTTTACTGTGCATTATTATCATATTGTGACAACTTATTTTTTCAATTTGTAAAAGCAGGAATATGCCATAAAGATAAAATAATGCTTTATTTAAAAATACATTGCTTTAAACACTATTAATGAAGTAAATCCTTGGTAAATATACTTTGACTTGTATGATGTAAACAGTTGATGAGATGAAGGGACTTGAAAGATTTGATGCAAGATTTGAGGTTAAAAGCAACTTACCTGTAAACACACTATAAATGTATTAACTAAAAGGTATTTAGGGTGTCATCTTAGTATATAAGACTTCATTTCAAACCATATCCAATCTACTTTTCAGAGTGTGTAATATTTTACCTTTCCTAAGATCTTCCTGCCATTCATGGCAGCCAAAGCTGCAGCAGCATGTCTGTTCTCATAGAACTCCACAAAGCAGTATGGGTCATTTCCAGCCGTCTGAAAAACAAAATGATCTGGGTCAAACACTGAAGTTACGGGTGTCCAGGGTTCCCAGGCCTTTTGATCAATGAATTTATCCATGACCTTTTAAAAGTCATGAGTTAGTAGTAAAGAATTATTTTGAATCAAAGATAATTTTGTTCACTGCTCAAATAATCAACTCCCATTCCCACTTGCAAAGAAACTTTATTGTGCACAAAAACAATGAGAGCTAGAATATGTTAACTAAGGATCTTTCCATTACGTTTGAGGTTCTACTAACTTCCATGACTTTTCCAGGCCTGAAAAATATTTCCCGGTTTTCCATGTCAATGGAATCCCTGGATTTCAGATGTTTTTTTCAACTCACATCAAAAATCATTTTACAGCTCTTGCAGGAGCCGATCTGGGAAAACACTTGCAGGATGAGGGCCTCCGTAACGTCCCTGGAGAGGTTCCCGACATACCTAAAACACAGAAGACCACAGCAAACTAAGAAACACGGTCAATGCGTCGCGTTTTCCTCCTCTCACGCTAGCAGCACATTCCGCGAGGTTTCATTTCTGCCACGTTTTCAGCGCACGAGAGCCAACAGCTAACATTATCCAAAAGCTTTATTTATGAGAGAAACCACGCGTAGTAAACAAACTGTTCGTCTGATTCACGATTTTACACCAGAGGAAAGTGTGAGAAGGGCCATGTGGGGGATATAACAACATTTAAGCGCTTTTTGGTAGTTAGCTAATTGGGTAACGGAAACCTAGCGCCACAAACGGAACTTGTGTGCTTGCAAAAGCCTCGTCTGCGCCGTAATTAGCCATTATGTGGAAAGATTATTCCATCCATTTGGACATAGCCGGGTAAAATAATATAAGACAAAGGGAAACAGTGGATTCTTCAATGCTACCTCTGCTAGGCTCGGTTCCGTTGCCCCAGTTTGGTGTTTGTCTATTAGCCGGCTTGTGCTGTCGGGATTGAAAGCATAGGCGCCCATAACACACTTAATATGTAACATAAAGAGTAATTAACGGAGTTGTACCCTTGAGTTGATTATCTTCGCTCGGCGTGCTGCGCTTGCGACCTGTGCGCCGCTTTACTAAACGTGTTTAAACACGAGTTTGGCTTCGTAAAGTGGCCGACTAAACTACAGCAGCACTTACAATGTCCTGGGCTGGTCCTCGTCCATCATCATCATGCTGGTGGGAAATGGTTGACGCTTTGATTAAAAAACTGCTCTGTTTTTAGCGTTCGAGTGGATAAAGCTTCTATGATTTTAACTTGTTAGTTAACGCGAATTTACTGGAATAACTTCCTCTGACGTTACTCGTGAAACGTCATCAAATGACGTTGCGAGCCCTCTTCTTTAGCTGCTGCTGTTCCTGGAGAAAGAGACCGATTACTGCCCCCATCAGGCCATTCTCGGCGAATCGGTTCTTTCGATTCAGTGCTTCCTTTACGTTATGACGTTGACATACGTTAGCATCATTTTTTCATTATTATTCCACATGTCCCAGTTTAGTTTAAAGGAATGGTTCTTCTTACAAAAATAAAGACATTTAGACAACCAGTAAAATGTTCATATTTAATTTGAAACTAAAACAACTCAAACTGATACTAAAACTCATATGAAGTGTTTAGTCTGATTTGGAAACAAACTGTTCAATAGAAGGGGAATAGCTTTTGGTAGCCCGATGGTTGAATAAAAGCTAAATTCTTTCTAGAATGTGAGGAGGCTATCTTGAATTTGGTCTGAAATACAGAGAGTAACGTATTGCTATATTGCCTTATCGGGTTCTGTGTATCTTTGTGTCTGTTCCCATAAAAAGAAAGTGTTTTCTACAATATAAAAGCAAGCTAGACATCACCAGAGTGAATTTGAGTAACATGAAAGTAAGCCACACTTTCTGTGTGAAATACAGAGGGGCAACAGATTTTTGGTAACATGTATTATTGGCTTGTTGGGTTCTGTTTATTTCTGGGTTTATTCACATAAAAACATATTGCTTTCTAGAATATAAAATAGAGGAGGCTAGGCATCACTAGAGTGAATTTGGGCAACATGAAAGTGGGCAGCACTTTTTGTGTTAAAATACAGAGGGGTAACAAATTTCGTTAGCAAGTTATTCTGCCTTATTGGATTCTGTGTTATCTGTTGTTCACATAAAAGAAAGGAGGCTAGACATCACCAGAGTTAATTTGGGCAACATGATCATAAGCCGCACACAATTTATATAAGTATATACTTCTATTCATATCTGGGATTATTCACAGAAATACAACTTGCTTTCTAGAATGTAAAATGCAGAAGGCTAAACATCACCAAAGTTAATTTGGGTAACATTAAAGCTAAAGATAGGGTAACCGATTTCTGTAACCTTTTTACACAGTCATGTGTAATTTAGTAGTGTCTCTGAAGATGTTGACAGACCATGCAGTTGCATAAATCTAGCCATGTTAGGACAAACTAGTCTAAACAAATAGTGCTAATGAATCTCATCTTTAAGATTCAAGTTAAAAGCATTTTTTAATTTTGTTTTATTTTAGAACAATAACATTTCATACAGCTCTGTACTCTGTAACTAAATGTAGAATGCATGATATCAGAATCTAGATTATTAACGTTATCGTATCATGAGATCTTATAATGTCTGCTACTGATGTGGTGTTAGCATATATTTCACCAAGCTCTGCGACAAATAAATGCCTTCAAATCTTCCACATCTGAAGCAAATTTAAGTAAAAACTGAGTCATGCTGGCCCAATCACACGAACGTAGACACCGGTTGAGAGGCGTGTTCATGTAGATCCTCTGATGCTGCTCTGCAGTGAAGATGGCGGAGAGAGGAGACGGCCATCTGAAACCCATAAACGGAAAAGCCCTTTGATTGCATGCGGTCTTCAGTAGAGCATTTGTAGGTTAGTAAAAGAGGACAGAGGCGCTGGTTTTTACTCCTTTCGACATTTAAGTTAGTTGGTTTACGCATGGTTTGGTTGAAAAGGGTTGTTTGCCGCACAAGGCTCTGTATTACGGCTAACGCGGGGGAATTAATCGAGGTATGAATCACTTTTTGCTAAACTAGCACGAACGCGCGCTCGTAATTGTTTAAAAAATAGCCGTGAGACCGTTTTTAATATCTGCACGATGAAATGTAACGTTAACCACATTGCCTTCCGGTTCTCTTAGCCGACCAATTAACGTTAGCAGGCCTTTAGGGCTTATGGTTCGTTATAATACACCATTTATTCGCTTACCTATTTATTTAGCAACAACGCCCAATTTAAATTTGACATTCAACCAAACAATTGTGAATCAATTGTGTTCCTGCTTTCGGTGGTATAGGCCTACGTTGCGAAGTAAATAGCTAAATGTGAGAAGTTTATTATTTATATCAACTTCTGTCGTGCACTTTATGAATGCCTCTTGATTTCCCTTTTCTCTTTCTTTCAGCACTGGCAGAAGATCTGGCCTCCCAGGATGGACAGTGCTTAGATGTGGGCAACGTTTAAGCTGAATGCATTGTGATTTCCAATAATTGAGACAGTGATTCTAAAAAGCTGTCTACATTAATGAAAAGAACAATGTAGTCAGCTTAGCATATTCAACCATGTACGTGAATATTGTTAAATAGGTGTCTAGAGCGGTTTAATGTACTAGTGCATGTATTAGGGGCTGAATTTTTTTAGCTACATTAGGCAAATCCCTTCCCACTTGCATACTCGTATAGTTTTTTTTAAAATAGTCTTTTAAAAAAAAAAAAAAACTAAACATGGATGTGAATGAGATTTTACCTCCCCTCCCATTGGAGCCGCCAGATGCAGTATTGGCGGGGAATGATTACATTAAAGCACCTCCACCACCTCCCCTGCAAACGTCCAGTGACGCAGAGGAAATGGACGTTAGCTCTGGTGGTGATGGACACCAACACACCCCAGCAGTGGACAGGGAAGAACAGCTCCTCTTCAACAAGCGCACATTGTCTGTTAGTGGTCACGCATCAGGTAGCCCTGACCCCATGGCCACGTGCCCCAGAACTGCTCGCCATGCTCCCCCAGTTACCAAGTTCTTACCTGATCTCAAACTCCTCAAAGATGTAAAGATCAGTGTCAGTTTCTCAGACAGCAGTAAGAGCAAAGACAGGAAGGTGTTGTACACTGGTTTGGGGCAGGTTAGCCATGAAGAGCAGAGTCTAGATGGATTGAATGGTGAATTGCATGATTCTTTAGAGCAGAGAAATGTGCCGGGCAGCTCGACCATGAACACTGGCTCCTTAGGGTTAGTTACAAACACTGAAGAGCTGGAGACAGAGCAGGAGAACAAGGTTGAGTTTGCCGTTTTGGATGACCTGGAAGATTTCAGCGAGAACTTTCTGGAAGTTGAAGATGGGGAGCCGAGTGGTTTCAGGTCTCGGATGATAGTTCAGCAGGAGCAAGCGCATGAGGGGGACCTGATTTACTCCTATGAGGTAAAATGCATGGTCGTCTTATGCCTTCTTTGGTCATTTTGTTCAAATTTAAACTTCACATTTGTTAATTAAAGAATATTATTGCCATCTATACCTGTAAATGCTATAACTCAAAAAAAAAAAATCTCAAATGTGCATCTGGAGTCTTTTATTCATCAGGGAGGATCCTGGACTGTAGCAAGGTGGCCCTTTTGAAGAAGATTTGAATTACAGCTCACAAAATGAGCTTGATTCAAATCTTACATTATGTTTTGTTGATGGCGTGTCAGTGGATGTCGGGTACTAACTTGACTATTCTTCCAGGAGGACTTTGACAATGATGTAGATGCCCTGCTGGAGGAAGGTATGCCCATGCCTAAGAAAAGGCGCCTGGCTGAAGACAAATATGCTGGAGACAGTGATCACCATTCAGATGGGGAGGCTGGAGTTCAGCCCATGATGACCAAAATTAAGACTGTTCTTAAGAGTGAGCCTCAGTTAACTCCTAGAAAGTTTCATTGGAAGTGTTAAACACTGTTGCTGTTAAAACCTTTTAAAGATTATTAGAATGGAAGAGTATTACATATCTACACGGAGATGTTTTCAAACCCCAAGGTTATTCGTTTTCTGTGGGTTTTATCGTTATTTGTTTGTGCTGCCAATGTATTTATAAGTATCTATACAACTTTAAATGTAAATACACAAACTGTATTAAAGTCTGTAAAATTGGTGCTTGTTTATATGCACCAAGACTGTGTTCAAAAATATTTGATATTTTTTATTTTTCTGGTGTATATTTAATATAATATATTTTTTTATTTTTTTCATATACTTCTAAAATTAAATTAAGATTCTAGTTATTTAAAAAGTAATAATTATAAAAAACACTTTATTTATTTATTTTTTGTGGAAAATGAAATGATTTCCTAGGATGCTTTATTGAATAGAAAGTCCAGCATTTATTTGCATCCTTGGTAAATGTGATAACATCTGACTTTCAAACTATTATTATTATTATTTTTTTTTTTATAACTTTTAAAAAAAATGTGTTTAGGTTTGTCTACACTTTTAAACTGGAGAGAAAGCAACATAGGATTCTAGGTGGGTGTACGTTTTTTCAGTTGTCGCTTCTGTTATTGATCTGATTAGTTTATATTTATTTTTAAGGTCGTGGGCGTCCACCAACTGAGCCGTTACCCGATGGGTGGATCATGACATTCCATAACTCCGGCATTCCAGTCTACCTCCACCGGGAAACCAGAGTTGTCACATGGTCTAGACCTTACTTCCTTGGAACAGGAAGCATTAGGGTAAATGGTTTGGCATTAGGGTAAATTCAGGGTTTTGCTTTCACATGTATCTCATCCATATATTCTACACATTTCCCCCTTCAGAAACATGACCCTCCAACCAGTAGCATTCCCTGCTTGCACTATAAGAAAATGAAGGAACAAGAAGAAAGGGAGCAGAATGGAGAGGTGACTCCAACTGCAGAAGTGTCTCCAGTGAAGTCTGGTGAGGAAGGCGTCTCATTGGAGAAAGTCGATGAACCTGATTCTACTGCCACTGAAGAGCCCACGGGCAGACCAACATCAGAAGATCCAGATCTTGACCTAATAGAGCCAGGAGGATCTTCAGAGGGGAAGGAGAGCCAGGCCAATGATACAGCACAGGGAGCCCTGGGCCAGGTTAAAGCCAAGGTGGAGGTGTGCAAAGATGAGTCTGTTGGTAAGAGGATGAGGTTCTAATTTCTCCTGTTTAGCACTATTTTAAATCCACATGATTTGTGAAATCTCTTCTCATGACTTGCATCCAAGACATCGAGGATTTCAGAAGCTACCTAGAGAAGTGCTTTGATTTTGAGCAAGTGACGGTTAAGAAATTTCGCACATGGGCTGAGCGCAGACAGTTCAACAGGGACATGAAGAGGAAGCAGGCAGAGTCTGAGAGGCCCATCCTACCAGCCAATCAGAAGCTCATCACACTGTCTGTACAAGACGCCCCCACAAAGAAAGGTACTTGTCTGTGAGTCATTGCCTTAATGAATTTTACAGTACACAGCACGTAGCATTTTAACAAGACTGGCCCTGTTTATGTTTCAGAGTTTGTCATCAACCCCAACGGGAAGTCCGAAGTGTGCATTTTGCACGAGTATATGCAAAGAGTTCTCAAAGTGCGACCAGTTTACAACTTTTTTGAATGTGGTAAGTAGCATAATACATAAGACTAAAACCGTAATTGAGAAACTGTTTGAAGCTATAAAAAATAGCCAGCAATTAGCTTGTTGTGTTATTTGTGTACCATGTCTGCAGTAGCATTTACGGTTATGCTAATGAGCCTAAAAATGGTTTGTGATTTTATCAATGTACTTAAAATGTGTTATGCTGTTGTGAAGGCAGTAAATCACTTAAACCAAATGGTTTTGTTAAAGCAGGGGTCACCAAGTTCGATTCTGGCCAGTGTCCTGAAGCGTTTAGCTCCATCCCTAATCAAGCGGAACACCTTAACACCTAATCAAGGTCTTACTAGGTATACTTGAAACTTCCAGGTAGATGTGTTGAGGCAAGTTGTAGCAAAACTCTGCAGGGCACTGGCCCTCCAGGATCAAGTTTGACCTCTGGGTTAAAGATATTTTGGGCTTTATGTAACAAACAGTGCTGTCTAACCTTGATTTGAAATCGCATTAATAATACAATAATGCAATGATATCGTTTTGTTTACCCAGAAAACCCAAGTGAACCCTTTGGAGCCTCGGTCATTATAGACGGTGTTACATATGGCACAGGAACTGCAAGTAGTAAAAAACTTGCCAAGAATAAAGCTGGTACATTTTCCCTCATCTTTATCTGAGTCCTTAATCTTAGCAAGAATGCGTTTCTTAAATATAGATTGCTGTAAATCATTTTATTGGGGTACATAAGGATGTATACTGTCTTTTTCTGACAGCTCGAGCAACACTGGAGATCCTTATTCCTGATTTTGTGAAGCAGACGTCTGAGGAGAAGCCCATAGAGGGAGATGAACTGGAGGTACTGCTCAGCGGAAATGATTGATTTTTATTAGTGCTGGGCAATGATTAATCGCGATTAATCGCATCCAAAATAAAAGTTTTTCTTTACATAATATATTT
>JAUCMS010000095.1:9041770-9060955 GCA_032357445.1 Enteromius radiatus | reverse complement strand
TATTGGTGAGATTAACAGTTTTAAGAATAAAACCCAAAATAAACTGATTTTTCTGCAGTGATCTCTTATTTTTTTCCCAGAGCTGTATATGGTAGGCCTATATGTGGTGGTGGGTCGGCTGGACCATAAAATGCCAGGGCCGATTTTTACTCCCAGTCCAGCCCTGGTAAAAACATTACCAAAAAAAAAAAAAAAACTGTTAATAGGTTAACAGTAAGTTGCTCATCATCTAACCAGACATTTAATGTAATTTTACAGTAGAATGCTGTTAATTGTATAGTTTACAATTTTTTTATTGAACAAATCAATGTATAATTTATAGCCAAAACCTGTAAAAATTATATTTCAGGAATTTCCAGAATTCCCTGCATGACACGCCACATTCAAAATTTTAACAGCAGATTTTAATAGCAGTGTGCTATTAATAATAACTGTGCAATAGCAGGTTTTCACATATTCTGGCAACCACAGCTGCCATTTTTTTACTGTGTTTTCACTGGCTTCACAGGACTAACCACATCCCTAGTTACTAAACTAAAGTTTCAGTGATTGAACCAGATAGAGCTTGCATGTGGTGAAATTCCAGTAGATCTTGTTTAATTGCCATATTGATTGTGATCTGCATTTGTTTTGGGGAAAGGAGAAAGATGAGAGTGAGAGTAGCAAGTCAAATTGAAGCCATTCGTCACAAGCTGATCTTGCTTGTAAAGAAAATCGATGTCAACTGTTGCAAAGACAGTGGTTGCACATTCATCTTGACAGAGGAATAATTAGCTTCATCCTCTAGTGATGTTAGAAAAGCAGCCCACTGCTAATATTTCACACTCAGAGATGACTACTGTGATTCTGCACCAAGATTCACTCGTGCACGCTCGCACATTAGTGTAATAATAATAAAAGCAATCAGGTGTGCAGATAAACACTCATACTCAACATATTATAGATTGTTGTAACCGACAAGGGAGGAAGGACATTTAAAGGGATAGTTGCTACCTGGTCTAGCATAAACGTAACTTGGTGCACATTTTAGCACGAAATACGTACCATTAAGTACATATCACTGCAGTTTCAAAAAGAAATGTACACTAGAGGACGTGAAACTCAGAACTCAGAGTTTTGATTAATAAAGCATAATTTTGACACAATTACTTGAAGAATATCATGATGATGCTATTGAACGTTTGCATCATGCATATCCAGCTTTATATCTATGGGTTTTCATATTTTCAACATGGTAGAGCATTAGCTTTTAGCGACAGTCCCAGATATTTAACGTAATAAAAACACAGCAATATGAACCTATATCAATGTGATAAAAATGTGCCAGGGTTCATGTATTGAACCTGTGTTTTAGCGCCACTCAGTGAACATTTCTCTTTGAAACTGCGGCAAAACACATATTTTTGGATAGTTGACTATCACAAAAGATGGTGGGATGATGGGTTTCGAAGCTGACTTTTGTAATAAAGACAGAAAAGCACTAAGGCACATTTTTGGGGCAGAAAATTGCTTTCTGCATTCCTACCACACTCTTCAACTTCTGACTGAAAATAGAAGGGGGTAGAGTCTGTGTGTTTGGGTTTAAACAGTCCTTAGTTGCTGAATAGGAAGTCTTTGTCCTTTTTCCAATCTCTTTTTATTTTTTCAATTTTCTGCACATCAAAAGCAGAAGCCTTGCCCTCGATCTCCACTGGGAAATCTGACGCTTCTCAGACCTTATTAAGCACAAACTCAACATTCTATGAGATTTTATGGAGTTCTAGCTCAGTGATCAGTGGCAGATTGAAGCAATTATCTGCAGCGGTTTTGAGCATTAACTATGGTGCTAGAGCACAAGACAAATTTTTGTCAATTAAACATGAGCCTCAAAGCTTTCGGCCTTTTCTGCTGAGCACTGTTCTTATATAAACGCTCCCTCAGTGTGCCCGTTAGATGTTTCAGATGCTCTGCCATCCCTGTGAAAGCTAAAAATAGAAGCTTCTCTCTCTCTCTCTCTCCTTGTCAAGCCTCAGTTCTGTTCTTCCCCGTGAGTGTGAGTTATAGAGAGGACACGTTCAGATTCACTTTCATAATAATTTAACATCCTCCTCTGGGCAAGGAAGGTATCCACTTTAAGCAAAAATATCTTTGGAAATCTGAAAGATGCCCACCAGAAACTGCTGAATGAGTAGCTGTGCTGCTGAAAGCTGCCAAGTGTGTTCACAAATAAATGTGATCTGATCCACGCGTATGTTTGATGTTCTGCTAGACAGCCTGGACAAACACTATTATTAGGCTTGGAGCAGGAAGGGAACTCATATTCAGGTCTACATAGAGCTCCATCAGTTTGATAATTCATTGATAGTTCTTTCTCAAAATGAATTGAATCTTCAATTCTATTAAATATGATTTAATGTGAACCTATTATATATATATTAAACATAATAAATAAAAAAAATACAGAAAAAAACAACAATGTTATTACAGCATAAAATTATGGTTCATATTTGAGTATACTTTAAAATATAATTTATTCCTGTGATGCAAAGCTGAATTTTCATCAGGCATAAGTGTCTCTTGAGCCTTCATAAATCATTCGAATATGCTATTTACAATTAAATGAAAGGTTTCTTTAGTGAATAGCAAGTTAAAAAGAACAGCATTTATTAAAAATAGAAATTTTTCTAACTATGTAAATCTATTACTTTTTATTAATTTAATACATTATTAATTTTCATTAAAAAAAGAAAGAATAAAAACGTACTAACCCCAAACTTTTAAACAAAAATAACAGTAATATTGTTAGAAAACCTTTCTATTATAAAGAAATTCTGTCCTTTTTAACCTTTTATTGATCAAAGAACATATCACAGGTTCCAAAAAATATTTTCAACATTGATAATAAATCAGTGATATAAAGGATATATGAAGGATCATGTGACACTGAAGACTGGTGTAATGATGCTGAATATTTACCTTTGTAGCAAAGGAATAAATTATATTTTAAAATATATTCACAGAGAAAACAGTTATCTTAAATTAGATTTTTAATTTTTTCCTGTATTTTTGATCAAATAAATGCAGCCTTGATGCGCATAAGACACGTCTTTAAAAACCATTAGAAATCATACTGATCCCAGATTTTTGAATGGCAGTGTATATATGCATAAAGTAAAATAAAATGAATAAAAAAAATATATTAAAAAATGATGTTTGAAAGGAGTACACCACAATGCTTTCTGTCTTTTATACCTAAAGCACTGCATTTGCTTTATATAATACTGCTGATTCTTTCTCTCTAAGCCATCTGTTTATTCATGAAGGCATCTTTCAGCACAACATTCATTCATCTATGAAAAAGTCAGGTGCTAGGGATACCAAATGTAGATGTGGAAAGTCAAATAACTGCATGTCTCAGTTAAATCATTACATGCCAGGGAACTAAACCGCATTTTTATTTCTGGCTCGGTCCCTAATAACTGATGGTATAATTACTCAAATATATTTCTTAATTTTATTCTAAGGTGTACAGCTAGATTTAATGTGTTGGTTTCTTTTTACTACTCGCTGACACTGTGATGTATGACAATGCATTCTAAATGAGACATTACACTTTCAGGCGTGAAAAAAATAATAATGAGAACATCTGTCCTCAAGACAGCCCAGTTCTGAAAGATATTTGTTTTAAAGACAGACGAATTTAATGTTGTCTCAAAAGCTTGAGAAGGGTCACTCAGGAATATTTCATTCCAAATTATTTAATGTTTTACTTTTGTTGAAAGAGGGTTAAATAAAAGCTGCTTTTTTAACCCTCTTTATCTGTGTGAAGCTTCACTGGTTAGACCATCATCAGTTTTGCAGTTGATAAGTTGATCGTGACAGACCGATCCATTTATTTTGTAAGTAACAAGCTGATTCTTCACATAACAAATCACCCTTATACCGGGGATTGAAAGAGACTCAGTAGTTGAAAGAAAAAGTCAGTGCCACAGAATAAGAGGAAAAGAATGCAAGAGTCAATGTAGAGTTAGCAGTGTGACACTGGCAAAAGCATTGAGCTGAATAAAATGAGACCCAACAGACTCTGAGGAACCCAAATCAAAACCCAAAGTTAATATTCTTAATTTCACTGGCTAAAAGAACAACCAAAATCTGCCGCAAGCACATTCTTTCCTCAGCTAGTGGTGAGAAACATAGTTGCTCTGGGCAAAGTGAATTCTATCACATTCTGAGGACCATTACATGATCAAGCAACTGCTGTAGACGCGGGGGAACGTGTCACTGAGCCCTCTGTTGTCATAATTGAGAGAGAACAAGAGCGAGAAAGAGAGGCTGGCAGTAACAGGAAATCCTGAATCATGCTGGCTTTTGATCTGCTCCATCTGCCATGGCATCATGTGAACAAACTGCGACATTCAGTCACCAAAGTTGTCAAGCAGTCAAAGATTATTATTCACAGTTGTCTATATACGACGAATATCAGCGGGAGCTGAGCGGTATTGTTGCATTTTGCATTCTAGTGTACAGAGATATCCACCATAATTTTCAGTGCGGAAGGAAGCTGTTTTCTTCCGGGTCATTAGACGCTGCAGAGACATAAACAGAAGAATAACAAAGTGCAGCAAAGGGTAAGACTGTTTGCTACAAACCAGTGTGATCATAAGGTTGTACATTAAAATAATATGGTAATGTCAAGCTGTATATTATACAGCTACAAATAGAGGGATGCAGATGACACCAGAAGCTAGGCACATTCAATTTACAAATGGCCTCTTGTGGACAAAAAGGTGGATATAGTAAAGGAGATATGCATTATAGGGAGATGTGATTATTTTAGCATGGAATACGAGTGTAAGTGTATAAGTGTAATAAGTTTAAGTTAGCAATGTTAAATGTAGAATCTGAAATATTGTCTTGGTTCATTGTCATTGTTTGAGTTTGTTTGTTACCATAACAAAACAAAACAAAATTAAACTGTTATGTTAATTAAATAAATTACACAATTGCATTATTTCCATTCAACTACTTTAGGAAAAAGAAAAAAATGTAGCACCTTAAAAAATCTATGAGATTCAAGCATTTAACAGCCCTGTACAATATAATTGAATACAAAGCATTATATATTATTATTTATATACTGCTTCAGAAAAAAATATCTGAAAATCAGATTTTTCCTTTTTAATTTTCATCACTGGGCAAGGATGCTTTTGTCTGCAGAATGTTGTTGTAATGGTATCTACCAGCAGGGACTAACCTCTGAAGAAAACCAGCTAAAAAGCTGAGGAAACTCACGTGTAACTGAGCTTCATGCTCCACCACTTAGAAGTAAATATTTGCTTTTCGTGTCTATGAAGTTTCTAACGGTTAAAGAAACAAAGCTTTCAGCCTAAAAGCTTTTATTAGTATTTAGGTTTAAGCCAATTCAATTCAATTAAGCTCTGGTCTTTGTATCTATGAATTTGCACACACGTTTGTTTTTAAATGACTTTGAACTTTTTGGGTTTATTTCTTCTTTCATCAGAAACCTCTGCATATATAACATCAGCACCTGTCAAAAGAAGCCAGAAGCATTTTAATAAAGATGTATCCACACACACACACACTCCTTCTCCTCTACAGTATGTGCTCCAGCCTGCCATGCTCTAAAGGGAGCTAAATGGCATTTAGCTGCAGCGTGCTCCGGCTCAATTAGATTGCAGTGTCTCAATGCGCTCTGAGCGCTGAAAGCAATGTCCCCTCTGTACCTCAGCACAGCATGTTCATGATTTTTACATTTCATTTTGCTGATGTGACATCAGAACCACTAACATCTCTCCGTAGGGACGTCATGACACCACAGTAACAAGCAACCCTTATTTATTTGTCCATTCAACACGCTCATCCCCATACTATAATAATATTTCATTTTCAGTGTTGTCAACACTCCAGAACCTGGCAACAATCGACACAATCACTTGTTGCTGATGCGACCTTGGTGGTCTCTGTCTGGAGTGGGTCTTTAAGCTGTGTGAAGTGGTCATGATGCAGAGAATTCACTCTGAAAAATAATTTGAGAAAACCGCTCTATTTTTACATTCTGAAGACCTCCCAGTCTTTCAGATGATGACAGACCTGAATGGAATTTGTGAGAATTTTGCTGAATTGAATTTGTGTGTCTTTAAATCTAAAAAAGTGGAAAGTGAATTATATCTAATTCCTCAAAAGGCAGCGTTCTGGGTTTTCAGCCGTTTGCTCTCACAGATCCCTGCTTGGCCCTGTCTTGCATGCAAATGCTGTTGAGTGTATTAGGAGCTGAAATGATTTGTCTGGATTTGTGAGGATCTAGCATTGTGCTACTCTGGCATAGTAGCACTTCGTGCATTTTTGTAAATGGCTTTGGATAAATCAAAATGTCTGCAAAACAAATGCATTTAAGTCTAATGTAATTCATGAGAGTGCAAATTGATTGTGATTACCTTGTTATAACATCTACCTTCCTGCAGAGGTGATTTTCTGCTCCAGTGAAACAGCTAATAAAGCCTTTTGTGTTTGCGTGAATATTACAGACAGTTAACTACTAACTAAACAAACTAAACCTGTGACCAAGGCAATATATTTGGAAGTATTTCATGTAACAGTTGACTGACTGTATATGGTGGTGGTTTTGACAGAAAACTCATGTGATGCAAGAACACCTGGGGATGTTGTAGTAAGTTTGCTAACAACAACATATGTAGATATGCCGTTCTCTTAACAAAACAGATGTTTCGGGGTCTTGGATTATTCCAAAACCATTGGAAATTGGAAGAGCTGGCCACAAGAATAATTGGAAGGGTGCTTTAAATGACAAGACTGTTAGACAAAAAAAGAGGAAGAGTAATAGTGTGTGTGATGATGGGGAGATACAGAGAAGCGAGTGAGAGGTGGGAGAGAGAAAGAAATATTTGCCAGAGGGAGGATACAGAAAACAAGCTTACAGATGCTCAGTTCAAGCCATGTCGCCATAGCAACTACTCCAAATGAGATCTTTTTTTCTAGAGGAAAGCCCCTCTCTCCTGAAGCCATGCACTATCATTCCTCAGGAATCTCGGGCTATTAATGGATCTGTTTAAGATTCAGCTCAGCTGTAATGATTAAAGTTCACAAGAACAAAATGACACTCTATTTTTTTACCAGGATTGGAAAAGTATGAATTTGAGTAATGACAGTTTGGGATGTGCAAGGTCAAATCGCTGCTTTTAGGGCTTAGCACCATTAAAACAACAAGCTCCTGAACCTTTGTTACGCGTCACCACATTACACTAATCGCTAACGTCATAAAGAGTCTTATTTTTGATATTTTCAATAAATACGTCTACTAATAAATTCAAGAATTAACAATCTTCTCTGTGCCTTAAAACTTACATTTTCCACATTTATACTGATTTTGATAACGAACGAAACTAATGGTTTGGGGTATGGAAATGTTTACTTATAAGCAGAAATTTATTCAACAATATGTAGCCTACTTTTACAGTGAAATACTTCACTTAGGTTACTTCATTAGGGTATATACACATTAGCGTGCTTATCATACATATTTGATGTGCTTTACGTTTCATGTTTTGTTGTAGTCTGATGTATTAACACACAAACTACGTGCACGCACGAGCGCTTTACTGTAGCCTAACTTACCTGACTTGGGCTTGAAGGAAAGGAGGAAATCGGCGGGACATCCAAAATCTTCAGGTCGTACATAACACCGTTAAGAATGACCGAGGGTCTGTACACGTATCGCGTTTGGGTAGGGGTGTAAGTCTCGGAAAAGTCATTGTAAATAAACTGACGGATGATAGAAGTTTTCCCGACTCCAGGTGCTCCGATGACGGCGATGCTCAGCGTCTCCACCATCCCGCGCCGATCAGGACTGCTGACGAACACTAGCGATCAAGAAGACACTTGGAAAACTGCTCAACAAATCAAAACAATAACCTGAATTGTGAGCGTGCGCCTTTTTGTGCTTCAATCACGAGGGCGCACTTAGCGGATGCTCAAATAAATAAGAGTTTGTTCACAGATCTTCTGTCTTTTGATGCATTTCGTTATCTCTTTTGGTCAAGTATACTGTTAGCATCATGCGTTAATGAATGGATCAACAAACCAACTTCATTCACTGCGGCAGTTGCGCTGTCTTTTCTGCATTCCATTGGGGAACAGTCCTCAACGCTCCAGTCAGCCCACAGTATTCCTACTCACAGCTCCTGCGCTCAAAGCCCGTCATTTTCCGACAGCATCCATTTGGCAGCTCTCAGCATAACGTGTGCTCATCGATCTCGAGGTTACCATTGACCCTTTCTCCTCGTAACCTCTCATAGCTTCCCTCATCATCTCAGCAGTGCGTGCGGCGCGCTCGCTTCACCTCGCCGTACGCCAAATGCAGTCTGCGCAAAGGTCCATCGTTAAGCCCCGTGAGATTGTAGGTGGACTGTATCCGCACAGACCTGTCGTTGTCGTTAAAGCCGTCTCTGGTCCTTGCTGTGCGGTTCTAAGCGCTGCTCCTCCGCGCGCACTCATGTGGTTCTGCTTGGCGCGATTCATGACTGTTTTTTTAGGCTCGCGCTGTTTACTAGCTATAAAAATTATTAGAGGAAAACAAGGTCAAAATATAAGGGAGTTTTCCTCTATCTAGCTAAAACATTAATGAAAATCGCTGCTAAATAAGTATTGCTATTTAGTACGACACTGATGTACTGTTTTTGATGCACACAATTAAAGTAGCCTACAATATACCCAGTAGACTAAACACATTTACGTTACCATAGTCAAGTCAATTCATATTTCTTATTCGCCAAAAAAAAAAAGTGAGGTGAAAAGATTTTCTATTTCATTATTACTATTCCCATCCCATCCCACGCTGTAATTCCACTCCGGGTATTTTATTTGCCGTTCCACGCAGAGAAACCCGCTCCAATCCATTTCAAGGATCCAATTCAGTCTCAAGAGTTTCAAAAAACAGCTTTTTAGAATCTTACAAACCCACTAAGCAGAAAAATGTACAGAACTAGCGACAAAACAGTAGCTATAACTTCTGCATTTCAGATTTAATGGTCATCTGCAGGAATAGTCAGTGTCTCTAATCCAGAGCTTTTAATTTCTTCATTCTCATTTGGATAATAGAAGTGCTGGGCAAACTAGCATGGACTGTAATCTTATTTAATGATATCTGGATTAATAACCTGAAATACATTCATCCATTTGTCCAATTTGATTTACAAGAAAGATGAACTGCTCTGGGTTTTTGTCCTCTCAGTTCACATCTAATTATTAACACATTTAAACAAAATTATTTTTCTCCCACTACTTCCATACTTAAACCTGACAAATAGTCTGGAGGCATATCTGAGATGGTCAACATGTACATAACTCTACAGTAGTGGCCATTAAACATCAATCATGAATGCTGTAGCTTTCAATTGCCAGGCCAAGTTCATTACTATGATCAATAGATTACAACCCAAGCCTCTTGTCTTCGTTGCTTAGATTGCTAGCCATCAGCTTCAAATTTGAGCTTCTGGCTTGGTGTATGACTGCACTTCCACTGAATTATATGGTTGGATACACAAATGCAGCCCCTAGCTCCTTCAATACTCTACATTACACTGTAATTTCATTACCACAGGACAGTCAACACAACAAAGAGGAAATTGTGCTTAAACATGAGCTCAGGCAAGGATTCACACTGTACTGAACAAAAAGGGATATGATCATGTCCATTATAGCTTCCAAAAAGATGCCAAAACATTCCTAAAACATGCAAAAAAACCAAAACAGAAATATTGCTAGAACTCCATAGAGAGCTGCTCCAATTATACACAACCAATGATGAGTAATCACAGATTTTAGTTAATGTTTTAGTGAAACTATAATAATGGTATTTCTTGAAACCGTCGCAACCCTAGCTTAGGTAAGACAGCCTATTAGATGAGATACAGGTTCAAGTTGTGCCTGCCAGGATTTCACATTTACTACAAAAAAAGATGTTTGGAAATCCATTTTAAATGAGTTAGTTGGCAGCATGGTGCCTATTTGAGTCATACCGCCTAAGAGTATGAATAAATAAAACAATATACAAGGACAGTAATTAATCCGAACACAATAGTCACAAAATATTAAAATATAATAACGTGCACACACAGGGATTACAGTTATCAGAAGAACAGTTTTTGGACAGTCCAAGGATTTAGGTTTAGTTTTAATGCTTTTTATTTTATTTATTTTCCAGGTCGGAATAATTACACTTTAAATCAATGAGTAATATACTTTTTTTAATTTCTATAACAGATGCATTCATGACAGAATCCAACAAAAAGTAAAGCAAATTTCTTTGCTGCACATCTCCTTGTACGACTAAACCCCCACAGAATAGAACACACACACACACACACACACACAGAATCAACAAACTATGATTAAAAAAAAAAAAACAAAAAACAAAAAACACAATAATCAATATTATCTGGGAACTTCTATACACACACAACAATGTGTGTGCCAGGTCAGCAGTGTTTTGTCTGGTGGTATTTACGTTAAGCTTGAGAGGTCTGCCCACCTTTTCAATGTCATTAAAAAGAATTAAACATCACATGGACACATAAAAGATTAACCACAATTCCCTGTCCTGTAAAGAATGAGAGAAGAAACAGTGAACAAGTTGTTTTGCAAAGCAGGAGACTTCAGGTGCATCGCGTTCAGTGTGATTTGAGAGATTATCTTATAAAGAGAATCATTTTCTGTAAGATGATCTTAGGAGTCTCCCTCACACACACACACACACTAAATTAACAACACATCCAAATATATAAGCATGTACATAGTCCTTCAGGGAATTAAGGGAGGACAGGGAATATTGCCAGGAGGAGGAACAGAACATGCAGCATGTTACATCTCCATCTCTCTCATACACACACACACACACACAAATGATACACAGCACACAAAAGACAGTAGTAACTAAAAAGAAACCCAGCTTAATAGCAAAACATGACTGCAAACCTAGTCATCACCAAATACAGAGATAATCTGAAGACCAAGAAAAGGTTTACTCAGCTATTGTGTAGTGCTTCTGGATGAACACACAGCATTCCCTAAAAAGAAAGGGCGGGAGACCTAAATAACTGATGAAAAAGCAGGGAGAGCTTTAATAAAACAGAACAAAAAAAATAAATAAAGCCTTAAACTGTTTGTGTGAATACAAGCCCAGCGACCCATTGTCTGATTATTAAGACTAAATTAAAAACAGCAGTGTTGAAAGGTTTCTCTCAACTGTAGTAAACACATCCTTCCAACAGCTGGATGGATGACGAATACAGGCCGGTCTAAAAATCTGAGATGATCCGTGTATGATGCTTGACCTCCATGAGGGGGAAAAACAATCACCACCAAATAAACAGCAATCGTGGAGTACAGGAATGAAAATCACCTAAACTTATGAAATAAAGAAGATGTCTTTATATTTTGTGTGTTGTATTTTACTGTGACTGTAATATTTTAAGGACTGCAAGATAAAGAAATGTGTTGGGAATGGACAAAATAATGAAGAAAAATTCCTTGGGATTCAGTCGATGCTGAAAGCGCAGTCTGAAGGAAATGCTAGACAGCAGGGGTTCTTTCTCTGACTGGTCCAATCAAGTTTCAGTCTCCCAAACGATGCCTGGGAACTGCCGTTTCCTGCTGGATTCCCCCCCGCTTCAGTTCTTCAGCACCAACTCATAGCACTGGTACACAAACTGAGACACCTCTGGCGCTCTGCACTTTATCGACAGCTGAGGAAAGAATCAGAGAAGGAGAGATTAAAATAAAATCAAGACACCGGCAAGTATCAATTTTAACTTGATAAAAGTGTTAAGTGAAGATTTGAGGGCATGCCGTAAGCCGTTACAAAATTGAGAAAAAGAAGGTGAGGAAAAATAAACACTAGTAATGCTGAAAGTCTGCCAACACACGAATACAATATAAATCTCCTTCACTGTGCCAAGAGCTCAAAATTACAAACACTGCCGTACAGAACATCAAAACAAGCTTACACTTTATGACTAACACTTCCAATTTTTGCCTTGTTATTAGCTGAAGAAAAGTCTCAAAGCACAACAGTGCTCGCATGCAAGTAATGTGCTTAAAACATGATCAAATAAATTTAGAAATATACAGTAGACCACTGCTCAAACATTTGGGGTCAAACAAGACTTAAAAAGAAATGTTGTCATTATCACTTTCGATTAACTGAAAGCTATACATCTATAATGTTATTCTGAATTTCTGAATGTTTACAATACTAATACAAAATATTTCTTGAGCACCAAAATGAGCATATTAGACTGATTTCAGATGGATCATGGAAAATGTTAAAATAGAAAACGATTCACTTGAACTAATAATTTACTGGATTACGGTTTTATTGTATTTAATTGGGATCAAATACACACAGCCTTGGTGATTATTAAATAGGCTATTCTTTTTAAAAGCATTTCAAAAAGTCTTGCCAACCACAAACATCTGTATGCTTCTGCCTTTACCCCTTTTTGAAAAACAATTTAAACTAACCACCTGTAGCAAATTCATAAGAAAGCCGTTTACACTTGCTGTGAGCCGCAAAAAAAAGCGGTTTCTCCTAAAAGGATCTCATGTGGCACTAACAGATTAACAGACCAACAAATGCAGACTAATGTCAAAGGAGCAACGGCGCTGGGAGAGGTCAACACGAGTGGAAACCTCCATCTACTGCAACACCTGCTTCCTCTTTCGTCGAGTGAGCTCTGCAGTGGACTTGAGGCTTCTCACGGACCAATCATACAGAGGATGATCAGAAAGCCTGTGGGTACTGCGCAACAGGACATTAGAAGTGTGAAAGGGATAAGCGTGAGGGAGAGATCAATGGTGCAATTTATCCCTCCCAAACCCAAGAGTTCTCTCTGGGCTTCAGCGAAGATCACCCTGCAGCTTTCCACAGTGGATTTGCGATGGTGAAGCTCCCATTAGCCAGAAGAATGAATGATGGGATGTTACCAATGACGAGTGTATTTGTTTCAAGGTAAAATGCTTTATAATAGAATAGAATCACAGCCAATCAGAATATATTGGTTGAGTCAATTAATGAATAATACCTATTTATATATAGGCAATAGGCATATGATATCATATATGTGTGTGTATGTATGCATGTATGTATATGTATATACACACATGCATATACACATATATATATATATCATTAAAAATAATGCAGTTTATCACAAAATAATTTCTTTAAAGTAATTTATTTGTGGAAGGAGTGATTTTTTTTCAGCACTTTTTTGACTAATTGAAAGTTATACTGCATTTATTCGAAAAACAATCTCTTTACTGTTACTTTCAATCTACTGAATGAATCCTTAAAGTATTAGTAATAATAAAAAAAGTCTTAAATTGTATTAAAAGAAATTCTATCATTATGTATACTAACAAAATGAACAAGCCACATACTGTACATAGACATATAAAAATAAAAATCAATATACAGCTTTGGGGAACAGTGTACAGATAACTTAACTCCTCACAAGTTAAAATTAGACGGGGTAAATTAGTCGAGTGAATTTGCTGTGAACATCTAAGAATGAGTGTGCATGTGCTTATCAATCAAACCCCAGCCTACTCCCTTCAAGACTTGGAGGATTTTGTCTTAGGTTCATGCTGAATGTAGTCTGTGCACAAATGCTCATAGACGCAATGACACTAGTGCCGACTTGCTTTGTGGCATCATTTTACTGAGCGCAGAGGCGTTTTATTAACAGTTACATTGTTCTATAATTTGACTGGAGATACTGCACAGGTGGGTGGTGGGCATGAACCACAGAACGAAGGAAGAGTGGATGGTGTGACTCTAAGACTTTGAGATTCAGCAGCGGGTTGCAACAATGGGAAGAATGTAATCAAAGCGCAAATGAAAGCAGATGAGATGGTGGGATGACAGGAAGAGTGGAAGCAGCAGGGTGCTGCATGAAGGTTTGCGGAGGAACGCTTTAACAGATCCCTGCCATCAGACGCTCGCAGCTTTTAAAGGGGAACCGGGCCATGCCATTGGATGCCTGGTTGCCATAGGAACGCCGAACAGTGACAAATTGTAGAGCTTTGTAGCTAATGGAAACATTGCTAGATATTTACAGTAAACAACATATCACAACAGTTCACAGTATAGCCACTGTTTTTCTGTACTTTCAGACAAATATCGTTTATATGAGACCAGGAACAAAACAACCATGATTCATGGAGCACGTGTCTGAGCTGTGAATAACAGTTCAGCCTCTTAAAGTGGCTTTTAGGATGTGAGGAGAGAGATGGAAGATTAGGAGATCTATACAGATGCGTTGTGCGTCAGTGTTTCCCTCAGAACTTGGTGGCCCGCATAGATGTGCACGAGTCAAAACTTTAGTACTTTATTTGGCAGAATTATTGTAAAAATAGTTTTAAATGACTCTTGTAAACAAGTGAGTCACGTTAATGATTTGGACAACACTGGTGAAGTTTGTTTTTTCGTGCAGTTTTCTTGCTATAATATTGCAGCACTTCATCTTATCCCATTGAATTTAATTCAGACTGCCAGCTCATATCTTAGATAAAATATTGTTTTGTTGTGGCGTTGTAGATTTTTAGATTCAGCTTGAAAGCGCTGTAGGAAACACTGCTGTGTGTATGGGAGAGAGAGTCTTGTGCACATTAAAAGCACATGCGGTGAATTGACAGGTTCCGCTGAAGAGCAACTCCTTTGATGAAGGCTATTCAATTTGATAATTCCTGTTGGAAAGGAAATTCTGTGCACACAACCTCTGTATCTTCCTACAGTATCACGTTTTTCTATCATGTCAAAGGAACAGAAAATATAACTACACATTTCCTCATTGCTTGATCATTCAAATCAGTTGCTCTTATATGAAGTCACATAGATGTTATCAGACATGACTGTTTACTGCTGATAGTAGGAAATCAAAGAAAGAATCATGCTCATTTAAAGGCAGCAAGTTGTAAAAGATAAGACGTTTAAGTTCAAGTTAAAATTATTTTGGGGGGAAAAATGCCCAACCTCCATTTCCTGCATTGGGATGTCATCAAAGGTAAGTGGAGATATGAGCAAACACACAAGGGGGAAAAAATACAATAAAATCAAACATCACAAATAATAACATTCGTCAATAAGATGTGATAAGAGGATACGTGGGCGCATGGCACAGATTTAGCCTAAATTAAGCAGTCAGTAGGGGCTAAGTGCATTTAATGTGATTAATTTTGTGTTAGATAATAGCTTATGTAACATACAGTGGGGCAAAAAAGTATTTAGTAAGCCACCAGTTGTGCAAGTTCTTAAAAAGATGAGAGAGGACTGTAATAAATCATAGATATACCTCAAATATAAGAGAAAAAATTAGAAAACAAATTCCAGAAAAATCCCATTGTAGGATTTTTAAAGAATTTATTTGCAAATTATGGTGGGAAATAAGTATTTGGTCAATAACAAAATATCATCTCAATACTTTGTTGTATACTCTTTGTTGGAAATGACAGAGGTCAAAGGTTTTCTTTAAGTCTCCACAAAGTTTTCATACACTGTTGCTAGTATTTTGGCCCATTCTTCCATGCAGATCTCCTCTAGAGCAGTAATGATTTGGGCTCATGATACATGGCCCTATTCATTCTTTCGATTACACGGATCAGTCGTCCTGGTCCCTTTGTAGAAAAACAGCCCCAAAGCAAGATGCTTCCACCCCCATGCTTCACAGCAGGTATGGTGTTCTTTGGATGCAACTCAGCATTCTTTCTCCTCCAAACACGACAAGTTGAGTTTTTACCAAAAAGTTCTGTTTTTGTTTCATCTGACCATACGACATTCTCCCAAGCCTCTTGTGGATCATCCAAATGCTATCTAGCAAACTTCAGACGGGCCTGGACATGTACTGGTTTAAGCAGGGGGACACATCTGGCACTGCAGGATTTGAGTCCCGCAGTGTGTTACCTTTGTTTCTTTGGTCCCAGCTCTCTGTAGGTTATTCACTAGGTCCCCCAGTGTAGTTCTGGGCTTTTTGCTCACATTTCTGGGTAAGATCTTGCGTGGAGCCCCAGATTGAGGGAGATTATCAGTGGTCTTGTACATCTTCCATTTTCTAATAATTGCTCCCACAGTTGATTTCTTCACACCAAGCTGCTTACCTATAGCAGATTCAGTCTTCCCAGCCTGGTGCAGGTCTACAATTTAGTTTCTGGTGTCCTTTGACAGCTCTTTGGTCTTGGCCTTAGTTTGGAGTGTGACTGTTTGAGGTTGTGGACAGGTGCCTTTTATACTGATAACCAGTTCAAACAGATGCCATTAATACAGGTAACGAGTGGAGGACAGAGGAGCCTTTTTAAGAAGTTGTTACAGGTCTACGAGAGCCAGAAATCTTGCTACAATGTGATTTTTCATAGTTAATGTATACCCATGATGAAGATTACAGGCCTCTATCATCTTTTTAAGTGGGAGAACTTGCACAATTGGTGGCTGACTAAATACTTTTTTACCCAACTGTATATATGGTCTTCTTTAAAGAAATTGCTTTTTTATATTGCTATAACGGTACACCAATTTGTATTTGTATATGTGACTCAAAAATGCCACATCATGGTGAGAACAACACAATAAATGTGCACGTTATGATGAAAACAGTTGAATATGCTGATTAACTCTGATGAAAAAGAATTATAATTGTATAATATATTAATAATTCAATTCTCACTTGGATTCACATTCTTCTACAGGGAATGAAACATGCTGGCGTACACAATTCTAAATACACCTGAGATCTGAGAGAATAAATGGTGCCCTACAATTGTGTTTGAAGCAAGATTCATGTGGGAAATGTGAAGGGAACACGAGGGAGAAGAAACAAACACTCCGCATTGGGCCGAGTGATAATAGGCAAACCGCACAAAGCCAAAGAGAGAAAGAACTGACAGGAGGATTGACATCTTTTGTTGACAATCTTCTTTCCTTATCATCTTTAACCACCCAAATACGCTTTCTCTCTGAACACAATGGCTAGGTCGCCAACCTAGCATGCAGCATAGACTAGACAGCATTTTTGGACTCTGTAATGCCATTAGAATGCTATCTAGGCATGCAGCTCAGTACGCTTTAAGAAGGTTTGATGCTCTCCCCTTTTACCCGCTTCTTCTCTCGCGTGCACACACACAGATCTTGCTCCCACACGACTCATTAGGAAATAACAGCAGCGCTGCTCTGTGAAACACGCTCTCTCACGCGCGGTCACCAAGTATCCTCCAGCACATCCTCTTGTCTTTATCGATCTATGTGTGTTCGAGTGGTACTTTGCTAGTCTATTCACATCCACTACAACATCCTCTGTGTCTCTTAGTTGCCATTTACCGTGTAGTTGGGGTTTCCGGTCTGTATGCGCATTTCTGCCAGCACCCAAATGCCATTGGTGAGTTTGACAGACTGGTACAGCATGTCCTGCCCCTCCACTGTTCTCTTGGCTATGGTGAAGATATTACTGCCTTGCAGCTTGTTGCTGGCCGCGTCTGTTGGAGAGAAGTTACTCATTAACAAAACACAGACACACATAACAGGTTTTTTGAAGACAAAGTGAACCTGAGCAAGTATCTATGGCAACTCTGTAGCAAATGTGTATTTTTACTCACACGCTGACATATGAACCATTCAGTAATTAGTCTGATTAAAATGAAAAGTTAACTAAAAAATAACCCGTTTTCAACGTCAAATTCTTCAATTTTTTTCTTCGATAAAAGAAAAGATCATAGGAGTCCTTATTTTTTTAATAGAACAAAAGCATCGATCTGCACTTCAAAGAGTAAATGAGATGCTAATTTGATATCCACTAATTTAAAATGTTATATGGATTCCCCAACTCACACAAAAAAACCATCTCACATTATTTTGTGAATCAGATGTGACTAGTTGACCACTGTTCAAAAGTTAATAAAATGTTTTTTAAAAAGTATTTTAAGTTCATTTGATAAATACATTTTATTCTTAAGAACTTATCAATTTTTTTTGTAACATTATAAAATGTCTTTAATGCCACGTTTATCATCAAATTAATCGCTTGCTGAATAAATGTATTAATTTCTATTTACAAAAAGCTACTAATGAGGTTTTGTGCTGCTCTGACTTATATTCATATAATTGCAAGCTCAAATCTTTGCTAACGTAAAAATATTTTGCTTTGGGACAGGAGATTTATATTTAACAATGCAGCAACACCTATATTAAATGCCAAGCCACATGGAGAGAAAAGAGAGAAAGTCAAAAAAAAAAGAGCACTGAAGACACCCACAGTGCATTCATTAGCAATATCAGTGAGAGAGTGTGTGCATGTTCATGCCAGTGTAATTCACAATTATTTTATGCAAACAGTCATGTGGAAGAGGATTATTCCCCAAAAACCTTACTCGAGTTAATTACACTCAGACATGCCACCAGATCAGTGCTCTTCTGAGACAGCCCTCAACAGGACAATGTGTTCTTTTAAAAGACAGAGCGTGCAACAGTCAACATAATACAAAGCACCGATAAGAGTACAGCACTTCTCTCCATTATATCTTTGCTGATGCGTTTCATTTCATTCATTCTCATCCGTCTCCACCCACTTAACCCAATTCACTCATGCACAGTACATATTTATTTCTGTTACCTGAGTTGAGGTGGATGTCTTTGATTTGGAACTGTGCCTCGTTTTCATTTGGAATGTCCTTCCAGGTGGCCAGGAACACCTGACGTTCTGAGAAGCAAAGACACAAAAGGAGTTAAGCAAAAGGTATAAAGCAAAAAAGAAGAATGCAATTTGGCTGTATCTGAAACGCTGCTTTCAGACAGATGATTTTGTATAAAGGCACCCAACATCAAATATGCTTACCGTTTTTCAGGCAACATATTATCATCTAACAAGATTTAGAGTTGACCAAGCAATATATATCCTTATTTCTTGGTAGTTATATGGATTTAATATTTTTTTCCAACCTTGCATGCTGCCCTACTTTAGCCGTGTCCAAATGCCCATATGGTTAATCCCAACCTGATTCGACTGTGCCTTGATGACTTCCTACCTGCATATTCCATCTGCAGGGGCAGTATATATATATATATATATATATATATATATATATATATTAGTGCTGGGCAATGATTAATCGCGATTAATCGCATCC
>JAUCMS010000095.1:9013252-9041265 GCA_032357445.1 Enteromius radiatus | reverse complement strand
AGAAAAACTTTTATTTTGGATGCGATTAATCGCGATTAATCATTGCCCAGCACTAATATATATATATATATATATATTTTTTTTTTTTTTTGCGGACAGTAGCACAGCTACTGTGAATCTGTGTGATATACTGCAGAGACTGAACTCCATTTAAGAGACTCCTGGGCGAAGGCATTTATGCATAGGCAGTCTCTCTCTCACTCACACACACACACACACACACACAACCACATAAACACCAACATCTTTTCTTACACACTAATTTGAAACCGATCTGGCACATGTGCTCACACTCTAATGCACAAGTTACGAGTCAAAACAATACCCAAACAAAACCTAAACACACACACGCACACACAAAATTAAAGGATTGACGTCACAATCACGTCCGAGGATGCAGGCAGTGATTAACGGTGTACACAAACACACTCACTCACCCATCTTTCCGTCCTCTACAAAGAGCAGGCTGAGGGGATATTGGCAGCTGAAGTAGAACACGTCGATGTTATTCTTCACAGCTACCTGCAACATCAACAAAGAGAGAGAGAAAAACATTACGACTGTGATTTAAGACACTGTAGCTGTGGACAAGGCTCTCAAACCCTGTTAAGAGCAGACAGAATTCAGTTCATAATTTCTGCCAAAATAAATGGGCTTCTTTTTTTTTCAGTACTTTCAAAGAACTGCACACAAACACCCTCCCCCACAAAATAGTAGGGAAATGTGGTTCCTTTGATCATATTTTTCTTTGACATTTTGCTTCTCCCTCTCTCATCATTCTTTTGTTTTAAGGCTCTCTGTGGCTCTGAAAGGTTGGGTTCAGCTCCTGTGCCTGGAGTTCATGTTTGCGCGCCAGTATGTGAACTTCAAACATGCATGAATGCCTCAAAGGCAAACTCACTAAGAGGATAGAAGATGCCCACTGACAGTTCGAGAAAACAGAGTGAGTGTATCTGTCCTGAACAATCACCTTCGAAAACACCTGTCCTAAATATTTAGATAGACATATATTCTATATATTATCTTATATATATATATATATATATATATATATATATATGGAGTGATTGTCTATATTATAGTTATGTTACAAGTTGAGGTTTCTTGTCTCAAATAATCCTTATTTACTTATTTAACAACTCAAGACTAAATACTACCAATCAATTCTGTTTTTTCAATTTTGAGCATTAGTAAGTTTGCAGCTGAAAAAAAATAAACACACACACACACCAAACTTTCATCTGATTATGGCTGTAAATCTTCTGAGAGCATGAGGGATTGAAAGGCACCCAGGGGAGCTTTTATAAAAGCTGACAGCAGGTGCACAGCATCCATCAGAATAAAGACTACACAGCCTCCGAGAGGGACAGACAGCGTCACATAGACATCCAGACGTGCTACACACCACTTCTGAATAATTCATCCAGCAAAACTGCCCTGAGCAGCACAAACCGGCTTTATCCCTCCCTCACTTGTCTAATTGTGGTTAGAAATACTATATAGAACCATCGGGCAAAATTATATGAAGAGAAACTATATACTAATTAATATGAAATCTGAATGCAAACATCTTGTTGTGTGTAATAGTCAGGAATCGAACCAAACTTGACGTATTAGAAATGGTTTCTCTTTTTTCCAGAGTTATACACAGCATTAATAGCCTTGCAAATGTTATCAATGAATCAAGCTACAGAAAAAATAAATAAGTAATGCATTTCATTCAGTCTATGAGTAACATTCACTTCCTGTGATCCCACTGCAATGAATAACTGATCTATTATCGGCAGCCACGTGTGAAATTAATAATGCCACAAGCCTCTCTGGGACTGGAAGTATCAGCTGTTGTAATCCATGCCTGCAAAGACTGGAAACGCATGGTAAGCCAAAGCACGTCCAGATCAAATGCACATGCTGAAGCTGTGAGCTGCCTGATATCCAGACATACTATTGTTACCTCAGACCTAGAAAAATGGAGATAAAATTCATTTGCCTCCTGTGATTCACAGTGACAAATGCCATAATTATTATCATACAGCTCTCTTAAACCCCTGCTGATGCAGAAAGTGAAAGAGACACATTTATGATTTAGATTTAATGCAAATCTCACATGTGCACCCTGAACACGACGCTCACTAATCTCTCTCCATGAAAGCTCAATACATGCATTTTATTTGAAAATGCCATTAGAAAAATCCTGAAGGGCTCTATAAAATCTTCTGATTAAAACACTATCTTCTTTAATCTTCTTTAGGGCTCTGAGAGAGATCTATATTTTTGCATTTGCTTCACCCAACCAAAACAGTCCCTGAAGCTCCTGGTTTAATTACTACCAATTAGTGATCGCACTGTTCCATAATGCAATGCCATCCTATTGTAGTCTGTGGGATTTGTGGTTTATTTCCCAGTGCAGTCATTGGAGAGCACTGTGAATGATTCCACCGAGAGAGAAAATCAGGCATATTGCTGAACTGCTGCAGACCTACACCATGATCAAAAGATGACAGAAATGGACAAGCAGTGAGAGGACGAACATAGAAAAGAGAGAGCAAACAGTCAAGGGAGAACCACTAATGATCAATTTTTTTTTTTCTGAATCTCTTCTGAGAAGTTGCATCGCTTAGTAACCACCCACACTTAATGTATATGTAATATACCATCTCTGAAGTGGCTTTTTTGGGCTGCAGCCTCTGCTAATGATGCTCATCGGGGGCTTGCTTTATTGCTTAACAGCATAACACTCATTACAATACTGCACGTGAATTATGATGCTGCAGAAATGCAATGGATACATTACCTGCAGATTGTTGAGAGGTTCCATTTTCATGACAGGGCCACTCATGCTGAGAGGGAGGCTAACATCAATGGTCTGATTGGGGTTCAGGGGAGTCAGAACCTGAAGGGGGCCAGCAGGGGCGAGACCAAAACTACAGAAAACCAGAGAAACACAGTTTAGACTAGACTCTCTCCATCTGTTTTTATTATATAAATTAAGAACGTTTGCTACATGTACTACGTAAAGCTAACTGAGACTTGTTATAGCTCTTGCGTATCATTGCTCTTTTGTTGATTTTGATTGCTTCCATTGACCTAATTTGTAAGTCCATTTTGATAAAAGTGTCTGCTAAATATCTAAATGTAAATGTGATGCAACAAACGTTGACATTTGTTTTTTTTTTAACAAAAAATTAAATTCAAATTTAATTTTGTCAAAACTAATTCTAATTAATTTGTATATTTATTCGTATATCATATTCAAAATATTTCAACCAAACACATAGTACAGCATTTTTTTGATATGTGACTAATGATATGTTTACTTGCTGTAGCTAATCCATGCTGTGCACAAAATAAGACACTGACACAGTCAAATGAGTTTCAGTCAGTGATTTTGCCCTCCAAAACTATTTAGGCTAAATTATTTTGGTTGCATCACCACTAAAAACCAAATCAATATTTGGCTCAGGATTTGAAATTTTGTTTTGTTTTTTGCAAATTTGTTGCACATTCCACATGCAGAAGGACCTTCAATGAACAAGGGTATCACAAAGATGGCTACCTTAACAACACTCACAACAACCTAGCATTATGGCTTACGATTTGTGTGAGAAAGCACCATTGTATTAATATATACATAAGAATATGACCTTTTTATTAGTCAAAGATCTTATTAAACAAACTGATTTACTAAACAAGCAGTCATTTTCTAGACAATTGACACATTTAAGTCTCTTTAGAATATTAGCATGTCCTTGAGAATGACAAAACAATATAAATGACTGTAATGCTTTCCAGGCAGGCCTCCAAACTGATTAGCAAGCGATACCACAGAGAGAAGAGTAAAACCTTGAAGAGACCTCCAAAACAGTCTCCCGCTCTGCCACTGGACTCACCTGTTCCTGTTGAACTGAATGGCGAAGTCAGTCATAATGCTCATGGCTTTGTTGGTAAGAGACAGATCCATCTGAATGACCCCACCGCGTCTGGCAAATGTCCCAGAAATCTCCAGCCCTTTAGCTTTCATTGCCGGTAACCACACCTGAACCCAGAGATAAACAGGTTGAGAGTGTAGGGGAAAGAAAGAGAGTTCAGTACACATGGATCAGATGGATGTTTTGGGTCCCTGCTTTTTTTTTTTTTTTTTAAAACCTCTTCTATGAGAGTTGCATTATTAAGCCTTTTAAGATTAAAAATGTGCTCTGCATTCTGTTGGACTCCGTTATTGAAACTCCACAAAACTTCAATTTGTAATGCGGCCACGTTTCCTGGACTCTTAGTGAGTATGTACATGAAACGTGGCCGCATTACAAATTGAAGTTAAAAAAAGCAGGGAAACTGCTTATAAAAGCTTCTGAAGTCAGAGTATTGATTGAGTCTATACTTACAGTTTTAGGAGCAACGTAGGCTCCTGTTGGCATGCCAACACCTCCACCGAGGTCAAAAAGGTCTCCCAATCCACCTCCAACAGCAGGAGCACTGCTGAGAGCTGCAGGCATGGCTGCAGGGGCCGCCCCCAAACCAGCACCCATCTGAGCAGAGGGAGACAAGTATTACAAGCCATTACAACTTTTCTAGACTGCAACAAGACCCTCAGGAAAAAGACAAATTAACTAAGATAAAAGACGTGGAGGAGGAATTCAACAGGTCTTTGATTAATGAAGGCAAACCCCTCTGTTGTTGCTAATACTCCTCCAATGAAGCTCATTCATCAAAGTCTGAGTGAACTTTGCAAAAAAATCTTTCTGTAACTTACCGAAGGGCTTCCACCGATGTCTCCTCCCAGCTGGGAACAGAGAGAGGACAAAAGTGTAAGGATCAGTAGGCAGGAAAGATGCAGATAATTATGAAGAGGATGATGAAGGGCTCAGTGGGTGGAAACAAGTCAATGAGCTGTGAGGAAGTTGTGAGACATTCTACGGAGAGTTCTTTTCATCTTTTTACTCTCAGCTAGGGATGGGCAATATGAAATGTCAATCGTTTTGATCTCAGCATGTAAATATATATTTACAGCACAGGACTGCTTAAAGTTATTGAGCGATAGAGAAAGATGTACATGGGTGACTCAAGTTTGCATCCGGGGTCACAAGGTGCTTTACAAGTATCATAATTAACACCTCACTTCGGTCATTTCCCATTATTAGGTAGATCTCTAATGTCTTTTCTAATAAAGTCAAAAAAGGCCATAGAATGTCTTGGTGAATATCCAAAACCACCTGATTGACATACGATCAGATGCATGTCAACATACTGAATCTGTATAATCAAGTCTTAAAGTGACAGCATTTTAACACACCTGCTGCAGCCAAAATTCTTTCATTAGCAAATAAAAAAAGAGAATCACTCACTTGAGTGAACAACTTTTGTAACTTTTTTTGTATTCATTACTAAAATGCTATATTTAAAAACACATACTGCACCTGAAAATATTTAGTTTGTCTTATTGTTTATATTCGCACATGTGTTCTTATTTTTTATAATAAAACTAAAGCAACAAAAATCACATACATGCATAAAATCATTTGGACATAAATTACCCATTATGAAAACAAATTTAGTCACATCACCCACCCCTACATTCAACATACTAAACATTTTGTATGAGATGTGACTACTTGTGTGTGACTACAACTAAAGCTACAAACTCAAACACTAAAACAAAAAGGAGGAAAGGTGCTCTTATGATTCCTTCATACTGATCTCAGAGCAGTTTATGTTGGGCAACAGGGACTAGTCTAAGATCAGTACAGAGGAATTTTTAAAGGATGAACTCATGAGGTGAGAACCCCCACACAGACCTCTCTCTCACTATAATCAGTAGATGGCTGGGGAGACTGCACCTCTGTCCTGTGGGAAACTCCCGGCTGATAGAGGAATGAGAAATGGATGAAAGCAGAAGAAATGAAGGGAATGAGGCTGGGGATTTCTAAAAATCTACAAACATTCACGAACTTTACAGTTACTAAAAATATTGACATAACCTTCTGAAAAATAATGTGGTTGCATCAAGCCCAGGACTGTTCATACAAGGTGTGTTATGACAAAACAAATATCTTGGAGATATTTTATTTATTTATGTTGACACTATTTACAAATGCTTGTAAATAAATGTTGGGGCTGTAAATGTACAAGGCCCTCTGCTGGTGTGATGAGTACATGGGCTACTCATACCAACAGATCCGCAATTTAGACTAATGAAATAGCATGATATGAAAGTGCCTGCTTCCTCTTTCACTTAGTTTAATTACCGTATCTGATTCATCACCCATCTGCAAGTGTAGCGTAAGGATAAAAGAGAGGGGTAGAAAAACAAGAGTCAAAAAAGAGAAAGAGAAGACCGGAGGGGAAATGCAGGCAAGGAAAGTTAACTCTAATTATGCAAGACCATCTGTGATTTCTCAACAGACACAATTACACTGGTTAAGAGACTTTGGATGTGTGTTTAAGGAGGAGGGGGCTGAGCTGGGATAAGATGATCTCGTTTTAGTAAAGTAGGTCTGGATCCTGCTACTCAGGCAAGTGTTAACTCAAAATATGTCCTACAACATGTGTGAGCTAAACAACTGACAAAGACATTAGCCTAGCTCTATGTACACACACACGCACATATTGTTAAAGGAACAGATGGGTATATTCACTACAGTTTTTCCCCTTTAAATGAATCTAATTTCACCACAAAGAGGTAATTATGTTTGTAGCAAAGCGAGAGGCAGCGGGAAATGAACATACCAGACTATCCAGACCCCCACCCAGCAGGTCCATGGCTCCCATCTGCATTGAGGGCTGCACTGAAGGGACAGTGGCAGCAGGTGGGGCCAGATCCAGGTTCAGCAGGTCACCAAGGAGATCACCTTGTGATGGAATGACAGCAGGTGGAGCTTCAGAAGGTCCAGACTGGCCAACATCAGGGCTTTCAGCACTTTCCCCACTGAGAGAGAGAGAAATGATCAAACACATTTTTAAAGAAGTACATTTGAAAAAGAAATGGAAGGTAAATGGAAAATAATTGCATTGTAAAAATATGATCTAAATTCTTATAAACTCTATATATGAAGAGCTCAGATGCAAAAGTGCGCAGTTGCGCTTTGGGTGTCGCAAGTTCAAGTCCCGGCTCGCAGACCTTTCCCAATCCCCTCCATCTCTCTGCCTGTCAGTTCTGATCTATCCTATCTAATAAAGGCAAAAACGCCAAAAAAAGAAAAAAATTGCATTTCTTTCTGGCTACTTTGTATGGTTTTCTATGCAAGTACTGGTACTTCTCAATGGCTTGAGGCTGGCATGTAGTGCATTTCAAGTGCAAGTACTTGATAAACATTTACAATGTGTGAAGAGCATCTCATTTTTGACCAAGATGGATTTAAAAGATGCATAATTCATATATTAAATATATTTAATAAATATATAAAAAGAATAGAAACAGAGACTCACGAGCCAGCGCGAGCAGGAAGTCTCTTGTGCTGAACGCCACGGCTGCCCTCCACAAAAGCACTGGGAGGTTTGTGGTAGACTGAGGCCAGAGTGCCAATGTGGCAGATAAGCTCCTCCAGCAGGGTGGGCTCAATCAGGTCCGTCTCCTCTGATATCAGAGGCTTCTCAGCCAGCACTACCTCTTTTGCTGCCACAGGGTCAGTGGAGAGCAGACGCCAGTAGATGTAGCCACGGTCACGAAGGTCAGGATTATCAGAATCCTGCAGAGAGCAAAATACAGGGAAAGTGAATGATCAGAGAGAAGAGATCGCACACAGTTTATGATGTGAGAGGAAGGTAGAGAAAATGAGGTGACTGGTTCTTTCCACAAAAACTCATCTGAAGGACAGAGTCTTGTGTAAATAATGCAAAAGTTCTTTGAGCACCAATTCATCTGTGTGATAAGATCAAGTAGTACGCCAGCCACCCCCCGCCCCCCCGGGCAAAACAGCAGTGAGAGAATTAGATCTTGAGACCATAAAACGGCACCTGGGATAAAGGAGGACATTTGGTATTCTGACAGAACCCCGGCGGCGAGTACAGCCTGTGGCACTGAACCTCAAAGTTAATAATGACAAGATTCAATCTCAGATCCCAGTCTGACAGCACAAGCTCACAACTTCTCTGAATATTAAGATCATCACACACACATATTAAAATAGTCTATGCCATCAACATTTTCAAGTTAGTAAATAAAACTAAGTGAGCCATAAGCGCTTTAATTTTAAGATTGTTTTTTTTTTTAAGGCTGACTAATTTATTCAAATCTGATTTACAAGTTCTTGATTTGATTTAGCTTGTATTGGGATATATTAAGTACAATGCAATTCATTGTTGAAATATAATAATATCATTTTTGAAATTCAAGGATTGCTATTGGTTCATTAAAATAGAGATTGATTAAAATGATTTAATCGTTATTGTCATTCCCCTCCATACTTTATATGATGAATACATTTCAATTAGGCTTTTATTTACACATAATTCATAGAACACATCAAATATTGTTAACACAGTCTCAATCGTGCTTGTTTGATGTGCGAAAATTTAATTGGTACTTATTTTTCAAAAATAAGTAAAAAAAAAAAATAGCAATTCAATTCCTAACTGCCATGGAGGAAGTAAGCAAGGTATAATAGCATTAACAAAAACATACATGTTTAATAAATATAAACCTGTCGTTTTGAAGTGATGCATGGCTTGTATTGCATTATGCCACAAATGTGTGTATATGCATGTACCTGTATATAATATAAAGTGGGGTAGGTCATGTAATCTTAAAAGTCTTTGTACACTGTGCACTTGACATTCATTTGAGAAACGTTTATTAATTAGAAGTCTTCCATTTTGTGGTTGTTTATCCTCTTATTATCTGCCTACAGATACAAAAAGCAATTATAGCATTTTGTTTTGTGTTGAGTAACAATTATTTTAATATAATATTTCTTCAGAGTGAGTCAGAAAGCAAAACGGCCTTGCTTTAGAGATCTTTGAGGCTGGCAACACCTACAGAGGCTGTCCTTAAAGGTGTGAGAAAGTATGTGCAGAGTCTTTTTCCCACTGAAACGTGTGCTTTGATAAGCTCTGGTGTGGATATCTCACCTGTGTGGCGAGACTGAGCACTTGTTGCACCAGCTCCTGGGTCTCAGTGGGTTTCTTCAGGAACAACTTCACAATAGCTGTCAGCAACTGCAGTTGCACCTGAAAGAAAAGCGTGAAAAAACATTAACACAAACAAATCCTGTAACACGATTTTCTAAGAGACAAGTTCACGCAAGTTCATTACAGTATTCACTGGGGTAGTATGGTATTATTTTTATGATACGAAAAGTCATTACCCACTACCAGTGAAAGAGACCAACTTCGTTACCTCAGCAAAAACTATTACACTGTTCTTTTTCTTCATGCGCATTGAAGCAACTTGACACACTGCATGCATATCACAAGCCTGATGTACTTATTACACCATATTTAATAAAGCAATTTAAAAGGCACTTCACCTGTGTGCTCTCATCATGGAAGCCTTCCAGGAAGCTCTCCAGTAGCTCATCTGCATTGTCGATTCTCTCTGCGTACTCTCCCACAATCCAGATCATGGCTGCCCGTGCCTCAGGCTCATCCAAAGAGTCCAGGTTCTCACACAGAGTGGCAATCACACTCTCATATCTAGCAAAAATGAAGCAGCAAAATTATAGTGGAAGAAAGACTGGGTTCAGAGAATCTTTATTGAATTCTTCCAACGCATTTTACTATAAAAAGCAAGGCTGAACAGGGACTGTCAGGACAATGAACCTCTAACATCTAGATAATGAACCTTAGCCAAACAGAAATAGGATGCAGTTTATAGAGAGAAAGAGAGGAAAATAACTTCAGTGAAACAGAGGTCAGGGACAGGGGAAATTGCACAAGAAACACAGAAAAACCTACTTGTTGGGGTACTTGCGGAAGATGTCCTTGATGACCACAATGGCTTCCTGCACCACATAATTGACCTTTGTCTGAATGAGGTCAAGCAGTGTGCTGACACAACGCTCTGCTGATTGCTGTAAAAAAGACAGGAGAGACAGAAAAACAGATAAGCTAATATGCTAAAGCATAAATGGTATCGTCAGTTAACCAATTAGGCAGTTGGCTTTTGCTTCACATCAGGTTAAATTCTTTGACTCATCAGACTGACAGTGTTAATTAAGTTAATTATAATGCTATCCTAATTAGGGTCAGGCCAGCTCACCTCCACTTTAATTGCACAGCGGCCAATGGCTCGTACAGCTTTACGCACAAAGTCCACGTCCACTTCAGTGGCATATTCCTTCAGTTCAGCCAGAACCTATATAAACACACAAAAATTTAACACAGACTCTCATAAGCATATAGTGATGTTAATATGGGACTGAAAAGAAAACTTGAAAGTAAAAGTTTAAGGATTAAAAAAAATAATAATAATAAAATAACAACATAAATAAAAATATGAAGAACATTATAATATGTAAGAATTATATTTACGTTTATTGCAATTTCAGCATTTCAGCTTCACAGTCACAGATTTAACATTAAATAAATAAAACAATAAGAAATTAATAAATAGGCTAGAAAAAAGAAGGATAAAGGCCATACAAATTTACATTATTAACGTTATGAAATTAATTATATCTCATGACATGAAAAAAATGGGTAAACCATAAATGCACTTTGCTACTGTTATTAAATGTAAAAAAATAAAAAACAACAAGCAACACAGAGACAAATTCATGTTGATTTACTAAAAAAAAAAAAAGACTAAAAAAACAGACTAAAAACAAATAATTTTTGCTAGTAGCCTCAAACTTTTGGACCCCACTATATTCTGGGTAGTGCAACAGAAAAAAAATGTACAAAAACATGAACGATCAGCGGGAGATGATGTTTTACATTGGTTAAGTGTATTGGTATGGGGGCGTTTTATTATTCACCTGAGCAATGTTGGCCTGAGACGCCAGGCGGATCATGATATCCAGCTTCTCCAGCTTGACATAAATTGGGTCATTATATTTCACAAAGAAAACCTTCATCTCATGCTTTAGAATTTCAGGGCTGGTAGAAATACAGCAGAAAAAGAAAAAGAGAAAAACAAACAAAAAAAAAATAGTGTGCATTGACTTTTGCAATACCCAAACTATCATTATATAAACTCAATTATTTTCCACAGCTCTGCCCCTACCGTTTCTGCACGATGAGATTAATGTTCCTCAGGGCAACATACTGCAGTTCAGGTTCAGCTGAGAGCAGCGTGACCAAAGGAGGAGCAAGTTTCTTCAGCAGAGTGCCATAATAGTCTAGATCTTTAGGAAGCATTTCCATGAACTTCATCAGAACCTTCACGGCAGACAGAACCACGGCAGAGTTAGCGTGGGACAGACGTGGAGTTACACGCTCACAGATACTGTGGGAGGAGAGAGAGAAAGATGCTTTAACAAGGCAGAGGAAACTGGTAACTGAATCAATAGTGATTCACAGCCAACTCTGATCTAATTAACTTCAATTCAATTCAGGTAATCAAGGCAGATACTAAGTGATCGACAAGATTAGCTTTGTTAGTGAAGCCAGTGTCAATGTATTAGGTAGATTTAATTAGAGAAAGTGTTTAGTGTCCACCACACAGGAGTGATGAACTAACATTGCCCTCTGACCTCTGTGACTCGCGGTCATCACGGGGTGTGTAGTTGGCCAGGCAGTCGAGGATGAAGATCTGGCCCCACTCAGTGCACTCATTAAGAGCTGTCAGGAGCTTATTAATTGTCTGAGGGTTCAGGTCCAGTAGGTTGCTGTTAGGATGAGACTCTGATATCTCAGACAGAGCCGCTACTGCATTTGCCACCACCTAATGGAGAAAAAAAGATAAGCATTAAACTCAATACAGTGGTAGTGTGTATGAATGGACTCGAGTTTCGCACAACAATAGCATGTAATTACACACCAAGGAGACTAAGAGAGAGCTAAATAGCACTGACAAGCCCACGGATGACCTTAAAACAAACATAAGTGCGTGGTCAAGTGTATCAGCCTGAGGATATTTTTTTTTTTATCTATTATCTTTTAATTTATCTATTAATATTGTCAGCATCTAACCAGGACTTATTATATATTTTGTGTTGGTTGTACCTTATTTGGCCATTTGTGTAATAATAAAGCCTCACCATGGGGTTGGAGTCAGAGATCAGGTCTTTCAGGGTGTCCAGGAAACCCTGGTCTTCCACCAGCTGGGCGTTAATGTCATGCAACTTGGCAACACAAACTGCAGCAGTCTTCCTTACGTAAGGGTCTTCATCTTTTAGACACTTCCTTAGTGGTTCACACAGATACTCAGTGATCTTGTCCACTCGGATGCAGCCCATGGTGCGCACAGCCAGTGCACGGATCAGAGGGTTTGGGTCCTCACAGTCCTGCAGGAGAGAACATATCACCCACACACATTAGCTCTAAAATACGCACATTGTCAAAAGAAACAGTTGCCGTTTAATAGTTTTCTTTAAAAACAACATTCATATACACATTCACATATAAACACATTTACTGTGATGAATGCAACGTTCAAAAGAACAGCACTTTTTTTGAAATATTAACTTCTTTGTAACATTATAAATGTCTATACAGACACTTTTGATCAATTTATTGTATGTATGCGTGTATTTGTGTTTATTAAATATGAATGTGTACATAAATATGTCTAAGATATCAACTACTAGACCTATACACAACAATAAGTTGAGCTGAATTACAAACATGGCAAAAATACCTTGCTACAAGCTACTACTCTCTGTGTCTCTGTGTGAAACAGCTAAATATACATAATGATTATTATGTATATAAAATATATTATACAAAATATAATTTTGAACACAGAATAAAAAATGAAAGTCACTGGAAAAAGTCTCCATGAAAAAACAACAACAACTCAAACTACTTGAAAGAAATTTGCTACTGAAAAAAATAATATTTTAAAAACTAACCATGAAAAAACAAATCTACTCAGAAAAGTCTATAATAGGTTTGTTGTTTGTAGCGTCACAAAAGTCCAACACTGAGAGACCGCAAAAAATAAAGACAAGAGATGTGTAATACATGACAGAGATCTTGAGGGACCACTAAACTTTTTGCTATGTTTTATAATTTGTTGTGATGGGCCTTGTTGCCTACTTGCTTTAGTCTTTGTCTAGTTAGTTGCTTCAGTAATGTGTCTCTTGTTCCATTCTCAGGTGTGTGGGAAGCCATCAAAAACTCATTAGTGCTGATGGAGTGACTGCCATGCACTCACAGAGATAAGAGTTTCTCTGCTGCTGCCAGGCTTATGTCATGTCTTTTAAGAACTTCACAGTCCATAGTGAGAATTTCATTGGTCTAAACTTGAGAGCATGTTTAATAATCCATATATTATAGTTGTTTTGTACTGAAAAGTAAATAAATATCTTAAAATGTATCTAATTCCTGTATGATGAAATATTAAAAATACTATCAATTGTTTCGTCTGAACTGTACCTTTACAAAGGTGTTGACGGCCATAATGGCCATGTCCGGCTGGCTCTTGGCATAATTCATCAGGTACAGATAGACCAGCTTCTTAAGCTCCAGATTATCCGTCTGCATGCAGTTCACAACATCAGGAAACAGAGCACTGGAGACAAAAATATTAAGATCAGAACGCCATAAACTCATACTGTCCCAATGGAAACACGAGATGATGACATAAAGGAGTATCACATAAAACAGTGAGCCATTCATATAAACATGGCATACTTAACTGTGAAAAGGCTCGTCTTACCTGACATCTTTTCCCACGGTCATAGACGCAATGACCTTCTTCACTGCCTCCTTCTTCTTCTCTTTCTTATCACTGTTGAGCTCTGCCTTCAGCTCAAAGATCTCCCCTAAACAGTCCAACACACAAGAAATTTTGAGCATAAAAACTAGAGCATTAAAATAATGTGCAAGTCTAGACAGTCAGTATTAGAGGAGTTGTTTAACTTATGGAATAAAAGAGAAAATAATCATAATTCTGTGTAAAGTGTTTTTCTTGGCTTCGACCAAGTATTGTGTGCAGCTCTATTTGCAAGTAAAAAAAAAACTCTTTTCTGGCACAATCATGTGCCTGCAAGTGCATAACCCAAACAAAGCCAGAACAAACAAAAACAGAAATTTTAAATCATTTAGACTACACAATATATTAGACTTTAGTTTACTGGGTTGTGCCGAAAGAAACAGACCAGGAAAAGCACTACATGTTGACTTAAGAGTATTTAAATATGTAATGGTGTAGTGAACATAATGATCTACCCTGGCCAGAACAGACTAAATCTCTTTGACATAATGTTAAACTAATCCCAAAACAACTATCACTAAAACAAAACTGAAAACATCAGACCTTTCTTGGTAGTGGTGAAATATTTGGAGTCTGTCATTTTGGATCCCAAGCCGCGGTTCTCCTGCAAAAGAGAAAGAAGATTCCTAAGCCCATAAGAAAAGAGTGGAAGATAATAAAGGGATGTAGGATACTGAAAAAAATGCAAGCGCATGGGTTTAAGAGGAAGTTGAGCCCCTGTCCTGCTGATACCTTCCCTAATGTCTCTTACAGATTGTGGAGTGGGGAAAAAAGTTGTGCAAAAACACATTGTTAAACCTTCATGTTCTCTTTCAGTCAGCAAATTATATTCTCTATGTGCAGTGATTGCCCTCTCATGCTCTCTAAATGTTTAGAGTTTCCCCATTTCCTGTTATTGAACATGAGACTTTTGCCATCACCTAAAAGGTCTTTTAAGAGGAAGAGAAACCTTCGGATACAACAGTATTTTATTTGATTCAGTTGACTTGATAACAAGTTTTTTTTATTTACACTACCATTCAAAAATTTAGGGTCAGTAAGATATTCAATGGTTTTTAAAGATGTTTCTTCTGCTCATCAAGGCTGCATTTATTAGATTACAAATTCAGAAAAAATCTGTAATATTGTGAAATATTATTTCAATTTAAAATAATGTTTTCTGTGTGAATATATTATAAAATGTAATTTATTCCTGTGATACAAAGCACCATTACTCCAGTCTTCAGTGTCACATGATCCTTTCAGAAATCATTCTAATCTGCTGATTTATTACTAGAATTGTTAATGTTGGAAACAGTTGTGCAGCCAAATGTATTTTTTGGAACCTGTAAAAAAACAACACTTTTTTACCAAACATAAAACATTTCTAAAATGTAAATTTATGCTGTGACTTTTTAGTTCATTTAATAGATCCTTGGTTAATAAAAGTATTAATTTCATTCAAAGAAGAAAGAATAAAAACGAGTAACTAGTAACTAGTCAGCAGCGTGGTTAATACCGAACCCTGTTGTCTGGTATCCAATAATACCCAAAACGGTCTTCTGTCAGTCCAGAAGTTGACAGAAGAAAGCCAGAGAAGAGCAGAAGCGGTTGACGAAGGCAGGAGGGAAAAATTTAACAGAATTTATTGAACAATCTTAGTTGCATACGTCTCTGTGTTCAAATTTCGTCTGATCTGCACAAATTCAGTGTGTACTATTTTACCCTTACTGGAACTGCTTCACAGCGACATCCCATAAACCTTGGGTTTCCGTAAACATTCCCTCTAATCTCTCTCTTATTCATACAGACAAAACAGAATGAAACCCCACAAGCATACGATTGAACAACACTGGAAACGCATAAGCAATGAACAATGAATAAATATGTACAGAAATATAATAAATGAATAAACAATAAAAATACTTACAAATAAATAAAAAAATAAATGTTTTCTATTGTAATTGTATGCCATTTATTTATCTGAACGTTTAGCAGCCATTATTCCAGTCCTCGGTGTCACATGATCCTTCTCTAATCATTCTAAATGCTAATTTGGGTCTTAAGAAACTTTTGTCTCCACTATTAACAATGTGACAAATACAGATTTTCTTCTTCCTCAATGACTAAGAACATATGAGGCAATTTCAATCTGACAGTTACAATACAGAATTATGATCTGTGCACCTGATTGACTTGAATTGACCTTGCTGATCATTTCCATGGTATGATTATGATCATCCATGAAACAGCTCCTGTCTGTTAATGTTCACACCTGTCTAAATGGCCCCTTGAGAAATGAATGACAATACTGACACAGACAGTAAGTTAGTAAGGCAACACTACCAGCCCACTAACTCACCACATGCATAAATTATTGATCAAGGACTGCTGGGCTATTTCATTTCCAAACATACCAAACTCACTATATCATCATCACCCCTTTAACACAAGGCACCATGTTAACTTGAATGTTTGCAATAATAATTAATAATAGGAAAAGATCATGACACTGTAGCCAGGAGTAACAGCTGCAGAAAATTCAGCTTTAGCATTTTAGGAATAAATTAATATATCTGTAACTTATTGTATGTAATGTAAGGTACAATTTTGACTGTATTTTTTATAAAACAAAATTTTTAAATGAGCTAGATAGACAGACAGACAGTCTGTGTGTAATATTCTGAAAGCATTGTACAAAGACCACATATTCATTAATTCTATTTTACAGCGATGCAAGGTATACAATTAATATAGTTTTAATATAATTTTGATAAAGACTTGCAAAGCTTAGCAGCGGTACACTAAAGGCCGTAGTATTTCAAAGTTGATCATGCTGGTAGGCACATAAAGTAATGAGCAAGAATATATGTAATAGTACACCTCTTTAGCTATCCATTAGAGACTATAGCCCTTTCAGAAAGTTCCCTTAAAGAAGAATAGCAATCTATCTCGTCAACCTGTGAGGCGGCGTCCCAGCTAATGTTAATGCAGTAACAGATAAAGTAACTGACAACTGTCAGAGAGCTCACGGACTCCACCGAAAGACCGTTAACGTGATGCAGCGCTCGATCCTAAACGATTAACGTTAACGTTATCAACAACCGTAACATACCAACAACTGGTTAAATATATACGTGGCGCAGCGGTGACTGCAGCAGGTGACAGTCTCACTAGGTAAACCCAAAGAGCTAACTAGCAAAACCCTTTTATTACGCCCCGAATCCGACATGTTTTAACTCATTTTCAATTCAGAATTATCCACGGGTCTTTCTTCTAATCCTAAAAGCGAACTGGACCTTCACTCACACAAAGCTGACTTGCCCACTCCATTTTTGGCGGATGAATGAACCTGTTCGCGAAGATGTAGATAGGCGATGGTGTGCTAGCTGAAAGCTAACGGCTAAAGCTTCATGACCTTCTTAATCAGGGCTTATGAGAGCGCACAGTTAAGCCTTTAATCTAGCGAACTGTATTACTGTCCAACCACGCAGCGCACAAAGCCATAGAAAAGTAGAAACGAGGCACCTTACCTCAGTTAAACCGAGAAATGCTCCTTACCGAAGTGAATAGTGAGTGTGTACAAGTCGGCCTTCTTCCTTCCCTCCCACCTTACATGTTTTGTCATCATATGATTCACACTTCCGTCTTCCGCCTTCATTAAAGGGGAGTTTTCGTTTCATGTTACACATTGTTGAATGCACTGAGATTACAGAAAAATCATTAATGGTTTCCATTTAGAGATTTTATGTTATAGTCGTTTCAGCATAAATTAGAGAATAACCTACCTAATTTGCAATTTAAATTTCATTAGAAATAGCAAACGTTTCTATAGGTAATTCAGTGTTTTATCCTCACATAACTATATCATAACAGAATTAACGTATTATTTGGCATTTCACAAAGCGTAAAGATTACAAATGTATTTTTTTTATTTATCAAGATATCTTAAATATAGATTTTTGAAATGCTACATTTTGACTATTTTTGTCATTATTTCTCCTCTACTAACTTTTTAATATCCCCTGAATTATTATTATAATAGGTCATTATTATATGTTTATCTACCAAAGAAGAAATACAAAGAAATTAATCCAAAACCTTTTTATTACAAGAATTAAATGAACAGCAATTGCTTTTCAAGGAACAGTGGAATGTTGGTCTTGCAATATTGCTATTCAACACAGACAAATTCAACAATGTCAAGACCTTACATTTCATTGTCAACATTAAAGGAAAACAATCAGCCAAACAAACTGCAGAAATCAAAAGTAAATACACATTCAGATTTCAAATCATCCAACAGCCTTTTCCTTTACGGAAACCAGAGCATGACATAGACTGAACATGCACTTTGTAGATCACATCTGAACATCATATTTGCATTATGCAAATCAGACGGGTTCACTCAAGTAAATAAAATATGTGAATCTACACTCCTGTAGTACTGATGTCAATAATGAATAAAGAAAAACATAACCCATCCATGCAATAAATTATTTCTCCAAAATGCCTAAATTTGATTAGAAACGCATAACGAATGTCATCACAGAAAAGAAACATCTTTCTGTATTTTTTTGGGAAAGCAGAACATAATAAATACAACTGGAGCTCACAATTAACTGTACAAATGTATGGGAGTTAATAATTAGATACTGTAAAGATTACTGAATGTGTAGTGTGTAAATGTGTGTTTGTATCATATGGTTGCAGTCCTTGAGGCAAAAAAAAAACTAAACAAAAAAACATTGAATTCCATCTCCCTTACATTTTCTGAGTTTTTTGATTCACTAAAACATCAGAATAAACACGTCTCAATAAAACTCTTGAGCTCATAAATACACGGCAGTACTGTATAAAGCCTTTGAAAGAGAACATACCAAAAGTAAACAATTCATCCATTCATTTAGAAACATACAACATCATCCCTTTATGATAAAACAGTTTACCCGCAACCAATCAACAAGGCTTAATAACTTACTCAATTAATATAAATAAACAATCAGATGCCAAACCAATATGTGTGTAGTGTAATACATTTAAGTGGAGTCAATGTTTTCTCATATCTTATGCAAGGGTGCCTACCAGTACCAATTCTAGATTAGATTAGTTTAAAATAATAATAATAATAATAATAATAATAAAAAAAGCAATTTATAATCACCCACTCAAGTCACATATTCATATTATACTTACAAGTCACACAAAACATCGCTGGTTACAATCAGTCCAATCAACCACTTGGTGGCGCCCTAAAGCTTTAAAAGAAATGTTCTGTCTGCCGATGATGACAGTGGAAAATATCACTACTTCATAAGCAGTTTTGGACTCAATATGGCTTTTCACAATAAAAGGGCCTGATTTCTATACAAAGTCTGTAGTGATTTCATCCTATTGATGTTTAATATGGCACTATCTTTAATTAAACGTCCTTCATTTCTCGCTTGCAGATAAATCAAACAATTTACTTTACTTTTAACAGAGAAAATGCTCATAAAGCAGGATCTTGTTGTTACTGTGACTTTGTGCGATTGTCTCACAGTTAACAGTGGGCCAAAACACGTGATCCAACAATCTACCTCACACACTCTGACTTAACCACCCAGATACATACACACACACACACAACATCTCTTCATCTCTACTTCACAAACACAGCTTCTCATCCTTACTTTAAGGCAAGAAAATTTGTCAAGGCAACATTGCATAGCTAAGGCAGAATTACCATACTGAAATAAACAGCATACATTTTGTACATTAATATTAAAGTGAATTAATAATAATTATATTTACATTACACTACAACACATTTAAGCAAATGAACATATATTACATAAAACCTATACATTAAACGCATTAGTGTGTACAGAACATAAACAAATGCAAGGTTTGTTTGTCTGCCAAGGTGATGTTGCACAGATAATCGTACATCGTAAACATTTATGAAAGAACTGATTCAACAAGCTGATATGCCATCCTATTAAGTCTGGGCTAAAACAACGCTAAACTGTATTTCCAATTTGGATCATTTGGATTCGACATGGAAGTATGGTCAAAACACCATTTAGGTGTTTGTCTTCTACCATCTTACTCTCCAGTATACTCTGTATATTACAATTCCCTGATTAAAGTAAGATTTTTACACTTCCTTTCATCAAAAGAAAACTTAACCAGCCAAAATTTGTCCTCAAAGCATTAATTTAAAAACAGGTCATGAGGGCATTAAAACCGACAGCTCCCCTAAAGGGAAATGCAGTCATTTCCCTTTCTCACAGAACAAATCTAAAAAGGAAAAATGACTCAAATTAAACATAGCTCAGATGGTGCATGTACAGTAGCTCTCAGATTTACTTCAGAACAGGCTTAGTTGGTCTGAGATGTCAAGAATAGTGTTGTATGTTCTTAGAGTCACTTTAGGACACATCTATGTCTCCAGTGAAATGACAGTAAGGATTCCAGCATCCTGCTACATGTTGTACAATGTCTTACAAATGTGCTTTTTTTGCTCTAATCTGACTATAAAGCTGTACATGCTGAGCAAAGGTCAGTTGCTTGTGTACATCATCATCATCATCATCATCATCCACTACATCCAGGCCTCATTGTCTAGGCTGGACTCGGAAGAATAGGCACGCTCTCTAGAGCCCATAGCTGGGGAACGCTGCTGGGGTTGGATGAGGTCAGCAAAGGCCTGATGCAGAGCTTTGTGTGAGGGTTGGTGATTGTTTAAATGTGGAGACTGTGGTGGGGTCTGGAGGGGAGACGAATTGGCAGGAGACTGCTGACAATGATTCCTGTATCGTACAGGTGTGGGGATGCGTGACGGGCTGTTCTCGGGTCTGTTGTCAGTGCGGGGTCTTATCCGCGGCCGCAGTTTGAGCTTGTAGATGGAGGGTACCCTTTCTGTCTTCTTTTGGCCTTTCTTGGCACGGAGGACGACTGCGTCTTCTGTATCCCCATTGGACAGTGGTAGAGGAGGAGTGCAGGAACCTTCAGATGGAGGCTCACTTAGACTCAAGCACATGGAGGAACTCTCACTCGAAGAGTCCTGATAAGAACAGTCATCTAGAGGTGGCGGAGGGGATGGAAATGACTCAGGAAGTGGCAGGTCAGCATTGTCATATGGCATGTCCGGGTGAAGTTCAGTACTTTGTGGTACGTCTCCTTCCACTCCAGCCCATTCCTCCAGTTCCTGCTGGCTCTCCATCGGAACCTCTGTCAAAGGGAGGCCCCCATTGAAGTCCCTGGGGAGCCCAACTGACCTTGACAGGCCAAGATTTGAAGCCTCTCCTTCCTCTGTGGAGCTGGAGATGGCAGGGAGCTTACGAAGACCTCCTCCTCTGCCACCCCATCGCTCTCCTTCCAGGAGCCCTCCGTTGGGGAGGCCTCCACGAATCTGGCTATGGAGAAGAGCAGGAGGGTCCTCAAGTGCACATGCGCGAGGATTACTCCGTTTAGACTCTCGCAAATCAGGTAGGACTCCCACCTTACCTCCGACATTAAGAGAAGACGTTGAAGAGTTAGAAGAAGAGTAAGCCGAGTCTGTAACATTAGTGTCACCTGAAGAGTTTGGGAGCCCTGCTAAAGCTTGTTGGGAGACGGGGAGCTGTAGAGACCTCATTTCCCTTCCAGTGGACGCTTTACCCTGCACAGCCTTGGATTGTTGCGTGTTGGCCAAGAACTCGGCCTCAAAGCTGCGATACAAGTCTTGCTCTTTTTGAGGGTCCAGACTTGGCAGCAGGTGTAAGCTATAAATACCACTGTCCTCCTTGTTCTCCTGCTGCTGATTGTATGGATTTGCCCAAACTTTTTGGTCTCTCCCTGCGGATCGTGCATTGTGCGCTGATCGAGGGGATCGTGGTGGGTGGTGATGGCTCGATCGTGGAGAAGAATGTGGAGAGCGCCGCCCTGGCTGTGTGACGGGGGGAAGCAACTTTCGACTCCCAGTGGAAGGTGATCGAGGTGCAGGGGGTCGTGGCGTTACCATACCCTTTTTCGCCGGACTTGCGCTGGCACAGCTTTTCACAGGCGAGTTAGAAGCCGAGGATGATGCTTGTCTCCTGGCCAAACTTCCACTTGTTCTCGGGGATGCTGTGGGCAAGTGTTTAGGCCTCAGTTCCTCTCTCCGATCTACTGAAAGAGACTGAGGGTCTCTGCGGCGAGGTGATGATCCAGGGCTGATGTCACCCAATCGTGCTCTAGGAGTCTTGCCCTGGCTGAGGGAGCGTGGAGCCTGCAGCTTCCTTGGACCTTCGGGCCCCAGCGATCTGCCTCTCTCTGGGCGGGGTGTTCGATGTACCTCTGCCGGGCCCTGTGGTGGACTAGGTTTCAGGATTGAGGTGGACTGTGGTCCCGGACGCTCTCTGGAAGCACTGCGGGCACGGGTCTGAGGGGTTCTCAGGGCTGGAATCTGTGCTCCTGCTCCAGGACGCTCAATAACGTGTTTCCCTTCTTTACGATTCACCAGCAGAACCACATCATCTCCATGTGCATGCCGTGTACCCAGAGAGAAGCGTCCTCCTGTGCTTCCTCCTCCGCCTTTAGACGAGGCTGTGGAAGAGTCACTATCTCCTGAAAGCCTGCGAGTTGGAAGAAGAGATTCCTTATTCCTGTAAGTAAGAGGAAAGAGAGAAAGGTTAACATAGATACTGGGATATATGAAACATAATTCTCAAATATGTTACTGTCTGATATTTTTAACGCATTTGTGTCACATGCACATCACAGTCCAAAATATTTTTGAATGTTTCTGAAGATTGTCTTTTATGCTCATCAAGGCTGATTTTATTTGATCAAAAACATAGAAAAAACAATAATAATGCAAAAATATATTTTCTATTTTAATATATTTTAAAATGTAATTAATTGCTTTGATGGCACTGCTATTTTGAGGCATGTCACATGAGCCTTCAGAAATAATAATGAAAATTCGGTTTGGTGCCCAAACAACATTTCATATTATCAATGTTGAAAACTAAATAATTTTCTGAAAACAGTAACATTTTGAGAATTCTTTCATGAATAGAACATAAAAAATGTATTTAAAAGCTGAACATAAAAAACTCTTTACTGTCACTTTTGATCGATTGAATGCTTCAATTAAAAAAATCTTTCTTGGTTATCTTGCATAGAATCACTCATCAGCATAATTTCTCAATCCATTTTTCTCAATGATGTTTTATGATACTTTTCACTTTTGACAACATGGAGAATCTATACCAAGCAAGCATGCAGGGAATTGTATGCAAGGCTGTATCCTCAGAAGCCATTTTTGGGATTAAAAAAAGCTATCAAATAGGAAAGGAGAGAGAGTGATTACTCATCCTCTGGCATTATCAAACACGTGCACACATGTACACCTTCTTTACACACACACACCTGAACTACTACTACATTCAGAATAAAGCTGACTTCACTCTTTTCTTTAGTCTTAAAGATCAGCATGTGTACACTGAGACAAAACACTAAAAACATAGTGTGCATATAAATTAAATCACTCTTTTAAAATCATTTCTTAAATTTAGAACGTCCAGATCCTAAGATACACCGAACAGTGAAAGTGCTACCCTATTCTGCCCTATTCTCTTATTTAGACAAGAAAGTGAAGTACGCACACCCTGACAGCCCGGATCTGCAAAACAAGCTGCATAAACCATGTTCTGAGCAGTGACAGACCTGGGGATTGAGATTATCCTAATCTTCAGTAATCCAGTCTGCCTCACCTGCAGCTCTGGGAGCGCAAGTGTTAAAGTGTGCTGCTCTGACGCTTGGCCTGCATCATTAGTCATCCTAAGGAAATTGAGGCACACAGCCAAGATAAACCACCAAGCTGTTCGTGGTCCAGTTATACAACGTCCTGGCTGCACGTACAAGTACACCATCTGACTGAAATAAGCACGTTTTGAAACTTCCAAGATGTTTAAGAGTTATTTGTTCACTAGTGATGCATAACATGTAACATGGAGTTTTTAAAGTCGCGTTCAAAGATTCATTTTCAGGCACTTGTTACAAATACAAATAATAAATAAATTAAAATATGTATTATTGTACATTTGCCCTGGGAATTTTTTTTTCCCAAAACATGTTATTACTTGCATAATTAGGCAGAAAGAATGCTGTGGTTGTCTTCTTATACAATTGTGATTATTCCTTTCTAACACAAGGGGGAGTCACAAACTGGACAAGAAGAGGATAGATGTCAGGACAATGTCACCTGGGATTACTTCAAATCTGCTTGCAATAATCTTTGTGTTTGTGTGTGTGTTTGTTTGTGTGTATGTGCACTGTTGCCTTAAGATGCAGCTCATTGTGAAGGTACAGTGCACAAGCAGAATGCTATAATTTGTGTTGAGTTAACTAGGTCAGTGTGAGCAAATGGCAGACACCCTGAGGGATCTACACAGACAAAACAACTGTACAATAATGCATGTGTCCCAGTCATAACGCTTCAAGCTTCATTTCTTCTCATACAGGGATTGCATTCTCTCCATATTCATGCATGCATGCAGTGATTCTGTGAATTATGTTAATTTATTCTCTCTTTTTTATTACTATTAATATTTATTTCTGTCTGGAATATGTATTGGCTTTGGCACGTCTTAGGAAAAAAACTTTTTTATTTTTAATAAACATAATAAATTTTGAAATAAACTATTAATGGTTAAAATATTAATTATATAATCCCTTCTTAACAAAATAAATGAATTGTTTTAGGTATTGTTTACAAGATCAGTCTATTGCAAGCAAGCAAGTAATTTATAAGAATAAATAAGATAAATAAGAGCTGACTTTCACATTCATTTTCTAGGTTTCCAGTGTGATTTTAGGTACGTTTCTATTTTAGGTACTTTCCAAGAAGCTGTAAACATGCACTTACACACACACACACACACACACATAGCTTAACACCCAAACACACCTGCACTCACCTGAGAGGATTAAAGTGGCGTGGTTCTGATCTGTCTCGTGGTGGTCGAGGCAACAGTGTCGTGGGCCGCCCGGTGTTAGTCTCCATCTCCACAGGTACAGCTGCATGGTGCGACCTGCCAGGCCGTGATGGAGAGGAATGTGCCGTGGCGCCCAACACAGGGTCCAAAGAGCGCCTGTCAGAGGTTTTGTAGGGTGCTATGCCCTCATTGCGCCAGTGAGGTCCTGGGCTTGTGGAGCGGGAGGAGTGAGCGCTGGAGCTCTTACTGTGAGGACCCTGGCCACTCGCTTTAGCTTGCTGATACCGGTGAGCTGTTGAGGTTAAAGAAAGGCTTCAATAACTCCAATAACCTTGAACTTCTTAATCTTCACAAATATTTTTAAAACCTAGTACACAAGAAAATGGACAAAAAGTGGAAAAAGCTTTTATTTTAAATAATCCTTTTATTTTTAAGGATAAATTACATGGCAGCAGTAATGTCTGCTAGGATTTACCATCAAAGGAATAAAAGACATAATAAAATATCATAAAGCAGAAAACAGTCATTTTAAATTGTAATATTTCACAATAGTACTATTTTAATGTATTTTTAATAAAATAAATCCAGCCAAGGTCAGCAAAGATTTTTGTATATTTTTCAGTAAGTTGAGTGCAAATTTATGAATTATATAAGAATACGGTAATATATGAAATGAGGCAGCTAAAAACAAAAACTTGTATTGTTGAAAAATTCCAGCAAGTCTCACAACTCAGAGACAGGAAGTGAAAGAAGTGGTGATCTCACCGAAAGCGGCACAGCGACAGGGATCGTGTTTGTCGAGGTAATGCTCAAGTGTGTCCCAACCTCCACCCACACGCACCATCACATGAGTCCGTAACACCTACACAGAGAGAGATATTAACACCTCTCACACACACATTAACACAGCCAACCAAAATAACATACTCAATATAACTGTCATACACAGCAACAAATATCTAAACTGCTGTTATGAACCTTTTAAACAGCTGAAAAAAAAAGAATATTAATAATTATAGCGATAGAAATGCAAACAGCTGGTTAAAAAATCCAGACGGAAGAGTGATTCAGTGGTATATAACAGATGTTTTGCCAAATGAAAAAGAGAGAAATGAAAGAAAACAGAGTAGTAAAAGATTCAGTCGCAGAGCTTTAAAACAAAAACACTACAGGGTACACTTCAGAGGTATAATTTGTCGTTTAGTATAATGAAAGAATTAATAGAGGTTAAGGAATTTCTTGTGTTTGTAAATGTGCCAAGCTGTGACACAAACAAGATATTTCTGAAGAAGAATTCAGTAGCGACTGCCTATGCAAAAGACTATTCCTGTGTGAGTGGCTCCTAGGGGGATGCTAATTTATGCCTATTGAGTTATGTGTGGTTTCTTACTGGTCCAACTCAAAAGAAGCCAGTCCATAAATCTATATACTATCTAACTCCCTAAACATTTGTCAGGTCCCTCCTTCAATGCAATTATTTTTTACCATTTTACCATCATCAGGCAAAAATCATAAGCCTGATCACTTAATCAGCAAAACTGGAAAGTAAAATGAATTATTTTTCATGTCCTTCGCACAAGCAGTAGGGCAAATTTTTTTAAATCCAGTATGGGAAATAATAATAATAATCATGCTTATCTTCAAACACCACTAATAATACAGGTGGAACTATACGACAGTCAGCTGATTATTATAAGCACAAGCCCTTGTGTTCTATAACGCTATTTAATAGATCTGCCCTCCATCCACCCCACTCCTGCCTCCATCCGCCTTCATTATCATGACAACACGCAATGACAGTGCTGCAGAGAGAACCAAATAACATCATGCTCCGACACACTCAACCCCTCTAAACTGGTATCCAGAGAGAAGATGTAGCATAGAAACTGCCCTCCTTCTGCTTCAAGCCATGTTTCTTCATTGCTTCTCTGATGAACAGAGAGAAATGCAGAATAAGACACTACAATACTATTGATTTCCTTGTCAAAAATAAACACTCTCTTTCACATTTTCACTGTTGTTGATTGCGTACTTCAAACCTGTTGCAAAAAAGCTCTTTAAGGGTTTTAGCAGTGCTAAACTCCATCTGCTGAGCACATGGTAAGGAATAACCATGTGATGAGTGTCTGTGTGCTGTTGCCATGAAAAGAGAGCACATCTGCTGGCTGGCACAATGCCCACCTGCTCAAACTTACACAAGCTCTCATTTATACAAAGACTGAAACACACACACAAGCTAAATCTAGGGATGCGTTTCTGCTACACAGTTCTCTGCTTGTTTTGGATGTCTTTCCCCCGTAAATATAACAGGTAGTAGCCCTATGCAATATAATGTACATTTTATTAGTCTGCATTATTAATCATAATTAGAATACAGAGAAATAACTAACATTTTTGGTTTCTCTCATAATTAAGCAGTATTTGGCCTGGTGCTAATTTAGAACAATTAATTCTGACAACAACGTTATTGTTAATAAATTAACATTTAATAATGCCTCCTGAAGTATGAATTCGGCAATGAGGAATGGTTAAATTCAAGCTTGAAGAATCACCTCAACACAATGTCTTGCAAGACAGAAGTCAGTCTACACCCAGCTGCTAATACAACACACCTCGCCAAACCACACTCAACAAAGCAGTGCAAAATCAGCAAGGAGCTGTTCGCACAGGACTTTTTCATATATATGCCAGAAGAGAATGCCAGGGCCTCCAGAGTCAAGATGAATTTATCAAAACTAAGCTATTTTTTAAAAAGTAACACTGTGTCTTAACTACACACTACACAACGAGATTCCAGCGACAAGCAATTTAGGTGTCCACTAGATGTGACGCAACAGGAGCAATCAAATATTACAGCCAATCAGAAGCGAGCGTGGCTCTCTCTGAAAGCACTCTGGATTTGCAACTAAATGGATACGTTTATAATCTAATACACAGATATAAAAGCTTTTTTAATATCATTAAATCTACAAAATGAGTGAACGATAACATATTTGTTATGGAATACACTCGCTGGTTCAATTTTTAACATTTCTCATTAGTGTTCACTCCCTGCCAGCCGTGTGTTTCCAGGTGTGAACCAAGTTTCTGGTTCCTCCTTGCCCGCTGAGAAGCGAGACAGCTTTGTTACAGAACGACTGACAAGACGCAGTTTAAATACAAGACATAAAACAGGACACCTGGAAACACACGGCTGGCAGGGAGTGAACACTAATGAGAAGGGCGGGGTTACAAACAAGCAAACACATGAGGAGAACGAAATGAAAACAAAAACA
>JAUCMS010000095.1:8988546-9013152 GCA_032357445.1 Enteromius radiatus | reverse complement strand
AGGGAGTGAACACTAATGAGAAGGGCGGGGTTACAAACAAGCAAACACATGAGGAGAACGAAATGAAAACAAAAACAGAGAAACATGTGGAACAGGATCACAACATAAACACAAGCACAGAGAACACATGACCGCGTGACACTATTGTCATATATTTTATATGTCGTTGTTCTAGCTGTGAAGTCGTGGAAATAGAAACCCTAAATAAAAAAGTTTGGGTGTACCTGTAGTTAGGACACGGATTGGCCAGTGGGACTTCAAAATGTATTACAGTGGACATATGAACTCCTACAGTTTTTTTCTTTGGTTATTGGGTTTTGTAAAGACTGCTGAAAATTCTACTTTTAGCAATATTCTTAAATAAAAAACAACTTTAAACTTTTGCACTGTGACTTTAAATCATCTTCTTTTATATATATATAAGAAAGCATTAAGGTAAATGTAACTGCAGGTAGATTTGTTGTTACACTAGGCCTTAACAATTGACTTATATTGTACCTCTGCTTTAGCAAATTGGAGGGTTTCACTCTTCGGCAGCCAAAATCATCTGCCCTTTAAAAACCACTTGGGATTCATCACCATGGCAACAGGCGGAAACATGCTGAAACCATAATTATAACAAACAGCAAACAAAGGGAATGCTCTTTTGTGCCAAGGTCTTCATCACCAGGGATTTCAGTAATTTCGAGAGGTTTTCCTTCAGTTGACCAACATCAGCTTGAGCACCGAGCTTCTAACGAAGGAGACCATGCAGAAGATTACAGATGACATTTTTCCTTGCTTTTCACCTTGTGTTTTCTTCACTCATCTCAACACAGGGGAGCTGAGCAAGGCAGGTGAATGGCCTCTGCTTCACCTCACGCTGTGCTGCTAGTGTTCAGTTGTGCTGGTGAAGGATGATGGGTCTATGTATAATTATAGTCGCAGTAAACAAAAGGATTCAGTCTAAAAGCACTAGCTAAGTTGCACACACACATCTTTCAAAAAACGCACACACACGCAGCACAAAAACTGAGCAGATCAAGACAGATGAAGACAGAGAGAAAGAGTGTAGATATAGTACGGTATCAATGCAGAGGAGAATGAGGCTAAATGGAGTTTAATTGATTCAGGCCTGCTGCACTGGAGGAAGATAAAATTCCTTCTAAAATTTCCTCCAGTTGAGAGTGAAAATCTGTAGACCCAACAGCATATTAAAGAGACACAGATGCATGCATAAAGTTCAGGTAAATACCCATACACCCCCCAGAAGACACACACGGCATCCAGAGAGCTTGGTAGAGAAAAGGAAATGACATAAGTCTCCATTTCTGTCTGCAGTATGGGTGTGGGTGCTTTTAGATGAAGTTGGATAACAGGCTAAGTCTTGAATAGGTCAGCCTGGCAACTGTGTAAACACCATTCAAACCTCGGGATGACTTATTATGGAGCTATAATTATTATAGTTTGGCCTCTATTCTGGGAATGTTAAAGATTCCAATGATACAGCAGCGCAGATTCAAAGTAAATAACAGAATCGATGGCTTGATGTCTGTGGGTGTGACACCAGCATTTGTACTAAACTTTTTAATGAAAGAAAGTGAGGTGTATCATTCTGTGCCACTTGCGTCAACAAAAGAAATAGCACAAATAATCATTGTTTATACTGACTGGCATTGAGTCAACCTACATTTAGCATTTAACAGAATTTTTTTGCAATTAAAAAAAAAGTATACACTTCAGAAAAAGAAACAAACTTCAGATTATAAGTAATAAAGAGAGAGAAAAAGACAGTGCCGGAATGTTCTGACAGAATAGACAGGTGAATGAGTGACTGGTGAATCAATTAAAGATGTACCCTGATAAAGATGAGCGCGCTGGAGTCTCCGACTTTGTACTTCCCTTCTGAGACTTTGGTCATAGGGAACTGTGATGGACAGGAGCACTGGCCTAGAATCTCCCGAACCTACAAATACAATATAAAATCATATTAAACAAATAGCATACAGTGTGTAGAGAATCATGGTTAAACTTTTGCATTATTGAAACAAAAAATCTTTAATCACATAACAAAGAGATCAATAAAATAATTTTAAAAAGATGAATATCAAATAATAATAATTAAATATACACTGCTCAAAAAAAATAAAGGGAACACAAATACAACACATGCTTGATCTGAATAAATTAAATATTCTTTGTTCTTTACATAGCTGAATGTGCTGACAGCAAAATCACACAAAAATTATCAATGGAAATAAAATATATTAACCCATGGAGGTCTGGATTTGATCTGGACTCCAAATTGAAGTGGAAAAACACACTACAGGCTGATCCAACTTTGATGTAACATCCCTAAAACAAGTCAAAATGAGGCTCGACGTGCCTCCACGTGCCTGTATGACCTCCCTACAACACCTGATGTCTACTGAGGGATCTCCTCCCAGACCTGGACTAAAGCATCCGCCAACTCCTGGACAGTCTGTGGTGCAATGTGGCGTTGGTGGATGGAGCAAGACAGGATGTCCCAGATGTGCTCAATTGGATTCAGGTCTGGGAACGGGCGGCCAGTCCATAGCATCAATGACTTCGTCTTGCAGGAACTGCTGACACACTCCAGCCACACGAGGTCTAGCATTGTTTTGCATTAGAAAGAACCCAAGGCCAACTGCACCGGCATACGGTCTCACAAGTGGTCTGAGGATCTCATCTCGGTACCTAATGGCAGTTGGTCTACCTCTGGCGAGCCCATGGAGGGCTGTGTGGCCCTCCAAAGAAATGCCACCTCACACCATTATTGACCCACTGTCAAACCGGTCATGCTGGAGGATGTTGTAGGCAGCAGAACATTCTCCACGTTATGTCTGTCACATGTGCTCAGTGTGAACCTGCTTTCATCTGTGAAGAGCACAGGGCACCAGTGGCGAATTTGCCAATCATGTTTTTCTCTGACAAATGTCAAACGTCCTGCACGGTGTTGGGCTGTATTGGGGGTGTCTTGATAATTGCCTATAATTTCCACCTGTTGTATGTTCCATTTGCACAACAGCATGTGAAATTGATTGTCAATCACTTTTGCTTCCTAAGTGGGCAGTTTGATTTCACAGAAGTGTGACTGACTTGGAGTTACATTGTGTTGTTTAAGTGTTTATTTAGGGTATATTATATATATATATATATATATATATATACACACATACCTACATATTCACACATATATATATATATATATAAATTACTAAAATTTAGCGTGGTATTAGCATATTACTAAAGGATGTTTGGGCAGGGTACCTTGGTTCCTGAAAAAAAAATGAAATTGCAATATTTGAGTCACTAATCACCAAAAAATATATTAGTCAGTAACTTGTATGAAATGCTGTGTTCTCTATGAGGTGAGCTGAGATATATTTACAAACATGGAGTCATTCTTTAGTATTCAGCTGTTTGCTGCCTCACCACTGACTATAAAAGACATTTAGTCACACTCCAGACTCCAGAGACAAACGTTCCACTGAATGTGAATGTCTAGGCAGCACCTGAACAGAAGCAGTTTCCTGTGAGAAACACTGAGTCACATCCCTTACCTCGCTTCAACTCAAGGATGCAGGGAACATGTGTGAACGGGTAGAATGTAACTTATATGTTATGCATCATAGGATAACCTGTTATTGACTTCTGAGCTCCTGAGGTGATTGACTCACCAAAAGAGCCCGACCTTTCCAATTCCTGTCACACCTTAACTGAATCACTCCCTAGGGAAAACAAATAAGTCTCTCTCTTTCTTCATCTATCTCTCACTCTCTCTAAAGCACAAATAGTGAAACAAAGAACCATTTCCAACCAGTTGCGTCATATCCTGACGAGATCTGGGACTTGCCCAATGATTAACTCAAAGGCACATGCCACATACACACAAAACATAATTACTGATGTGAAAGAGAGTGACGTAACAGTATGGAGGCATGAACGTCTTCTGATTTAGAGCCGTCAGGAAAGTGCTGTGCTGGGTGAGGTGATCGTGGACACTCATTCTCTCTAGTTTACTCTGATGTCCTGTTCACTGTCTTTGAATAAATGAGTGTGGCACCATGAAAACAAACAGGGCAAAAGTCCAGAAAATCAGTCAAGATCAGACGAGAGAGCAGCGATGTTAAGAGTTGAAAATTGTACAGCAAGACAAAATGTTCTAATGCATATGTGTGCATAAAGATTCATGTCAGTGTTGCATTTCAGGCTAAAATAAAAAATAAAATGTTGAATTAACAAATAACAATAAAAAAAAACTCATGTATTAATTAATATATGTTTTACAAAATTAATACAAAATTATTTGAATAATAATACGCACATATATACAAGTAGTATATTTGTTTTACCAGATGCAGTGCAGTTTTCAACAGTGTTACAAGTGTGGGAAATCTGTACACTGAGGCTCTGTGCTGTTCCATTGGACTGCTTGTGCAAACACATGGGGAACTCATCCTTATTTCCTACACAGACAAATTCAGTTGAGTTTCCACAGATGAGAGACAGCAGACTTTTGTTGGCATGACGGAGAGGATTTATTGCCACACACGCAGTCAGTGAGACCTGAGTGACTGTAGTTGAATTTGGAGGCTAGTATTGCCATGAATAACTTTAATTTTCCATATTATTGGCCTGTTTGGAAGATTAGAGGGTTAAAGCTGCAATATTCTAGAATTAGACCCATCGTCAGCTCTATTTAAGCAGCATATGTCTGACAGTTACCACAGAACCAGAATGAGCTGTAATACAGACTCACTCTCTCTGCTGTTCTCTCTGAAGTAAGAAGTGCTCTCTTGCTGTATTTTGCCTCTCTCATGCTTCACTCTTTTTTTCTCTGCGTAGACATCTGTTCTGGAAAGTCTGTGGTAATACACAACTGTTTTCTCATGGTTTTTATGGGTTTTTTCCATCACATCATTTCTATACCTGAAACAAATGAGGTGACAAAACGAAAATGCTTCCAGTCCACAACACTGCATACAAATGTTCTTATTCATTTTAAATGTGAAGAGGTTAGCCACTCATAAAAGAGCCCACTCGTGTATTAAAATCCTTAAAGCTACAGCAGCAAAAACTATCACAGTACAATTTCACACAAGCAGTTGTTGTAGCTTCAAAAAACAAATCTGCTGTGTGTAAATGTACAAGGTTTCAACAACTGTGTTCCTTTTAGCAACAGCTATACATATTTATATAGTTGTTGGACTTCAAACTTTATAAATGGACATAAGGGAAAACAATTAAATGCTAGAGAGGTATGGTGCCTTCATGCTAGACGCACAGTTTGAAGTCTACACAATTAAGACTAAAGAAGACTTAAGTTTACACAGAGCTTTGCCATTCAGTCTAGCAGAACCAGAGACTCTTTGTAAGCATTTCTTTGTTGATTTTAACTGAGGAGCCACCCTTACCAAAGGTAAGATGTGGAGACGTTATTTAACTGTCTGTCTCTCAAGCAGTGTCAACAACATATACTGTGTGCAAACAAAGCAGACAATGAGATGTATCTGCGATAGACTCAACTGGAAATGGAAAAATGCTGGTTCTGCACTACTCTGAAAATAGAGATAAGCGACAAGGGTCATATGACTGCAGTTATATGAGCCGTCTCTGTTACGGATGCAGGCATCTCCTGGGAAAAACATACTGGCAGACAGAAAGAGATGAACACCTGATGGAGGAGGAGTGAGACGGCAGGAGAGGAGACGCCTGCTGGGAGGGAATAAATTTGATAATGAACATGGCAGACAAAGTTGACATATTACCTTCTACAGCAAATTAAATTAACACTGTTAAAAGTTATTTAGCACAGTTAATATTTATCTAACATGACATTACAACTGATTCATTCACATGAGGTCTGTGTGTTCTTTTTTGCTGTGTTTTTGGTTGCTGAGTGCTGTTATCTGTGCTGCTTTTATGCCTGAGCGTATGTCCGGAGGGAAAACTCTGTTTATCACCCAGCTTCCTTTACCACCGACACGGCAGCATTATGGGACTGTGAGAGCCAGCATCAAAGATACAGCGCTGGGCGAGGTCAGCCTGGAGAGGAAGATGGGGGAATGGAGCATCTGAGAGATAGTGAGCTGTATCTGGGTCTCTGATAACTGTAGGCTACCTGATACACACACAGAGACACACACTTTGACAGAGGTGACACGCAGAAGGCCAGATGGGTAAAAGTGAAGGACCCTTCCGGGTTAGATATAAAACAGCCGTGGGAGTGGATTGTTTTGAAATAGCCGATTCGTTTCTCAGTAATTGCGTGAGTTATATTCACAGGCTGAATGTTCTTAAATTGTAGTAACTGTTATATTTTGGCGAAATACCTGTGTTCAGGGCAGTTGTTTCTCAAAATGTTTCATATCACATTTAACAGTAAAACTGTACTGAATTATAACAATACCTATAGAGCGTATTACTGTTTAAATAAAGCATGAAACATCTGACCGCGCTGGAAAACGTTTGTTGTTTCAGTTGTGCAAGAATCTGTTTGCTAAGAAGATTATATCTGATTCCACTACTAGGAGATAAATATGGGTGGGTTCCAACCCAAATATGATCATGCCTTGAATTTAACACTGCTTCAGCGCTTCAGTGGGAGTCTGGCACAGAAGAAACATTTTTCGCATCTCCAGTGGGGATGAATTAAGCTGAATTGAAAGATCAATATCACAGACAAAAAACAAACAATAAAATACAGAAAATCTGGGTCACTCACTTACAGGACTAACATATTCTACACACCCTAAAGAAGAGACTTCATTTCACTCAAAGACATAGTTTACTCAAAAAGAATAAATTCAGTGGAAACACTACAGATTTAACCTTTAAACATAAAGAGGAAATATTGAGATCTATTTTAAAATATCTTCTGTTGTCACTAACATTAAAATACTAGAAATGTTAACACTTTACTTTAGGGTCTCTTATTAGCATGCATATTACTAGGATATTGGCCATTTATTAGTGTCTAATTCTACATGACTATTCTACATCTCTAATCCTACCCATCACCTAAACTTAACAAATACCTTACAATAAGCAGGAATTAGGAATTTATTGAGGTAAAAGTTGTAGTTAATAAAGCGTTCTCTATTATAAAGTGTTACTTTACAGTGTTAGAAAGCAGAGATCTATGATCAAGTGATGGCATCACAGAGGAGTACTGTGCATTTTTTTTACAGACAGAAGAAAAACAAGTGGAGAACGTGCACATGCGTTCTCACAGATCTGTCATCTCTTATCTGATTTGTCATCCTTAATTAAAAGGGCAGTCCTTCCACACACCCACACGAGAGACCCAACCAGACAAACCAGCTGCTTACACTAATTGGGCTATAGGTCTTAACATAAACTTAAGATAAATGGAAAAAACCTTGTTACCATGACAGGATTGTTTCCTTTTAGTCAAGTAAGCCGTTTTGTAAACTCAGACTGGTGAAATGTGAAGGTTAGTCTCTCCAGTGCACTATAAAGGCTTGTTGTGGCTTGTGCTCATGGGCAAAGCAAAATATGTGTCCTGTCTAAAGAATGAAAGCACTCAGCATAAGATTACCACATGCTTGTTATTTTGTTGGAGGCCTTATTTTAATAAAACTGAAGCTATATTGAGATCCAGTGAGCTATAACATCAGGTGACCTTCTGGTACGTATAAAAATTCACATGACCTAAATTGTACCTGCTGTAAAATCTCTCCAGCAACATTATAAAACTTTTGACACAGTCTTTCTCTCTCTGTTTTCACTGCACAGATTATGTAATCCATTTTCATATCTCAGCTGTAATAAAATTTGGTCAGGGAAAAACTATGTTAGGCCACGAGGGTTGACACAGATGTATATATACTGTATATATATATTCTACTGACTTAGTATTATTATCACATTACATGATGTTTACGTTTTTGTATATATCTTAAAATAAAATATATACAAAGAATGTATTACCATTGTGCACGTTTAAAATACAACCGTGTGATTCAAACACATACTGTAATAGGAAAGGCATCCATGCTGTGATTCCATCAGCCACCAACAGAGTCAAGAAAGCACTCCGCTTCCACACGGAGCAGCACGGGTGCACATGCTTACATCTCCACATGCTCAGGTACACATGAATGTATACACACAATCAAAAGCTGAACATGGTGCTGTATGAAATGACATATACAGACAATCCGCTAGTTCTGTTAATAAAGAAGGACTGCGGCCCACCACAGAAAGATACATGACTTATGGCAGGTGGAATTCAATGCATAAATCAGCATGACCATAAAAAGAGAAAAGACTACAGTTGAGTTCAAATGGGAAATACTCAGAGGCAGAGAGAGTGAGAGAGAGTGAGAGACATTCTCTCACAGTGAAGCCTCTGCTTGTGTGATTCTGACCCAGTACAAACTGCCATGACCTACTTTTCCTGTCTCTCTCTCTCTGTCTATCTCTCTGGTGTAAAATCCATTAGAGGTGGGTGTAGCAGTCTGTACAGTACAGGCACTTTTGGCAAACTGTCTCCTGCTCTGCCTTGAAGGCATGCAGTAAAGCATAAGGCAGAGTTATTATTACAAACTCAAACTAAGGCGCAGAGTGAAGCTTGGTTTGATGGTGCCAGTAAGAAGGCTTGATCAGGCTTTATTTTGCTAGTTAATGTTTTCCAAATAAAACCTTAGATTTTCAGAAATTACATTAATACAAATTATGCAAGCAAACGAAACCATAAAAACAGCAGTTTACCCTTCCGCACAGACAATAATCGTTTCTCTGTATGTGTTCTTTTCTGTTCTTGTGGACTTGTGAAATGGCATCACGCTTATTTCCAAAAAAATGACTGTTATTGTGTCATGAAATGTAGTTTTAAGAGTTTTTCAGGCGAAATGTAGTTGTTCAAAATTCAAATCTGTAGTTTATTTCTAAAGATAAAGAGGACTCTTTTTGTGCAATTTGCAATCTTGCTAGCAATGACTATGAGTCCTGTTTAAATACAGATTGTGTTTTCCTTTTCTGTCAGTTGCTATATTCATTATAGTTTGCTAGCTGTAGCTAATTACTCAAACGAAGACTAATATATAGCTTTATTTAGCAAGGATGCATATTAATTAAATGCTGTTTTTTTTCACATTTTCTATTAATCAGAATGAAAAGTGTCTACAAACATATTCAACATATAAATATATTCAACATATAAAAACAATAAAAAAGCACACCAAATCAGCGTATTGTAATGATTTATGGAGTATCATGTGAAATGCTATAAATGTATCTTTGCCATCACAGAAAGTACATTTTCACAATATTACTGTTGTTTTATTGTATTTTATAAAAGCAAAAGAAAAGCGGCAGTGTACATATAAAATGGAAAAAATAAATCTTTAATAAATCAGTTTTTAAATTAAGCTCATTTGAAAATGTCAATGATAATGTCCTTGCCATGAGGTTCAGTGAGTAGCACATCACCCCAGCTGCCCTCACTCTTTCTGCTGCTCTCTTTATTCTCCATCCATCTTGTTCTCGTTATTCTGTCCTCAACTCACCTCAGTTCTGTTTCTCTCTCTGCTCTTATTTCTTCTCTCTCGCCTCCACACATCTTTCATTTATTCTCTCTACACAACTGCATTTTTCACAACCCCCATTTCTTTAGCTGCAAAGCTTTTTGTTTTCCCTTGACCCCACCTCTATGTAATATCAGCCTCTCTCAGGCTATCATTGTCCTTCAATTCACCTCTACCTCATAGCTACATCTCCCTCTCTCTTTCCCTGTCCTCATGTTCCCTTCAGCCTTTAGGGGATTGCAGATACCTCCATTTCGATCCATCAGTACAACGAGCATAGGATAGCATATGTGTGGTCAAAACCCTGCGAGCATTTCAAAGATGATGATCATTTTACATTTTCTACAGCATTATAGTGGCGCTTGCAATAGCTAGTCAGTCGCTAAGATGTTCTGAGTGGTTGCTTACTGGTACAACAGCACACTTCTCAGCAAACCACATAATCTGAGCTATATTTTCATGTCTGGATTATACTGTCAGCATACTGCACTGCACCATCAAGCAGTGTGCTCTCTCTGTCCTGTTCTCTTTAGCTCTGGGAAGAGCCTGCGTGTGAGTGTGTGTACTGTACACATGCATGCGTGTGTCTGAGAAACAAAAAAGGGAGAGAATAACGGGGCTGTGCATTATTGACAACACCATGCAGCAGAATGTCAACGCCTCTGGGTGTGGGGAGAGAGGCGGGGAGAAAGAGAGAAAAGACAGCCTGTTAGATACAGTATATAACGCAGGGACGGATCATGGGGTGGGTGGGCCCCTGGGTAAATGTTTTCCGTGGGCCCCCTGGACAACAGTAACTTCGGAAAATGTTTGCGTCGCACCTTCAGTGAAACCTCCACGCAACGTTGCCACAACGTTGCCATTGCCCCCTGACGCCACCTCCGCACAACATTGCCTCAACGTTCGCGTCTCCCCCTGAGCGCCACCTCCACACAACGTTGCCGCAACGTTCGCGTGTCCCCTGAGCAAACCGTTCAGCCTGGGCAATGGCCGCGACGGCCCGTTCGGTAATCCATGCCTGATATAACACCATTGATGTCTTAGAAATTGTAAGGCACGCTTCAGGTCAGGTGGGTATGTCTGACTGCTTGCATTTTTAGAGCATGTAAAAAACTAGTACACTACTATTTTGTTCTGTTTTCTAAATTCTTTGATTAAATCAACAGCAACATTTTTGATTTCAAATCAAAACACTAATAATATTTCACAATCTGCCCATTTATTTTTTTAATCAAATAAACGCAGCCTTGGTGAGCATAAGAGGCTTTTACAACCTACGTATGTTATATGTATGTTATATTACACTTCTATTTAAAGCATTCTGAGTAGTACTGGACATGTGTAACTATTAGGATGAGTGACGTAATGCACTGAGACAGTACGTCAATGGCAGAAGTTACACAAACAAATAACAAATGAGCTGAGAAAGCAGACAGAGCAAAACTGTCTCTCTCTGAACTTAGGGTTGGGCTCTACAGTATAAGAGCGACTATAAGGACACATTTTTGGGACTAGACATTTTAGCAGGACTAGGCTGTACTAAATAACATTACACCGGGGGGCCCTGTCTGCCCCCACGCTGTCCAACAGTGGAAAATGTCAGCCAAACCCACCAGAGATGAGTAAGGCATTAAAGGGGAAAGGTGCAGAAGAGTATTTGTATCAGTGTTTCTGTAACTAAGAAAATCAAGAGGAACTACAGCTGTGTAATTCAAATACACTCATATCTCTGAGACACTTCTGCTTTTCCTCACGCAGCGTGAATGTTATTTCAGAATATTAAACTCTCTTGGGAAGGAGGATGTGTGAGGAACTAATGGACGGTGAGGATCAAAACTACCTTTTATATTCCACAGGGATGAATAGGATTACCAATACTAAATCCGAGCACATCCGCAAAAGTCTTCTATCCTGTTTCCAAGGAAATCTCTTTAAGAAATACAAGATCAAAGTAAAATAATCCTTTCGGTCATCGTTTTACATTTACAATCATGAATCTTTCATTTGGACAGTGACTTTGATGCTTGTGTGTATTTAGTATTAAATCTAAAATACCCAAGAAGTGACCATGCTAAAATCCTCAAATCCCAAACATGGATGACACCACACATTCATATGGACATATCAAAAAAATACCTTCGTAATCAAGGCAAGAATGAAAGAATTAGGGAGCATAATGTGTGTTGGAGATCATTTTACCTTATCTGACCATTAAAATGACTTTGCTGGTGTAATCTAATCATGCAGTCAAACAGATTCAGTTAAATGATATTATTAAAGGGGTAGTTCGCTCCAAAACTAATGGACTTGCTAACGATTATATTTAGATGTGCTATTTAATGTTAACTGCTATATGATGTCAAAACATGAATCTAAATGTACAAAAATCATCAAATAAGTCACTACACTGAAGGCTGGAATACACTACACAGATTTTAAAAGCTTTTTTCACATTTTTAAAACACAAGGCATCATACACGTACCGACTCTAAATAGTAAATAGTGACAAATGAAAACACTACACTACACGACCGAGGGTCATACACTACCAGGTCCAGTTTACACTAGTGTGTTTTCGTTTTAAAAAGGCGTTTTAGAATGAAAACAATCCCCATTTACATTGATATTTCCACTGCATTTTAGAAACATTTACACTACCTAAAAACACGTCACATGATCGGTCATGCAGGTACAACTATAGATATGTATAGGCAGATTCAGTATTGGCAGTTAGATTGTGGATTTGTTTACAACAACGAGCATGATGTTGTTGAAATCAGGTACTGTATTCCATGTTTAAGTTATCACTGTAGTTACAACAACAGTAACTACAATACTGATATATTGATCATCCTCACTTTCAAACTTTCGTTTACTTGACTTCTTTTACAGTGTTTTATTACACTAAATCAAGAAAGCACAAAAGCAAGTGTCATGATGAAAAGAAAAAAAGAGAAAGAAACCCCAATCACACAGAACTTCCATATTATCAAACTGCCCGAAACAATGAAACAACAAGCTTTATATATAGAAAGAGAGGAAGTCTGAAGTATTTGTATGGAAGTATAATTTACCCACAAACCAGTGGCTGCATGACATATCTCTAAAACATGGCAACACTGTGAACTCTAAATGAATGAAAACAATGATCTGTCCGAACTTGTCTGTCACGGAATAAAGCCTGTGAGAAGCTGTATAATTACAAAGGGCAATATATTAACGCAGACAAGATGAGAGAGAGTGTTTGGTTAGATGAATTCTGCCGAGTGCTCCAGCATGTCCTGGAGCTAATGTTTGGACTTGCTGCCTGTCACTGAATCCACCCTGTCTCTGCAGGACAAAACCAGCTGCTCTGTTCAGCAACACGGCTTGTGAGATAAGATGAGCAGCTGCGTTAGATGATCCAGACAAGGTCAACTGTAAAAAGGGGACAAATCATAGCGTCTACTGTGGCAGATAAATCACTGACCGTATACTTTAGGCGTACAATCAGTAAAAAAATGCTAAACAAAAGCCCGTATGAAATGAGTTTGTGATGTAACAGCACCTGACGTTCACTGTTTCTTCTTCACCCTGCCTCAACTCATGCTGATGCTAGCAGTTCAAGCTCAGGGAAAAAGATGCTTACGCGCTCACAAGGGCTCACTGCTGTTTCTATGATAGACCAACTGTATATGACAACTTAATACATTAAACATTGATTTTGATGATGTTGGATGAAGTTGACAGTTTGAGACTGAAGAGAGGGACTTTCAGAGGGAAATAACCACAGATGTCCAGTTGCACACAGGAACAGTGATGCAGTCAAATTAAGTCCCTGTGCACCAGGGCTGGTAGGAGATGAAAATTATCCCCTGTTGTTTCTTTAAACATTTGTGTGGTAAGAGTGGACTATCAGGGGTAGAAAAAGCACAATGCAAACTGAAGCAGCATCTTTCTGAACCAGCAATATTCCTTCTGTGAATCAAGTAAGAATGATGTGCTCATCAGTTAGTCTTTATCTTACTAACTTACTACACCGGACCAGAATCCAATAACTCTGGCTGTTAAGAAACAACCTTTCACCCTCAAGAACACACATAGGTGAGATATGCCATGGATGGTCAGCATTCCTCATCACCAGAGTAAAAAAAAAGTGCATACTCAGATGTCACACACCAATACAAATCACACAGTTTCTGACCTTTCATCCAGCACACACACAAACACAAAGAGCCACTCACAAGGACAGATAATGCCAATCACTGAATCAGTGGGATGAAACAGGTTACAAAACTGAACAAATAAAAGTGATCCAATCAGCAGGGTCAGAGGTATGGTTGGATGAAACCTCCTGCTTACATTTTCTTACAAAAGAGGTTTTTTACTTAATATGGGCCAAATTATAAATGTCTAAAAGTCTGCTATTTACTTAAGTAAATGATTTCAGACACGTTTGCAATTTTCTTCATTAGTTATGAGAGATTTAACAAATGTCTAGTATTTATTTATTTATTTTCACAAATCTTGCATTTACTTCAGTAAATAATTTTAATGGTTTCAATCTAATTGTCTTCTTTAGTTATGCGGGATTGACACATATTGTTAATATTAATAAATATGTACAAATCTGGCATTCACTTCAATAATTTAATTTATATGGTTTCAAACTAATTTTCTTCACTGTGGTTATGAATGCGTTGACAAATGGTTGTGACAAAAGAACTAGGCCTAAGTCACTTTAAAATGTAAAACAAGAAAATTATTTTTAAAATTGTAAAAGTTTATCTTTAAGTGTAACAATTTTTCAATAAGTGTCTTTAAGTTTAATAAGTGTATTTTAAAAGAAACTGCAAAGTTATCTATATAAGGTAACCATTTAAATAATTAGAAATTAGAATAAATGGTACTTTGGTGTTCACGGTGTTATAGAAGAAAATTCTAGTGATCATTTAATGCATATATTTAGCTATTTTTATAAACAAATGTTAGGTTTAGCCACATTTTGTCCCATGTTTAATGTTTGTTTCTCTGAGACGCACTGGGTTGTTCTTCCAAGCCTGACATTTGAGATGTAGAGCCCTGAAGGTAAAATATGAATTCAGTGCAAGTCAGGATTTGATAGAAATCCACTTATCCACTGAAAGAGTTAGTGCTAAAGAGGTCATATCAGATAACCTACATATAATGTCTGATCCATACAAATACACAATTTAACACAATTAATCACTGACACCAGAACTTTCCATGACACTTTACATCCATGTCTTGATTTCTGACATGTAGAGTGTTTTAACTATTAAAGTGAATCAAATGCTCTATACCATCTCAGCAGGTTAGTAATAACCCACCAGTTGCTATTACTACGAGCCTCTATGAGACCCTGTGCTGACAGCTGTCAGACTCACCAGCTCGTCCAGGTTTCGCATATCCAGCAGGACTCGCTTCTGCTGCTGCTGCCAGCGGGCCAGCAGCTCTGGGTCGGGCTGGCCGATACTCTCCTTGCGGCTGTACGTCCTGCTCGGCGGGCTTTGCGATTCCCCCATGGCCTCCGTCAGGTTCTCCTGGTCCCGTATCTCCTCCTCAATCTCCTCCTCGAGTTGAATCAACATAGGGGCCAGCATGCCAAATTTGGCCCCCCGGCGAGCCACCTCCAGCAGGCACAGCACGAAGTTCTTCTCGTTGCACCTCTCCACCAGGTCGTTGGTCTCGAACATGAGCACATCTTTGATCCAGAGCTCCTGCCTGCACCAGCCGATGAAGTTGGACACGTTGTCTCTGGCCAAAAACGAGCCCGGTATGACGTTCCTCGACTGGAAGACCACGTCCTTGCTGGGTATCCGCAGCGAAAGCGCCGCATCTGGATACTTGGTCTTGAATTCGTGGGCGGCGCGGTTCACGTTGTTCGCATGCCGGCAGAGCGCGCAACCGGTCTCCAGACCCTCCATAAAAGTGTCTGCCGTGATGTCCAGGTCGTACAGCGTGTTGAGCCATTCAGCCAGGTCCTCTTTCATGGCATACAGGTATTCCTCGCTGGATTTGAACGGCCTGATGCTTTTGGAGGCGGCGGACTGAATGTTGCTCTGATCGGCCATATTACGGGAAAACGCGTATCAATCAAGGCACGAAATGACGCACGACTGTTCCGTATGGCGATACTCCATAAACAGCTTTGGGAATGGCATAACGACGCGCGGTAGGAGCTCCTAAAGCGGGCCGCTTTGACTCGCAGCGTCGCGATACAGCTGTGGGATTCCGCGATGGATTCCGGATGTCTGTAAGATACCCGCCTCCTTCAATGACCACATAACGATTACTCATTCCCCCTATGAAAGTCCGGAGCGAAACAGAAACGGGACGATCATCAGTACATGACAGCTCGACGACGCGCTATCGTTGTGCATGAGGAGCATCCACATTGGCTAACAGCGCTCCGCAACGCCTCGTTTATACATTCGTTCGTTCATTCCGAGGACGCAGGAAGGCAGCCCCGGTCTACTGGGGCACTTTAATCATCGTCGGTTGGAAATGATGTGACCGTCCTTTGCGCCGCCTCCTGCACAACCCGTCGAGCTGCAGTGGCTTATACATCGAGTTACATCTCATTATAGGATCAACTGCAACTTCAGCCCTCCGCATCCCCTTCAGTCGCCCAACGGCCAAACCGCTCAAATTTGCATCTGACATTTGCTTGATACCGATCAATTTTATTCAAATACAGTTACTGTTATGAAGTCGAGCGAAAATAGAAATGAGGATGTTGCTTTTGCTTATCATATCTCCAATTTGCATGTTCGTTGATCCTGTGATTGTTTCACACTTGGGGGGAAAATCAGGACGACATTACATTGTCGTGCAGTATATGTTTGTACGCGCTGCCTGTGTGTAAATTAATCACTCAAATTTAATTAACTATGTGGTGTTATTAAACACACTAACACACCGTCAGTGTGATAATAAACCGTGGCAGGGCCAATATTTATATCCTTATAAGGATAAGGATAATGTAACGTAACGTTACAGTCAGGCGAAGCAGTGGAGGGTAGGCCTTAAGTTACCACGATGACCGAATACCGCACACTCCGTTTATTTCTAAAACATTTGACCAAATAAATAAATGCAATGACATTACATTTTTATTTATTTAGTAATTATTGTTACAGTGTTACATATTATGTTGTTTACATTAAATTATGCGTCCGCTAAAATAGTCCATTCACTATTTATATAACTTTATTGCTAGCAATTTAAAGCCATTTGTTGACTTGTTAGGAAACATTTAGCAACAAGTCCAGCTCGTAGCTTTTACCAATTGTTCGTTGTTGTACCGACCAACGTTTGCAGCACAAACCAATGAATTTAACGTTAATCGCGTTACAAAAAATGCGACACCCTGAGTAAAGTAGCGCCGGTATGTGTATACGTAGATATTAACTGCTCATGATTAAGTACTTTTGAGAGCCTGTTGTGTGTTCGGGTGTCATAGACGTAACCCACAACAACAACAGTAATAATAATAATAAGATAATATAAAAAGATAAAGAAAAATAGAGCTTGATTATTAGTGTGAACACTTTTTAGTTTAGTTTATTTACAAAAGCTTTCGCCACTTCATCTGCTCCATTGCTCATAACGCCAATCTTTCTTTGATCCACATTCCCAAAAACTCTCATTGCCAACCTTTAATCAAGACTGTCAAACTAAATTAATGTGGTAACCCAACAGGCTCTGTTCCTGTTTGGGCTCCAGAACTTTAGTCCAGGCTCATTCGCACTACTCTGCCAATGGCCTTGGTCATCAGCAAATGAAAAGGACCATTCTGAATAAGCAGACAAAAGACAGACATGAGGACATCATCAGGATGTTAATCGGCGCTCATTCATCTCCTTTAAACATTAAGTAGGACAACTGAAAGTCTGTCTTCAGAAACTCAACTCTTAACAATCATAGGTCAAAGCCACACTAGGGCACATGCTGTGAATGAGAAGACAAAGTGATTCGGGAGGAAAGGAACTTGAAATGTAAGTAGCCTATTTAAATGTCATAGTTTAATACAACCCTTCCAAACGTGTCTCAAGTGTCCAGCTTCCCTCCCTAGTAAGTCACATTTGCTTGGAGCAAACAAGCCAACTGCAGATTTAAACCACACCCACTCACTTCTAAACATAAAAGCAGACCGACCAAAAGACATCATGATTGCTTTGGTGACTGGTTGAGCTTTTATTTACACTTTCTTGTCTGTATGATACCCTTACATGTGATCTGATATAATGGAAATGTTTTTATTTTGTTTTACTCACTGCCCTGGCATTGCGCACTTCAATCGCTCGGCCTGGACTACTGCAGTGTGTGATTCCAAAAGCAGCCGTGCAGCCAAAGGGAGGCCCTTGTTTTGATTTGAAAAGCGTCGGTTGTTTCTTTAAGAGAGCTAGACAGAGGGGAGGACACACAGCGAGAGAAGGAATGAGATCATTCTTCGAGGCCTGGATGAATCAGCTTTTCTGTGAACACATACACAAAGCAGTTCATTCCACAGCTCTCCAGCAAGTGAACATTTGGCTCCAAGATGTCCATTAAATAGGCGTCAGTCAGTGAAACTGAAATAAAATACTATGCCCGTCTACACTTTGAAATATTTTATGACTGAGAATTACCTTTGCTTAATTCAATTTCTGAGTGTAATTAGATAAGTTAAGATCGGGTTTGCAAAAAGGCTCCAAAGCTGGTACAAGCATCATCCTGTCAGCTCCTGCCAACACTTCAATTAACAAGAGCAATGATTCAACACTGGCCAGATGCTTTTCAGATGAAGTAAAATGTTGATAACGGTCTTGAGTTTTACAGACCAGTTTCAACGTGTGCGGTTCTAGAACAATAAAACCGAGCAGAAAACACAGTATTTGTTTTAATAGAAACATAACACACAGCTAGTGATTGAACACCCATATGTTTCTACCTTCAAAAGGTGACTTAAATGACCCAACAGTAACTGCTCATACTTTTGAAAAAAAAAAAAAACACTATGTATGATCTATTCATAGATTCAGACACATCAACAAATGTTCAACAAGAGGCTCTAACGGAGACTTAGTCATGCACTGATAGAGCTGGCATCATTTTACTTTGTACTCAGCAGATAAATCTGCTCTGTCATGTACATGGCAGTGCTTGAAAGTAGAACAAACGAGACACCTAGTGGTTAAAGTCAAAAAGGGTAGCTTTACAACGTCGTCATGCAGTTTTAAAACATCCTTTGGGAAAACATTTAAGAGTTAAAAGCATGAATTAACAAGAGTCTACAACCCCTATTAACCAGCTAAACACATGAATAGATAGCATGTATTAAGTAATAATTTCTGTTAACTTCAGTAAACAAAAAGCACAGAATGAAAGAATCGAACACCGAAATGATTGGAGGTGGAAAAGTTTATTTTTTTTTTTAAAAACAGTTCAAAGTACATAGTTACATAGAGAGACATGTAAGACGGACATCCCCAAAAATGGTGACTACAGGGCAACTGAGTATCTTTAAAAAGAAAAAAGGCCATATTTGAATACAAAAAAGCAACCTAAAGGTTTAACTAAAACCACAATGTGGTACTGAAATTAAAAACAAAGCAAAAAAAAAAAAAAGATAGCCATGTATAAATATGGAATCATAAATAAAGGACTTTAAAATTTTCCTCTATGTAAATTTGCATTTGCTTGATGCCTGATCTCAGTAGGGTCTGTCTCTGCGCTCCTGACGATGGTCCCTGTTAAATAAAAGAAAAGGTATTGTAAGTACATTAAGCATCACCCAGACTAAAGCATTTTGCATTTGTCTTTTTATACTCACAGTAAAGGATGCTCACCTCATATCCATCTTGCCTGGGGGTCCCATGCCTCTCCTGCCCCCTCTGTCCATGGGAGGACCACCCCTGCTACCTCCTCTGAATCCACCCCTGTCCATTCCACCACGGCCGCCTCTGAAGCCACCGCGATCTCCTCCCCAGCCTCCACGCATGCCCCCCGGACCACCGCGATCCATTCCCCTGCCACCCCTCATTCCACCCCTGCCACGTTCACCGCCTGAAAACAAAACATATCATGTTTTTTTTTTCCTTTTACACATCAACAAATCTCAGACACTTATGGCTCATTTCCATAACTGAGCATACAGAACACCCTAATCCAGCTTGCATTTCCACTGCCATTCGTACCCTTACTTGACAGGCGTGGTGTATGCGGGAAACTAAACATGCTTAAATTTACACTACCATCTTCATATCACATATTTCTACCACTGACAAACTATTTTGACTCACATTCTAAATAAAAGACAAAATCAGCCTATTCGACTTCCGTTTGTATGTGAAGTCAAAATTAATCCCAACCTTGTTTTAAAATGTATTGCTAAATGAAGATCACACGATCAAACTGAGATCACTTCCGTGAAGTGACCATCGCATGTCCCCTGAATGGAGCAAAAAGGCAGTTTGAAATTTGCCAAAAGTCAACACTGTACTATGGTAAGGTTCTTACACAAATGCATATTAAAAATGTTACCCAAAACTAATTGTCTCATGTTTGACCACTACAGAGATGTCAAAGCTAGTGGTAAATGTCAGAAGGACTAGCCAAACTTGAGACTGCTTTAAGTGGATAAATAATCAGCTAGAGCTCTGAAATCAGCATATAAAATGTTCTTTATTTTCATTTTTCAAATATTTTCATCTTTATAAATAAACTGCAGAGGAGTTTTAAACTAAACTCTCACCTGAAAAACTACATTTCATGTAGCCATTAGAGTTCAGGAGCATGTTTCATAATTTTTTTTTAATTCTAATAAACCAGGTTCATCTCTAAGCCTGGCTTGTTAGTTAAACTTGTTTTATGAAACAGCCCCCACCTGATGAGGAAAGACTGTGTGTACCTGCAGGAGGGAAAGGAGGACCTCCTAGGCCTTCAGGTTTTGGAGCTTTACATTGGTTACACTCCGTTCTCCAAGAGAAGTTCTGATTTCCACACCCACTGTATTTGAGAAAAATTACAGCCAGAAAAACAGATGTCAATACTGAGCAGGCCTCATATAAAAAAACAGCCATAATTAAGTTGACTGAAAACTGTTTGTTTCACTCACGGGTTGGGACATTCCCAGTCTCCAGCTCTCTTCTGCACATTGCCTCCTGGAGGTCCGTTCCAGCCCATTCCACCACGAGGGCCTCCACGAGGGGGGAAACCACCTCTGTCTCCTCCTCTTCCCATACCTGTTTGCATACAAGACGACAGAGTTACAATGCAGAAACACTCCACATGAGGGATTCCTGCTAGCTTAAGGATTTCTCCTACCTCCACGGTCCATCCCAGGGCCACCTCTCATCGGCATTCCACCTCTCATACCCCCCATCATGGGCTTCCGGCGAGCCATAGAGACCTTTAACTTCCGGCCCTGGAACTCTTTACCTGAGGTATGAGCAGCAGGTTAGTGTTTGAGAACATGTTTAAAAGCGAAAAGCTTAAGTGGAATGGGCAGAATAAAACGTCAAGCAATTAACACAGAAACCAACCATCAAAGTATTCAACAGCAGCTTTGGCAAAGGCTGGTTCCTCATAGGACAGTGTAGCATCTCCCTTTGGTTTGCCAGAGTCTTTATCTGTGTAGATGTTTATGGCTGGTTGATTTAAACGGCGATTTATCTATGAGAAACAAAAATAGTCAAGATGGTTATGAAAAACGGAAACAGTCAAATCAGCCACTACAAAAGCTGAATCCTGATAAAAAGGCAGGTATTTTTAATTCACAATTAATCCAGTCATATGACTCCTCACCCGTATCGCTCCACAGTGTTTGAAGAAGTCTGCCATTTCTGGTAGATTGGCATTCTCAGTGAGGCCTGTGATGTAGATGGTGCTGTTCTCAGAGTCCTGCTCTCCTAGATGCCCTGGTGTTTGTGGGAGATAATTAATGTAACACCTTTAATCAAAGATGCATTTGTAATACATAATTTAACTACAAAGTTAACTATAGTGTGGAAAAAAAAAGTTAGTGTTAATAAGATATTTTGAACATAGTCTCTTACGCTTAAAAAAAAAAAAGTGCAACATTTGAATTAAATTACAATTCAAAATACCAGTTTTCTATTTTAATCACTTTTAAACAAAGTAACTTGTGATGGTAACATCTAATTAACAATTACTACTACAGTATTCAATATTACATTACCCTTTTAATATGCAATAAAATCATTTTAATATGCAGTGAACATTAAGAGATGGGGATCATTTACAGCACATACCCATTTCACGATCCATTCCACCCCTCATCCCTTCTGGGTTTCCACGGATCAAAGCAGAGAAAGACAAGAAACACTATTAGACAATAGCACAACATCTTATAAGCAAACCTGCCCATCCGCCAAGACAAAAAAACAAAAACAAAAAAAAAAAACCTGTGAGCAGTATTAAAAACATTAAGATATGACCATTTTCATGATTACCCTTGACCACAATAGAGTCTCAGAATGAAATGGGAAAAGATGCAGAATTTAAGAAAAAAAAAAAAAAAAAAGACGCTTCTGTCAAAGGACACGTCTCAACTTTTGAAGAAATCCAAATATAAACCATTAGGACACTTTTTTTGGGTCAAAAATGTGGCACACCAAATGAAATCTCTTAAGGACACATAGGCGTGAAAGGCCTCTAAATTAACTCGAGTGGACTAGCCAATGGAATACGCTTTAGGAACTTACCACCAGGCTTATTGAAGCCCCCTCTGTCTCCAGCGATGCTAAACATGAAGATATGAAGGCGATATTCCTTTTAGTCTCCAACCATAGGACTTGAGTAGGAAATGAACACAATATCTCCCTCTAACCTTGCAAATGCCCCACGTGATAAATGTACAGAGTATTTTAGTAACTAACTGGGCTGCTTCATGACTTCTATAACATGTTATATGGTACTTAACAGTGTGGTTGCACATAGTAAAAAAACATCCACATAGGACCAGAAATACATTTCCTTTTTGTGAACCTTTTTTTTAAAATGGGATGAATTGCCAAGTTAGCTTGGTGCCTCGTGCTTTGGGCTGTAACCAGTATAAAATGAATGATGAGGCAAATTGTAAATACAACAATCCTGTTAGTCGGAAAAATCCCTTTAGCTATTTCAATCCAAAAAACAAAAACATCAGCATTGAACAAAAGTACACTCAAAAATATATAGTACAAATCAAAAATGTTTACAAAGGGTGACAAGTATATAAAAAGAAATCACATATGCTGGTAAAAATTTAGCCAAACATTAGGCAAGTAAAAACAATCAAGAATTTCCAATGGTTCTTTGAGTTGTCGCCTTTGAAATGGAAAAAGGTACTTAAAGAATAAGTACTGCTGTTCTTACATCGATCTCTGACACCTGCAGCGTATAAATGTGACAAAGAATGTTAAAACAAGACCTTTGAAATGAATAAACAGTTCACAAATGCAAAAATATTTAAGTACATGAAAAATTTAAATATCAGAAATGTTTAATAGCATGCTCACCGTCCCTTGAAACAAGCTCAGTTGGACCAGAAATAACTTGTTTTCCTTGTTTGTTTGGAGTCAATTAACACTTAGTTTAACGGGTTAATAAAAAGAAAAAAACCTACCGAGAAGTGTTTGAACTTTATGCATAAGAAAGTTTGTACCTCTGGTTACCAATGTTTTTCATTGTATGCGTGCCCAATAAAGTGTGCAAGGTTACTCCAAACATTCTATTTGATTGATACATTTTTCCCCCAACAAATGAACCATCCCTTCCACTAACATTCACCATTTTGACATCCGATTCCGTTCTGCATAATTTCGAAATTGACAAACCTCAACATTTAAACCCCAATAAATAAGAACACCCATCTGCTGAAATAAAATACAGTACAACTACTAATTTCTACAAGACTAGATATATGTTTGCTAGTTTTTCCTCCATTCAAACTCCGCAGCACAGATCCTCATTCAGCTTTTGAAAAAACAGTGTTAACTTGGTAGGTAGCTTACTGCAACAAAAGAAATCGGTGTAAAAAGGAAACACTCAACACCCAAAAGGAAAAAACCCTCAATATCTTCGATATGCTGCCACACTTGACATAACCTTGAATAAAAGGCAAAGGCCAGTAAGCTGGGCACTTTGTGAAAACAAAAGTTAATTCCTCAGTCTTAGAATAAGCATTAAATGCCCCTCAAAATTTTAATTGTAAAAATAACGTTTGCAATATATAAGACCATAACAAAACATCCCTGCACCAATACCTTTGCAGCATCATAGAAACCTCTATCTAAATCAAATAAAGGTTGGATTAACTAAACAAGAAACTCCACTCTTCTTAGACACCTGTACATACAAACCCTGCATGTGGTGAGTGATTCCGCTCAGTGAAATGAGCGAGCGGGAGATCAACAAACAGTTAGATACGTTAAAGTCTGAACTTACCCCATGCCTCCACGGCCCATACCCCCACGCCCACGAGGACCTCCACGATCATAACCATCTCTGCCGGAATCTCCTGGGTATCCACCCCGCTGCTGTGATCCTGGGTAGCCTCCACTCACGCCACTCTGACTGTAACTGCCTACAGGACAGATCACACACTAAGCATATGGCTATAACTTGATACGAACTGACTGAGTTACAATAACACTGTAAAAAGCATGCTTACTATAAGGGCTTTGCTGGTTGTAATCATTTTGTGATGCACTCTGCTGGCCATACTGTGGTTGTCCATAAGAACTGTTGCCCTGAGGGGGGTAGGCAGCAGGTGGGCCTTGCTGGTGCTGCTGAGGTGGCTGCCCCTGCCCATAGCTGCTCTGCTGCTGTTGCCCATAGCCTGGCTGCTGAGCCTGGTACCCACCCTGAGGCTGAGAATAAGCTCCAGGCTGGGAATAGGCACCTTGGTTGTAGGCCGGCTGGCCACTTGCACTATAGCTGCAATACAAATAAGTTATATCTTTTGAGAGAGGTGTCAAACTGCACACTGTTTGAAAGGACATTCATTTGAAAAATGTCTTTTGTGGGAAGTTTTGCATGAACAGTTTTCAACATCGATATTAAG
>JAUCMS010000095.1:8965182-8988446 GCA_032357445.1 Enteromius radiatus | reverse complement strand
TGTTTGAAAGGACATTCATTTGAAAAATGTCTTTTGTGGGAAGTTTTGCATGAACAGTTTTCAACATCGATATTAAGCATCATCTTTGATCATGCATATTCACTACAGAAAGAAGCAGGGGATTTGCATGGGAACTGTGCATTTCTAGCAGCATTCAGGCAGCAAGAAAGAACAAACAGCATATGGATATACTGTGGGAGGCTCCATAACAGCATCCTGTTGATGTGATGCTCTAGGAGATGGTCCAGTTACCTCTGAGGAGCAGAGGCAGCAGGCTGCTGGCTGTAGGCAGAATAAGCCGGTTGGGCGGAGTATCCGGGCTGGGAGCCATAGGAGGCCTGGGCGGCAGGGGCCGCAGTGGAGCTGGTGTAGCTGCTGGCCCCGTAACTCTGCGCAGGCTGGTTATAGGCTCCTGGCTGTGCTGTTCCATATGCAGCTGAGATAGAGAATGGTTTAACATTAGTTATGAGAGTCATGTCCTATGTGCCCAACATGACCAAGTGTACAAGAGAATTCAAATTGTGAAATGTAGAAAGCAGGAATTTCCGAGCCTAACAGCTTAAAGGCGTGGGAAGTACCAAAATTAACATGTTTTTAATTTCAATGTTCTTACAATGAATCTAGCATTTTTGATCCTTTTAACCATAATACACAGAGCTTGGTCTCTGCATTACACACACACAAAAAAAAAAAAAAAAAAAGTAAATCCACACAACGGCCATCCATCAAATAATGTTCTTGAAGAAAAAAAAAATCTCAAAACATCAACCTCAAAACACTGCATCCAGCTAAAACACAGATCCTCTAGTTATTATGTGACATGCTCTAATAAAAAAACAACCCTCTCCTCAAATCAAGTTTATTTGTAAAGCATTTTTCACGATACAAATCTTGCAAGCCAGCAAGAGAAATATTCACAGATGAAGCACCATTTATATGCAAAACTGTCCAAAATTATTGTAAACAATTGTTGTTTTTTTATGCAAAAGGACAACAGGGGCTGGATTTTTTTTTTTCCAGAAGGACACATTATGGATTACTCATTTCGGTCAGATAACGATAGATTTGTTTCTTATAAACATGCAGCTTTTCCTTTCACAAGACTGTGATGGACTGGGGTTAAATGAATTGTGGATTATCGTTTTATCAGCTGTTTGAACTCACATTCTGATGGCACCCATTCACTGCAGAGGATTAATTAAGCAAGTCATGTAAAGTTAAATTAAAAGAAATATTTAAAATATGTTCAGATTAAGACAGACATCAACATCTTGGATGGCCTTAGGGTGAAAGACATTTCAAATCTGTGCAGTCAGGCTCCAGTTACTATGACTGGTGTAATAAGCTTTGCCTACAGACCTGGCGCTGCCGCTGCAGTTGTTGCTGCTGCTTGTCCGTATGAGGATCCATACTGCTGCTGTGCATACGCTCCAGCAGAGGGCGTTGCCTGACTGTAGGTGGACTCGGGTGCAGCAGCAGGTTGAGCATATGAGCCATAATCTTGCTGGGAATAACCCTGTTATAAAAGACATTCTGCTGAATTACACACCACTGGATTCTCTTTTATACATTATAAAAATGCGACAACTAGGACTGCCGAATTCATAGTATGTCACATGACTGGCTTTAAGACCTGGAGGGCAAAACATCCATTGAACTGCAGAACAAGCCTGTCAATTTTCCATTTTTAAAATCCACTAATATTTCGATTACCTCTTAATAGAATAAAGGAAAGATGTGTGGACAAAATGCAAAGCACCCACTTGATTATTCATTTACTAAAAACAGTAGGATATATATAATTATCTTTCAATAGGACCAAATGTATGCTCTTTATGCAATTAGATGTATACTGATTTTTTTTAAAATACTACTTTAATAGACTACTAGTAATGCAAACCTCAAAAACACAACAACAACAGGCAGTCAGTGGAGAAAACCCTTGTTTTGCCCTTCAGGGGGTGTTCCCTTAAGGATGTGACATCACATGAAAATAATAAATTAAACACACAGCATGTGTGGGAACGTGTGTTTGAGTTTAGGCTTACCTGTGCAGTCTGTCCATAGCCCTGAGAAGGTGGGGTGGTGTACGAGCCATACCTGTGTAAAACGTGAATTTATGTTTGTTATATTTTTTTTTCTTCAGATAATGAAAACTAAGCATTGTGTTGAGGTATGCAGCATGGTAATGGAGGTGGACTTACGACTGCTGTGTACCAGCCTGGTTGTAGCTGCTATAATCTACAGAGAAGTAAATTACAAAAGGTTAACTCTCTTGCAAACACAGAGCTGCATATCATCAGGGAAATAAATAGGGAAAACGAATGTAAGTCTAGCGTTTTATTATAGTCCAAAAACGATGGGAGAAACATGCATGACGAGCAATCGCCTCTACACAGACAATGAAGAACAGTCCCTGCTGAATTCCAGCTAAGTTACACAGTTTGAACTAAGCTCATATCAACAATACAGGCCTAGTTGTTTAAAGTACTACAGCATTCATAAGAATAAGGGATCCCTGATATTGAACCACTAACGTTACACTTACATTTTAGGGAAACGCGATACATTTAAGACGACGTTTATCCCCCCCCCCCCCACCTTCTTTTAAAACATCAAAAACACACTTGCAAAAAAAACAAAAAAAAAACAAATCTCAAGTGAAAGCTTTTTTTACAACACTACTCAAAGCAAGAGTGCAATACCAACATAAAAACATTGTGCTCGTCGAGGTGGCTGCGCTCTTTATCCCGCTGTTTTTAAACCACGCCTGCTAGCCACTGTTTACTTGTTGAAACAACAAGCGCAGGGTTTACGATCCATTTAGGACTTATTTTAAAGAACAAGAAATAGCATTACAGCAACGTAATGCTGTGTTAAATGTATGCTCTTAGTATACTCTAAATACAATTTTAAAACCGGTTGGGCTGAGCTAACGATCCATTAGCTTCAAACAACCACCTTGACCTAAAAACACAAACCGTAGGCCGCGTGGTCGAGGACTGTCGGTTATACAAAAACTACCAAATTTTTTACATGATTTAACATTTACCTCAACTGTGACGATTTCTAGCATTTACAAAGTACTAAAATACTAAGAATTAACAACAAAACCGAAAAAAAAAAACTCACTCGAGACTGACGCCATCTTTCCGAACGTACGCGATGTGAACGACTATGCATGCGCATCAAGCGCGCATGCGTGAAGTCAATGTGGAACGTACCAACACATCGAGTGTAGAGGGGGTGGGTGTAAATGTATGTTTATAATTATTAACGTGTTATTTGCCTGAGTATCTATACATCTGAGTCTATCAATTACTAATATGTGCAAAACAGTTATATATAGTTTAACAAATCCATAAATATGCGTATTACAATTACATTTGACTATTTACATTCGGATACTCCCCAATGCGCTTGCCCGTAAAAGGAAGTTATTCGATGTCAAAATAAAAGGGTTTGCAAATGACATTGGTTATGGGTGTAGCTTGGTCTTAGCTTAATTGTTTATTATTATTATTTAGTTAATAAAATAAATCGGATATTTGTGCAGTTTGTAGTAAGTACTCTCATCGTTAGACGAAGCATCTGTTAAAACAGACCTCAATATGCCAGCGTCGTAAACTGGAATAAAGTGAAATTGGAATCATGAATACAGATATTATGATATCCCTGTCTATCTAGATATATATTGTGATGATAATATCTGACAGGTGATGCGTTTTTCATGTTACAATGCTTGATCATCTCTTTTCGGCATGGATGTGGTTTAGATCAAATCGTCCAGGTTATTGCAGTGGAACATTTTTAATACTCACATTAATTTTGTTTACTTGGCTCTGTGGTATTCACGCTAGTCTAAGTTTAGGACCAGGTGGGGATTTTCCTGGGTTTTATGGTAAGCAGTGCACGAATGTACAGGACTATGATTCTATATTCTAAACATTCAGTTCCTGATGTTCTTTGTTTATTGCAGATTTCATCTTCTATGCCTTCAGTAATGAGGAGTTGACTTCATTTCTCCACAACATCACTCTGCTGCTGTGGCTTGGGCCCTGTCAGGAGAGAAGATGGGGCACTGTTGTCTTCCTAGCTCTCTCCCTTATCTCCACTGTGCTCCTTCCTCCTATTTATGCCCTATTTCTCTTTGTTACCGGGGATGAAGCCAGCAGAGTCTGTGGTTACTCAGCCACGCACCTTGCCTTGCTCACAGCTCAGTGTCGGCAGGTCAAGCAGAGGAGAGTCTTGCGCTTTGTTCCTGTCTGGTCCTTGCCTTGGCTCCTCCTGATCCTCGACCTCTTCCTGCTTCCCAGTGCTCCTGGCCTGCTGCACTTCTATGCCATTTGCCTGGGACTCAACTGTATCCTTTCTCAACTTTTTTGACTTCTAAGACTCCCCGAAGTCCAACACAATATTCAAAGTCCCCACATATATGCTATATATTTTTCTGCTTTAATTAAAAAAAAAAAAATATATTATGTAGAATGTTTACAACCAAACAGTTCTGGTTCCTGTTTCTGGTTTATAGTGTTTTGCCACTGCTTTACACTAATGTCTTTTTAAAAACTCTACATTAAAGAAACAATGCTCTTAATATATTATACAGACAATAATGAGTTCATTGAAATACTGGAGCAGATAGAGAAACTGGGTGCTTGTGCCTGCTTGCCAAAATGGGCTTACATCTCTGTTACCTCTCATTCACACCTGCCTGTTTACCACAACACCTCAATAAGGTTACTGTGAACTTTATGCTAATAATTATTTATATTTTTTTAAATCACACCATGTAACTAGAATGAGCTTTATTATTGTTCTGTAATAGACCAGAACCATCAGCCAGTAGATCGCAGTTGGAAGATCATTCGGCATGGCAGCATTCTGTGTCCGAGTGGCATCAGGAGCCTTTGATGAGAACTGATTCACAGCTGTTGGAGGAGGAGATGCTGAGAGCAGGGATACTAGCATCACTCCACGACGCACCCGACAGTGTTGTGGACAAAGTGGAAGTACCCAAGTCCTCAGTGTCCTCTATTCGGTTAGTGCATACTATATATGAGTATTTCTTTAACAGTGATCTCTTGAATGCCGTGCATCTACCTGAACTCCTGCACTTTCAGGTTGCAACAGCTAGAGAAGATGGGCTTCCCCACAGAGAAAGCTGTTGTGGCTCTGGCAGCTACTGGGCAGCTGGACGGAGCAATCTCTCTGCTTATTGATGATCAGATTGGGGAGGAGGCTGTGGTCATCTCAAAAGGAAAGAAGTCATCATCTGCGTCATAGATCAGGGATACTGCTTCAAATTGAAGCTGTACTATAGGATTGCCCTAGTATCATTCCATTACTTAAGCAATAGTTCAACAAAAAAATGAAAATTTGCTAAAAAACATTCACTCACTCTCAAGAAGGATGAGTTTGTTTGTTCTTTGGAGCAGATTTGGAAACTTCAAGTGTCTATAATCTGTAACAGCTGTTTTCACTTGTAAATGCTGCCAGATCTGTGCATATTTCTCTCCTGATTCAGAAAAGACAGCTTTGTCACTGGAAAAAGTAATAACTATGGATAGAGGATTTGTTTGAAATGAATTTGCTTTTCGCTTCACAAGATGTTAAATGGACTGGGGTCATATGGATTATTGTGATGTTTTGAACTCTTATTCTGACGGCACCCATCCAGCCCATTACTGAGCTAGTGACGTAATGCTAAATTTCTCCAAAGAAATTAATCTATATATTGGATATCTTAAGGGTGAGTACACTTTATGCTAATTCTTTGGTGAACTATTACTTTAAGCAAGGCATCGATCTTAATGGTGAACTGTTACTGTGTATTTACTACTTCATGACTGGTGGATGTGCTTCCAAAAATCCAGTGGATTATGGGTGGTGTGGAAAATTAATATATTTATATTATGGTGTTGGCAGCTTTTATGATGAAATTGTGAAGAATGGAAAAACGCTCTGAACAGCAACCAAAGTGTCCCAGAGGATGAGACATGGGTGTTCCAAGAAACGTCTTCACGGACATGCTATCATTAAATCTGCTAAAGTCAGGAGAGTCATGTGCATATGTCAGCATTTCAGTCAAGATTTCTTGGCTACAGAATCTTCATTAAAACATCACAAATGAAACATTCAGGTAGTATGCATATTGATAAAAACATGGTCTTAAAAATAGAAACACACAACAAAGTTTATTTTGTTTTAACACCAATTGGTAAGACTCTGCACACTGGCAAGACTATTCACACAAGAGGCTAGAAATGAAGAAATACAGGCAACGTTACATGAATTGGTATACAGAGTAGAGAAAACATCAATTGCTAATAGTCATCTATAAATAATTAATACAACAATATTTATATAGGAATACAAAGACATTGAGGAAGGAAACCAGTCCTATGCATGTGCATGTAACTGTGATGGAAAGACATGCATGAAACACAAAAACAGAGTTCAAGTTATGAGTAGTTTTCCTGCTTCCCCTTGTGCTCCAGTTGGATTTTGTGTGGTTTAAGTTTCTCTCTCCTCTAGCTCACACAATTGCACATCTTGATTTTATTTATTTTAGTTACTTAATAACTCTTGTCATGAACTAGAGGAGAATCCAAAGATTTGTTTTCAATAATTCAAATTTAGTTGCAGCTGTTTGAAAAAGGAGACGAAACCCATCTCAGAACTGTCTAAGTTTCTACATGTTTATGCTCTTCAGTTGTCCTTTCTCTTAAAAAAAAAAACGAAAACAAAACAAGGTGATTCTCTATCTACATAGTGCATTTAATCCAAGGAACGGAATATGAAATCAGTTTTTATCATTGAGGAAAGTGTGGCGTTTGGCTGAACAGCAGAATTATGTGCATTTCGTCATACAGTACATTTGCTGAAGTTATGAGCTCCTGACAGCAGCTGGAAAGACTAATAATAGTGTTTGATGCTCTCCTAAATAAAAAGTTTTTCATCTCCATCACGTTTTGTACCCTTCTTTGCCCGCGGTTTTGTTAAACGTTTATACAAGCACCAATACTGTTTCTGTATATCTTATTTTAAAGCATGTTTCCATTTTCATGCGAATGTGGTTATGTCATGAGAGTGACACAACATGAAGGCAAACCACATAAATTTGCCAGAGGAGATGTGCTAGGAACCTGCGACGTGCCATTAGAGGTGGTTCATTTATACAGCACCATTTGGTCTTCCCTGAGGTGTCTCCCCCTGCTTGACTAACTGGAATATTCCAAAGCGGTTGGATCTGAAGGATGTGTGTGTGTGTGTGTGTGGGACTTGTGTAGTTGTTGCCAGTTCAGCTGATTTATTGATGATGAAATTGAGATGGAAACGATGGCTTCGCTCTTTGGAATATGCAGACTACTTCCCTCGAACCTTGGTCTCAGCAGTGATTAAAGGAGAATTGACTCGGAAAGATGACATTCTTGCCCTCTTAATCCGGTAGAGATCTGGAGAAGGTGTGCCAAAGAGGCCATCTCCTGACCCTAGATCTGGTTCTGTTGAAGGAAGACAGAGTTAAGGCTGCTAATCTGTTACTCTAAATACTTTGTAAGTGCCTAGTCTGTTTATTAAGGAAACATGGCATATGGAGATATTATGGAGATCACGTTATATCATATTGAGATGGAAAAGGGTGGACCGAAACTATTAGTGATAGTCATGAAAAGATCTGCATAAAGAGTTACATTGATGTGAGCATAGATGCCCAAAACATGAATAAAAAAAATCTATTTTTTCTAGTGGTTTGAATTACATTTTTATTTATTTTTGGAATATGAAGACTGTAAAGTCTCAAAACAGAGTCTTCTTGTATAAATTAATAAAAATATTATTACTGAAAAAAATATTAGTTATATATTATTAGAAGTATTACTGACTATTTTTTGTGAAGCTGAATCAATGATAAAGCAAACCTTTATTAAAACTAAATATGTATTTTTAATATAATTGTTAATACAAATTATTATTAATATGAATAATATTAGGTATATTTAAAAGATTTAATCAACTGTATGGGAAACTTTACTTTGTAAAATAACAATATATCATTGGTTGTTATTCTTTATTACAATACAGTCCCTTCATAAGGATAGATCAACTGTTAGGGAAACATAATATTGAATTTTTCTCAAAACAGGAATAAATATTCGTACAAAACTCATGGATATATGGCACAAGTAAAATATGGATCACTAGAAAACCCTGGTTTATACAACATCTGAGCAAATCTCACAGTCTGGAGCCCTGTGGTATGGCTCGGTTTTTGTGGGTAATGATGGGTCTCCAATCACAGGAAGAACTGGGTAACATCTTTACTCAAAAATCAAGGGATGTTAGTTTAAACTTCAGAAGGGGTGACTGATGATTTACTGTGGTGATTTACTGTAGTTCCCATCATCACACTGCATGCTTGAGAGAGGCACTGCTGCCGCAGCTTTATCTGTACAGTAAATGTAGCCTACTGTAAGTCACTATGGATGGGAAAGCATCTACTGAATACCTAGTAGTTGCATAGCAATGTTTTGAGATGTAGTAACTGGGAAACACTGCCCAGGTCTGGACCTGGATGGAGTCTTTTTTTTTAATTGATATAATCCTTCCTGTGTGCTGATCTTCTAACTGGCCAGGAGATGGCAGTAGATTGACTCGCTAGACGAGGGGAGGTGGGCATTACCTGGCCAGATGATCGCCTCCAGCAGCTGCACCCTGCGAGCCAGCAGCTCTAAGTCAGCCTGCAACTCTTGGAACTTCTTCAAATTAAAGTCCTATTAAAGATCAAGAGTTTTTGACAAGCATGGTGGGAGGGGGGGTTGGGCTTGTGGATGGCAGGTTGAGTACTTGGCCCCTGTCCTCCACCACACTTTGCTCTTCCCTGGCTTTCCAAAGATGTTGTGAGGTAAAAGATGCTCTGAGATCTCTGACCCCTGATCTTAAGTTCTTTATAATGGACCTAAATCTACTTCTGGCCTCCTACTCACCATGGATACCGATCATAGTCTCGAGGATTAAAACCCTCTCGGCTAAGATCTTCAGGGCCTCGCGGATTTGGTGTATCCCATCCCCCTGTGGAGATAGATACAGCCGTCAAGGTGTTGGGCACAAGCCAAACAAAAGCGCTCGCCAAGATGCATAGTCATTCTGTTAATCAATTACATTAATCTCAAACCATTACCGTAGTTAGCAGGTTAAATTCTCAGCTCCATTCACTACAGAACTCCAGTTAACTCAGATTTAGCTCTGCCTGTCTTTTCTCATTCTTTCCTTCTGTGGCCATGCTGTAAGTCTGGACTAAAGAGCATGCATTTTTTTCTGAGGCCAGGCCAAAGGCTCCTTAGAGCAAATCAAGACCAAATGTTCAATCATTTTAGATTTAAACATGCATTTAACATTCCCAGTACACTCAAACTATGTTACTGAAAGACCAAGAGGTGACCAGCTTCCTTCAAACTAAAGAGATGTTACGAGTCATCTGGGCAATACTTGTAACAACGTCTTTAGTCTGCGCAAGGTAAAAGATGCTCTTACACCAAAGCCACCATAATTAGTTCAAATTAAAGACATGTCTATCAAATACTGGTGTCCAATCAGAGCCAGTTAATCATTTCCATATGATACATATTAAACGCCTGATGAATTCTGACCATCCCTGTTGAAAAACTAACATATGCTGGTTAGTTATGTTTTGAAGCATGGCAGCTGGTTTAAGCTGGTTATGTGCTGGTGCTAAGCAACTAGTTCTTTCTCATGACCAACTAAGGACCAGCTTAAACCAGCTGCCATGCTTCAAAACATACCTAACCAGCATAAGCTGGGGTTTTTTTTAAGTTCATGGAATTTTAGTTGGGTATCAGTAAAGATTCTCTGAATCTCAAAGTCTTTGTTTGATATTTCACTCAATTTGCATTCAAGAAATTCCCATGATTCAAACTAGCAACATGTCTTTTTGAACTATTTATGAAAGAAACAGCCCATAGGAGCCATTTGTCTGTAGATCAGAGTTGTATGTTTGCGATTTATTAAAATTTTTTTTTTTTTTTGAGATTTTTAAAAAAAACCTTGATGCTCTTTTACAAAACAATCCGCTAAAATACTTGGTTATGTGGCTTTGGTAGGCATTTCTTGGACAGTGTATAGAAACTGGTCACATAACATACATTCTACACAACAGTCCCAAGCTCAAGCACACGTTAGAAAAACATTATTGAGTTATGTATGTAAGAGATATGTATGTAAGGCTTATGTAAAAGTTAGTGCCTGTGAGAGCAGGAGGTAATTCCTCTAGCCAAATAAAACAGCAAACAATATATAATATAATTTCTTCCAAAAAATACCATATTCATTAAGGGATGTAAGTATGGCTATGGTCCAGAATCTTTCTCCACGGTATTATATGAGCTCTTGGCCTCGCGCTGATAAATGTGAAGAGATTAATCTTCAAATAACTGTAAGGTCTTTAAACATGTTATATATACATCTCTAAGGAGTCTACACGCAGCAGACAAGCTACACCTATAGGATTTAATGAAATTATCTGCCTTATGATTAATAACACAAATCTTCTGGGTTCCGCAGGCCATGCGGAAAACCATACATCAATTTGCTGTGAACTAAGAGGCTTTTCAAGACTTTCACAATAGATAGAGAGAGTATGATACGTAATGCAGTTAAACAGAACATTCGTTTGAGTAGTAATCGCATAGTGCTACAAAACTCAAAACCGAAAGGTTAGATGTGAGTTGAGGAGGCAAAAGGAAGATTACAAGCAGCACAATGAGATGGGATCATGCAGCAATGCACTGTGGGACACTGAGGGATAGCTGTATCCATCCACACGTCCATCCACACACCAAATCCCTGCAAATGCTAAAATGTAGCATATACACAACACACACCTCACAACGTCTGTTTGTTCTTATTTCTGCCCCCATTGCGGTTTAGACCCAGAGGTTGGGTTGCTGGACAACCCAGATTAATCAATTTACAATGCTGTGCACACAAAGGTTATATCATTAGTACAATGTTTCTTCTTTGTCTTAACAGCATGACAAAGCAAAGATTTAACTTCCTTGTGTGTTGGGTATATGCCAGAGTTGGTAGCTAAGAGACTGGTGGCTGTGAAAGGCAGCCATGGAGACAGTAACGAAAAGGAATCAGCTTTAGAGGACAGGGGAAACACTCCGAGATAGCCCCAACCACCAACCAACCAAAATCAACAACATTAACAACATCACTGCACATTCTGAATAGATTATGCCCTTGTATGCTAACATGAGACTAGTTCAGAACCACCTTTAGACAGTGAGAAGCGCGAAAACCAGTCTCAGATCAGCCGTAAAGGGCAACCTCTTGTTCAAAAACATATGGAAACAATACCAGTGCACACAAAACCAAGACATATAATGTGCTAACAGTGAGTACTGTAAGTAAGCAATGAACAGCGTTTGTGGAGCGAATCCTTTCGGTGGAGTTTACATTCGTTCTTTAATTTGGCTTCTATTTTACACTACTTGAAAATGAGAAAACAGTCTGTATCCATTTATCGAGATGAAAACTCCACTGATGGATTTAACGTGGTTGTTGATGTTAAAACACAGATGGATGGCAGAATGAGCAATGAATAACTAAAACCAAGAACAACAAAAAGGTCATGGCAAATGTCAAAATCTCTTACGTTCAATTCGCTCTAGAACAACGATAAGCAGATGTAAGGAAAGAGATTGTTGCTGCATTAAAATCAATGCATTTAAACAGTGAATGACATTTCCCTGCACTCGTGCACTCAGGGACTGATTTCTCTCCCACGCTCTCTCCTGTAAAACTAACACGACTCCTGATGGGCTTGTCTTACCGGAAGACCTTTCTCCCCTGGCTCTCCTTTAGGTCCTGGCACTCCCTAGGAAGAAAAAGTGTTAGTAATGATCGATTTCTTATATAAAGTTACTGTACGGCTTCAGGAGTCATATTGTCGAGAGCTGTCCTTATGCTTTTTTGGATGATGTAGGAGGTGGGCATCTTACCGGCTCTCCTTTGAACCCTCTCTCTCCTGGATATCCAAGAGGTCCCTGTGGAGGTAAATTAAGGGTGAGAAATGCACAGTACTTTCAGGCAGTGTTGCACTTTGGGTAGGTTTATGCTTATTCACTCACTCTTTCGCCTCGGTCACCTTTTGGTCCAACGGGGCCTTGCAAACCAGGAGCTCCTGGCTTTCCCTGAACACAGGAGAAAACGATGATGTGATTAGTACACACATGTTCACACGCTCACATAAGGAATAGCCTTTAACTTACAATTTGCCCCATAGGGCCTGGTGGTCCACTGGGTCCTATTGGTCCTGGAGGACCTGCAAAAGACAAATCTGAATAAATTTCTTCGTGATCTGACGTTATGGCATTGCGCTGACTGTTTCAAAATGCAGCTCGAAACGACATATGGAAAACATTATGATGTCCAGCATGATCCTCAAATGATAGAATAATGATTAAAAGAGTCCATTCAGACCAAATCAAACTCTTTCAGGCTTACTTTCACATTCTTGCAAATATGATGGATGCTGCTATGGGAAAACCTGTTTTAACATAAAACAGTTGCTAATTAAAATGAACTTAATAAAGAAGTTAATATAAGATATTATGAATATACAATGGTCTGAAATGATGTAGGAATGTCTAGGTGAAATTATTTAACAATTAAAGGCTTCGTCTTTGAAATGTCTGATAAAATTGATAATTAATTCAGACAATAGAAAAGCCTGACTTCAGGATGCAAAAGCTGAAATTTGACATATCAGAGAATGGCTCATTGCTTTAATACCTGCAGAAATAGTGTTATTCATGTTAAAGGTGGTAACCTGCGCTAAAGCTTTTAGATGCATTTCTGCATTAAAGAACCTCAGTTCTAAAGAAAAAAAAATCACTTCAAAGAAGAAAAAGGAGACTGTGTTTATGTCCAAAGACAGAACTCAACATTAAAATTACATCACACACAAATTCTATTATTTAAAATCTAACTCACTCTAACTCATATTTTATTAAGAGTAAAGTCATTTAAAACAGGCCACAAATAATGAAGCAACTTTGAGTGCACTGTGTGTGCATATTTTTTTTGCACTGTAGTGGTATTTTTGTTGTTTTTGATGTTTTAATATCCCATTTGCATATGCCAATATGCACAAAAACTAATACATGAAATTTGCCAAAAATTGTTTCAACAAGTTAACGGGTAAAGAATTTCACAATGAAATGAAAGTTACTATGTTGATTTACTGTAAATTCAACTGAAGTTTTATTAGATATTTTTATCAATAAATGTACCTAAATGTCTCAAATTACCTTCATATAATCACATATAGCATTCAGTGAGTACGTGGCTTGAATTCCTCCGACTTTTATTTATTTAAGGCTTTCAAAAGCTTAGTTTAAATGTAGTAATTATACATGGTATAATTATCAAATAGTGGGAAAAAACTGTAAATAGCTAACAAACAAACAAACATACAAGCCAAACAAACAAGAAGAAAATAATTTCGATACACTGACCGGTGGGTCCAGGTGGACCTGGTGGTCCATGTGAAGGTGTCACTCGGAGGTCTGGGAAGTTGTTATGAAGCAGACTGTCTTTTTTCAGTCCTGTAACGAAAAATAAGAACTGATGTCCAGGATCTGAAGCTGAGTGTTATTATAACTACTTTCCTGTAGACGGCGCTGTTTAGACAAGAATAAACAGTGATGTCATTTGTAACAGGTTGTAAAATATTAGCGCACCATAAATTATAATAGTGGTTGTGGCATTTTGATGTGCTGGCTTTTTATTTTCTGTCACGAAAAATGAATTAAATCATGAAAACTATAAGCCAGCGGTTTTCTTTTGTATCACTGCCTAATGGTTTTCTTTGTCCCTTTCTCTTGTGTGGTCTGTAATTTTCTCCTTTGTTACCCCTCTGCCCAAAACCCTGTAAATCAAAGCATATCATTTATGCATTTATAAAATCAACAAAAGCATATTATATAACCATGCTTAAATGCTTGTCTATGGTTTACTACTGAATTTCTATTTGTTTATATATTTTACTGGCACCTTATTTTTTTTTTATGAATACATTTTCTCTTATTTTTTATCACTGCTTTTGTCATATGCATTTGTGCTTTGGAAATACCGTATGTCCTGTATCACAATCATGCCAATAAATGAATGCTTGTTCTTCTCTGGTTTTGTAACTGCTGGCGATGTTCTCACAGAGGAAAGGCTAAGTACTGATTCAGCCTTTAAAATTACAATGGCAGGTTCCCATCTCTCTCTTGCTCTTTCTGTCTGTCTCCTCCCAGCAGGTAAGCATTCTGCTGTAGTCTCGGTGGCTGCAGGGCATCCCTGAGCTCAGACCCAGACAGGAAACTCCAATAAAGACAGTGTTTGTCTATAGAAGCCCCTTGCAGACCCTTTAATTGTCCTGATTACTTTGAAGGTAGAATCATGGGAATAACAGCTTTAACTGAGTTATAAAGTTCTAATTCTCAAACTTGAGGTCTGGCCTGTGTCCCCTTCAACAGAGAGCAGATATAAAACTGAGCTGAGATGAAGAGAGTCAGTCCTCTGCACAGGCCAGTCCTCTCCGAGGGTGACGACACACACACACACTAAAATATTATTGCTTCTATTCTAAAACAGTCCCTCGTGCTTATAGTTTAACTGAGTGTAAGTCTCAAGACAGCACACACACACACACCTCTCCTGCTCTACCCTGCTGTTTTGGCCGTGCACATCTGGAAGTGGTTGAGTGACATCAGCAGCAGACAGACAGGCCTTTTTCCCAGCATGTGACTATTGAGTCTAGCCTGCGTTACCTCCTGAAACCTGCCATTTTAATCAACGGCGGGAAAGGAAAAAAGGGGGAATGAGAGAAGAGATGCCCCTGAGTTAGACTAATTCCTTAATCCATTCCTCTTTTTCTATTCACATTCATTTGGGACTCATTTGAAGCTTCCCATTGCACATTCAGGAAGTATCAGTGTAAAACGTAGATGAATTTGAACTGACCGTCCCATGGCTGGCTACTAATGAGGTTTAGACTTGCAGAACTGGCCTGCACTCACAGCTGAACCTGTTCCATACTGAAAGCAACAGACTCTAACATGAGTGTGTGTGTGTGTGTGTCCACATGCATCCATCTGGTTCTGCACTACAGCAATTTCCCTCACAACTCGATTCCAAAGGTGTGAAAAATCTAAAGAACCACATGGGAGAGTGCATACATAGTTTCTGGAGCCAGACAGACAGAGAGAGAGAGAGTGAGAACGAGGTCCAAAAACAGCAAAGCGGTCAAATGTAACAGCTCTCCAGGATACTTGATTTTGATTGGTCAGCTGTGGCATTCTGTGGTAAAATATTGTTGTATAATGACCACAAAACTCTATAACTGACTGCCTTTGCAGGGAAATGATTTCCTATGTTTCTGTTTCTTCTTGCATATCAAAATAATTTGAAATTAAAGCAGCATTTCATGTCCATTCATTTTGTTATTTGATAAACATTCATGAAAAAAGTACAGTTCAGTCATGAAACTCTAGATGGCACAGGCTAAAGGGTTGTTAACTTAACTGCTAATATTCAGAGAGTTAAATGATTTGGCAAGCTGATTGGTTCATGTTGCACATGCAGCCAATGAGTTCACAGCCTTGGATTTATATGGCTGGCTAGCATTCACCTTTTTTGCAGCGCATTTTAGAGTTTCTCTGAAACCACCCACCTGTATAGATTTGCTACATGTTATTTTATATGCTATTTGTGCAGCGGTAGTATGTCTTGAATAATCACAGCTCAATATTTAACACATATTATGCTCACCAAAGCTGCATTAAAGGAATACTTCACCCAAAAATCTGTCATCATTTACTCACCATTTACTTTTTGGTCACCAATGACTCCCATAGTATTTTTTTCCCCTACTTTGAAAGTCAATGGTGACCCAAAAAAAGTCTGGTTACAAACTTTCTTCAAAAATATCTTCCGAACAAATATATTCATTGGTTTGGAAATAATTGAGGGTGAGTAAATGATGACAGAATTCTAATTTTTGGGTAAGCTATTCCTTTTATTTGGTCAAGAAAATCAATAAAAATAAACCCTTTTAGGGTGATACAAGGCCGAATCAGGGTTCTGGTTGTTTTGTGATAATGACTGGATGATTGTACATTATAATTTAAGCCCCTTAAATGATTAGTAGTCATACCATCTTGTTCAAGTACAGGGGCTGGTGGTCCGGGGGGCCCGGGTGGCCCAGGGAGGCCCCTCTCTCCTGGGAGGCCCGGTGGTCCCTGAGGACCTGAGGAGAAAGCCAAAAAAAAAAAAAAGTATGAGAAAGATCAACTAGAAAAACACACACACAAAGTGCTACCTTTCAAACTATCTTTCCCCTGAGTAGTCAATTATAAGGCACTCTTGTCCTATTCAACAGAAAGCTAACAAGAAACAAGAGAACGCATAGAGTGTTTTTTTGCACACTATGTTGAGCAGCTACAGTATATGATAAAAGGATTCCAAGGACGTTATGGGATGTTTAATGTCCTAAATAGAAGGAAAGGAAGTAAAAGAGAGCGCAGATTGAGGTAGAATGAGGTGTTTGGTTACATGGCTGTTCTAGGAAACAGGTTAATAAGAGCGGCAGGAGAGTGGTGTGTATTTGTGTGTTACTGTGTGTGTGGGCTGTAATTAACAGAAGGGGGTTCATAATGGCCACGTGCTGCGCTCTAACAGGGAGAGCTGGGAAAACTCAAACACTGCTAAATGCCGGAGCATATTAGTGACTCTGGTGTGTAATAAATTATAAGCTGGCCAGTGACTGAGCTGATTCATACAGCTCTCTGTCTGGATGTATGTGTGTGTGTATGTGTGCGCATCTACATAAGATCCCTCCAGCTGGTTCCATGTTGCCTGTTAGTTTTGATTAAGCGGGAAAAAACGAAGGAAAGAAAAGCTACGTCATGGCTGGTGTGCGAGTGTGATTGAGTGTGTGAGTTTCATCTGCCTGCCTTTGTTTTGTTTTTCTCTGTTCCTGTCCCTTCTTTTCTTTTCCTCTCTTCTGACATCCCTGGGTATTTATCACCCAATTTCTCAGCAGTCTCTCCTTTAGGTGTTTGACAAAATGTTTACGAAAGTTATTTGGAAAAAAGGGTTAGATGAGAAGTAGGATAAAATTCCTTTAATATGAGCTACAAGTTTTCATTTTCAGAGGGCCAAATTCACTAAACAATTGTGTCATTCTTGCAGTGTAAAAACCTGTTTCTTATTATTCACGAACCACCCACAATACAGCTTAAACAGGTGCTAAATGAACTGAAGTAGTGCTATTCCATGAAACAAAAATAACCCTTTTTTATGTTAATTGGACTTATTATTATCTCTGATTTGTATAATACCTGCAGAGAATTGCCTGTGGACAAAATTCATTATTAGAGAAGTGTCACAGCACAAGCTATGTAAAGCAAGTCTGATGCTTTATGGAATGCTAACTGAGTGATCAACAGTTCATTGTGTGTCTGTAAGAGCATCATTGTAAAAAGGATGTCCTGTTTCCCTTTAACAGGAAGTGCGTGGACCAGTATTTTGCTGACTCATTGACAAACTGAATTTGCCCATACCGTCCTTCACTTACAAATAAATACTATGGCACTGCCATGTTTATGCATTTAAACAAAAATCATTTATCATGATTAAAATACACTTCGCGCTTTCATGTAAATACCATTGAAAGAATGTCTATGAATATAATATTCAGTAATTATCTGCACCATTGTCCCACTAATAATATTGTTCTTTTGGAATTGCTCCCATTTAATACAAGTTTTTTGTTAATTTAATTTAATGTAAAATATATGTAATTTATTTGATTTATAGTATTTCATTTTTAAAAATCACTTTTTAGCTCATTTTAATAGTCCTGTGGTGTAAACATTTTTAAAGGGTACAAATAATTAAAAAAACAAAAGTCTATGTAAGCCCTAATAGTCGTAAAACAGCATATAAGAAGAAATATCAAAATGCGTACAGATTGACATGTCACCTATCCCACAGTGTGTCATGTCAGCTACCCATATACCATGACGTCATTTTCCAATAAATTTACTTTTCTTTATGTAAACATATCTTGAGAGAATACAGCAATCAGACACAGTTCATTGTGCATGACGTGAAGGCGTAAAGAAAAAGGCAAATCCAAGAAAAACAATACAATGGCAAGCATATGGAAGAAATAAGAAGCAAGTATTGTATACATATTTCATGTTCAATTCAGATTGGATTCATATGGCTGAGGAGCCTGGGTAAAGACCTAAGGTCATTTGAAGCCCCTGTCAGTCAGTCATGGCTCTGGTAAAAGACCCTTCATACCTGTGGCCATGTTTCAAATATCATAACTAAATTCTATACTATCTTTGAGCCTAGGGGTAAGTGATACATATGTTAGTCAACGTGTGCGTGTGTTTTAGGCAAACCCCAGCACAGCAGTACATGCTGTGAACAAAAAAGGATTTTTCATAGTGTGGTCCAAGCACAAATATTTTGGCAAGAGGGTTCGGAGCCAATGCTGACTCAGCAATGTCTTTTTTTCATCAGCAGTTAGGACTCTCATTCTGACAGCACCCATTCACTGCAGAGGATCGAGGAGAGCAAGTGATGCATTGCTAAATTTCTGTAAATATGTTTTGATGAGTAAACACTCATCTACAGCTTACAGCTTAGGAGAGTGAATTTTCAGTAAATTTTCATTTTTTGGGAGAATTATTCATTTTAAGTGCTCAATATTTTAGACAGCAACATGAGATAGCTAGTTTGCCACAAATGCCACAAGTGATTTAGACGCCAGTGTCTTCTGATACTACGTTGGGCTTGATTTGTTGAAAGTACCTGGAGGACCAGCTGTTCCTTTAGACCCTGGAACCCCAGATGGACCTCTGCTGCCCGCATCCCCTTTAGGTCCTGGCAGACCTCGAGACCCTGGTTTACCTACAGAGACCAAAAACATAAATAACGTACAAATTAGTGCTCTACGTTTCTCCCCTGTAAGAGTGAGAATGTAAATTTTGCCATGATTTATCAACCCTCATTTTGTTTCTATGTGAGAGTGCAGAAGTATGTATTTGTGTATTTTAGAGACAAGAAACAAACTCACCGTCTTTACCGGGTAAGCCATCCTGGCCTTTCTCGCCCTGTGGACCTGGTACAAGCACACACAAAATTACTGTTATGAGGATTCTCCGGACCTTCTCCGGCGCTCTCTACTCTAGTCTATAAAAACGTCAATCTTCCATAAAGTATCTTCCAGTCCTGCCATTGGAACCGTTCCACAGCCTGATAAAAATCAGCGGATCAGTAAAGTGCCTGTTGGCACATACAATCCAAATAACACTGCGCTCATCATGTGAGATCATCAACTGTGACATCACTGCAGAGAGAGGATTCCCTGAAGGAATAATTTATGAACTGATACATCGATATATTTACACAGTCACTTGTGTTATTCTCTTTATGATAAAATAAAACCTCCTCGTGTTTCTCTCCCACAAAGCGTCTGGCCATAAACACATCCGCAGAGTTTATGTTGCAGGAACACTGTGAATGCGTAACGCAAATTCAACAACACTGTTGTTTTACAAAAAACGGCCCCCTTTGAAGATTACCTGACGAGGGCCACAAAGACTTTGTAGCTTAGATCTATATCAGCAACCAGGAGAAAAAAGGAAACTGTAATTTGAACAGTCTTGCCTTTTTCATTTGGGATATCCTATGATAGACAAACCTTACTCGACATGGAAAAAGTCCAACACAGATTAACATTCAGCTTCCCTGACTCCTGACAGAGCAGCAGAAGAGTCTTTGGGGTACGGCTTCATGCTCAGCTAATGTCTTGATCAAACTAACGCCCTGCGCCAAGCATCCTGCTTGCCAATGTCTGCTCACTTGAAAACAAGCTGGACGAGCTGAGAGCCAGGAACAAATCAGTGGGAAACCAGGCAGGGCCCGCTGTACCTTCAATTTCAAAGAAATCTGGTTGTCTAAAACACCGCTGAATCTATAGGGCCACTATAAAATAATTTTTTAAAATATTTTTTAAGTTGTGAGCTTGCAGTGTAAATCAAATGTGATGAAATAAAACAAAGTAATATATCGCAAACACCACTTTCTTATAGATGTTTTTATTGCATATACAGGATAATATTGTATATTAAAGAAGTAATTAAAATACATTTATTTCATGTTAAGCATACTACAAATACATTTACATAATTGTGTACTTAATAAAAACACCCTGCAATTGTACTTTTGATATATTAAACTGGTATACTTAAAGTCTGCTTAACTGGAACAACTAATTTAACGCTTAATGCACTTTAATAGTACAGACGTTGTGCCAACTAAAGATAAACTGTATGAAGTGTATAATTTAAAATATTACACAGTATATACATTTTTATATTGCAACACATTTTCATATCACAATAACTGATTACACTTTCATCGTGATAATTGATAATGTATGATGTATTAATGACAACTGATAATGTAAAATGTGTTAATGTATCTTGAACATTTAAATACAAATGTATAAAGTAAATAAATGGATTTAAAAAATGAATAATAAAAAATCTGAATAACTCTATATAGATTTTTTCTGGCCTGAAGTGTTAGCTCAGATCATAATGTAAAAAATAAAAAAAACATACATAAACGTTTAAAGATAAATATGAGTATAAAAAGTATATTCCTGTTCTGCAGTGTGCATGCAAGCATTTACATGTTGATGAAAACAATAACTACTATGCTGCATTACTGAATATTTACAGGAAATGTCTACAGTAACTTGCAACCACTTTTTCTGTGAGTGAATCAGACTGAAACAATAATCGTGCATTACTGAGCCCTGCACAGCATCACACACAGTGAAACAGCGCCACACAAACGCTCATTCCTGCCACTGGAAGCACCACTTTCGCTTTCACATTCTCCATCTGTGTAACCAGCGCATGGAAATAATCCCCTCAAGGGTAATTTGTGCCTCATCCTTCCACCACAATCCTCCATGGCCATGGTATTTCGTATGGATAGAGGATTGACTTCTGCTGAGGTGGAGAACCTCTGGGCAGCAGATCTGATTTGTTGAACAGTTCTGCCAAGTCAGCACAGGGAGGAGGGACACTGGATGAGTGTGAGGAGGGCGCTCTGGATTTTACAGTCTGGTTAGTCATTTCTGAAATCTCTGGAACCGCCTTTTAATCTCTTCCACACTTCAAGTGATGATAGGATTGAGCATTGACAGCGAGGGATAGCCTTGGAGTGGGTAAGGGGAATTAAGGACTCTCTTTTAACCATTAAAAAGGATGTCTTGCTGCATGAAGGATGCATAGTGCTGACACATACAAAATGATGAGGAAAGATGATTCATCATTTTTACAAAGAATGATTTGATGCCTTTCAAATGGAGGAATAACATTTGATGGAAGAACTACACTTGGAATGATCCTAAAGAGAGATCCATCAATAAGAGAAGGGAAACTAGGAAAACAACAAAAGAGCACAGCACTCACTTCAATGTTATTTGTTTTCTATTCTATTAGTATTGAATTATAAGTCTTTCACTTCAGGTACATGTACTATTACTCTTAGTGTGGGTAGAAAATATCCCAAGTCAACATTTTCCAGTGAATATTTTTAATAATTTGCTTTGGTGCAATATCAACATAAAAGCATTTTTTTTTTTTACTTAGGCTAATGTTACACTTTTTTACCTGGTAAATGAGTCTTTAAATACTATATATGTATACTGAAAATATATAAATAAGAGGAATTAATACTTTAAATCATTAAGTCACATTAAATTAATCAAAAGTGTCATAAAAAAACTTTTATAAAAGATTTCTAATAAATGCTGTTCTTTTGATTTTTCCATTCATCCAAGAATCATGAAAAATGAACATGATTTATATAAAAAATATTAAGCAGCTTGATTTCCATGATTTATGATTAAAAAAATAAGTGTTTCTTGAGCACCAAATTGCCATATTAGACTTATTTCTGAAGGAAAATGTGACTTTGGAGTACAGATGATTTATATTTTAGGAAGGAACGTATCCTATTTGGAAGTTCTGATCTTCTTTTTTTTTAAACACTTGGAGAAACTGAACTGAGGGAAATATTTCCAGAACAAAGGCTGCTTGAAAATGGCTGGTGGAAATGACATCTGTGACACGGTGTCAAGTGCAGTCCTACAGTTTTTACTATACAATTAGCCCCTTCAAATCCCCACAAGCCTCTTTAATGTCTCAGTTCTACATCTCTATGGCAACTGGCAATGAATTGGTGCAATTCAAAGCCACATGCACCATGGCAATAACCCAAAACACCCACAACCATCAGTACTCACATCGTCCAACATACACACAACTTAAATCTACTCTAATCTCTCCACAGTGAAATCCCCAACAACTGTAGTGGGAGATAAATGAAAATGTGGGTGGGTTCTGGGATTATCATTATTGTTATAGGGAATCGGATTATCTCCACATGCTTATTCGCTAATAAAGTTTTCTCTGTATGGATCCGGTGCTAAAGTGCCATTATGAATACACTACAAAATGATGTGATTTTAGCAGAGGCCTAATGCATGGCTTTGAACCACTGACTTTGGCAATGAAAAACAGGAACAGCGGACTATTGTCCAATGAACATTAAGTCCATTTAAATCAATGGTACAGGACAAACAACACTACTAAAGCTGCTTTTTATTCTGTAACCTAAAGTGATAAAATACCTGCGGGACCCTGAGCCCCAGGAGAACCTTTGGCAGGTGAAGCCCCCATCAGCACGGAGGAGTCAGGTTCATTTTTTAACTGCGTCTGTCGATTAGAAGTGGAGGCAGGGGCGGTAAGAAGCTGAACCTGGGAGAAAGAGAGACAGAGAAGGCTGATTGATTAAACCGTGTTAAATGGGGACTGTTTGAGTGATAAAGAGTACAGGAGTGATAAGAACAGATGATCGTAAAACACATAGGTACAAATAAACAAAGCTATCTATGGATGCAGTTCAAATTCCCCCGTGAAAGAGGCTCAAAGTGAAAGATGTGACTTTACCTTGGCCTCCAGAGAGCTCACACGATCTGTGAGGGCTGTGATACGACTGCAATTCAGACAGTCTGAGAGAGAGAGAGAGAGAGAGAGAGAAAGAGAAAGAGAAAGAGAAAGAGAAAGAGAAAGAGAAAGAGAAAGAGAAAG
>JAUCMS010000095.1:8923695-8961672 GCA_032357445.1 Enteromius radiatus | reverse complement strand
GAGCATGTGATAAAATCTAACTCTCTCAGCTCTGAGGGGTCAGAAGAGGTGCATGTGAATGTGTGCGTGCCTCCAGAGTTCAAGGGTCAAATGCTCTTAACACCATTGCGGATCACTTCCTGTTGAGATGCTTGGGAAAAAGCTGGACAGGGTTATCTGCAAGTTCATTTGACTAAAATATTGCATGGGGGAAAGCACTGAAAAAGGACAGTGGAGTCGTTTTGCTTTCGGGAACAGCATGAAGTGTGGGAGTATTTATCCTGAGAGGTTTTCCTGTTTATCAGCTTATATACAATTACAGAAGTTTGTGGAAGGAAGCGCATGGAGTTTGTGTGTGTTTCTAAGGCCTGTGTGTGAGACTACAGATGTGTTTAGTTAAATGTGGGTGCACTTATTTTGACCGACCGTCCATTGCTCATTAAACGAAATGGTATTACTGTTGCACTGATCTTGTACATTTTTCCTCTTTGTAAACAATGGACAGAAAGAAATGTCATACAGAAATCAATCTCTTGAGGTTAAGGGCATTAGGACGATGTCATTACTGATCTTTTATACAAGCAGCTGAGGAAATACAGGAGTGTGCCTGGAGAATTATGGGTATGCAGTGGGCCACTATAACTCACAGGAATATTGTTCCTTGCTTAGCCCTGAAATTATTAATGGCCCAAGGTCAGCCCTTAACTCTCCTCTCAAAATAAAAATAAACCCAGGCACACGGTCACAGGACGGCACGGAAAGTTCATCCTCTAGAGAAGTGATTTATTAAGGACTAAAATAACAGGAAAATTATAGGTCGATAAGAATGGGTGGGAAAATCTGTCCTAAAATGTGCTAAAAATATTAAATAATACACAAAAAATATGTTTAACATTATTTAAACTACACTTTATAAACAGGATTTTTTAACTTTCCCTCTGGGTGGTTACAGTCTCATATTTAAAGTTTCAAGTGCCACAGTCTGCACTGCAAGGTACATTCAGTAAGAAACAGATGACTATGTCAAGTGATGATTGTTCTTCCTCTTAACTAGTACCCCTAATACTAAACTACAATCAGTTTTGAGAGTCCAGATCCATTAGGTGATCTAAAAAAGACATCCAAATTGAAAATGTTTTTGGAAATGTTTAGAAAGACATCACTTTCCTGATTAAACATCTGAAAGTTTTAGAGCACTATTATGGGTTTAGAATCCAAACTAAACAGAGGCTTTAATTAACCTGATTAAAAACTGAGTATAGTAGAGAGGAGAAAAGAACACACATCTGTACACGAACAGGACGAAAAATGAAAAAATAAGTCTCCATCCATCTCTGTCAGCGGAGACTGCTGCCCTCAGCACCACAAGCTCATTAGAGACCAGGTGGTAGTGATGGAAGCAGGTGAGGTGGGTGTGTATGTCTGTGTGAGGGGCTGTGTGTGGGACGGAGAATTTTAAGTCACGCTTGCTCTCTTTTCATAAGATCCGCCCTATAGAATGCCGAGTCTACAGGGAGTCAGTTGTGCTGAGAAAGCAGTCTCTGTGTTTTAAAACAGAGTGGGGTAAGCACCTAATGTCTCCTCCTTTCTCCTCCACACAGACAACATTGTTTCTGAGCTATTCAAATTAAGGTCCACAGCTCAAGGTCGAAAATGACCGCTGACATTCATGTTCAACCTTGAGCAGTATGAACATTAACCCACATCTTCATGAGGGTCCAACACAATAATAGACCTCACTGACTCTATTCACTGTATAGACAAAAAGAAAATGTGTTCCACAGACATGACGTGAGTAAATAATGAAAGAATTTCTCTCTTTAAGACAGACATAGAGAAAGAGCAGCACACACCTGACCCAAAAACATACGATGACAACTTTGGTGCAGCCTTGGAACAGACCAAAGCCAAGCTGCAACAGACGGAGAGAGGGAGTGATGGAGGGAAATGATGGAGAGGGGGGCGAACTCACCTCCTACATTCATACATACATCTCACCTCATCAGTCAACATCACACAAACACACACTTTAGTCTGGCTTCACACACGCCCACACACTTCATACTGAATCGCACTTAACACATAAGTCTGACTACACCTAATGCCATTGCTGCAAGACGAAACTATAGGAAGAAAGCAAGCAATAACGTTTATTGTTTATATGTACAATGGAATTAAAAAATCTGAAAGCATTAGTGAAAATACCAATGATCTATATATAATAGTTCTCTATTATAGATCAGTGGAAAATACTTAAATGTAGTGTTTCTTTTAAATACCAGCATAACAATTTGAATTGAAAATGTAATATAGAACCACAATGAATTTCACAAGAGCTGTCTTTGAAATAGTGGATTATTATTAAATATTTCATTTTATGTCATAGCATTTCTTTTTTAATAATAAAAACTATCAATCAACCAATACATAAACCTATTCAGGTATAAAAACACCCTAATATTGCAGACTGGCTGCACAGATTACTCATAATGCAATGAGACCTGAAGATTACAGGTCATTAACAATCAAGTACTACAAAGCTTGCAGACATGAGTGTTTCACAATCTTCTGTGCGACAACCATTACGCATCCTCCTCTAAATGTGTGCCTGTCAAAAGCATCCAGATGTGCACTTGCAAACAGCCCTTAATCTTTTACAGGAAAGTAACTCAAATCTCTCTCTTTCTCACTCTTTTCTATATATTTGCTGTAGTCCACCCTAGATGCAGTAGTAGGTTTATACACTAAAGGTAAACAAGAGTGTTTGTGAATTGTGTTTTGTTTTAGCAATTTAATTTCATTCCTGCTGTGTTGCTGGGACTGTGTTTCTATGATGTAAACCTTAAAATTGTTTCACACTAATCCTGTAGCAACCGCAAATCTCTCCGGCACCCATTTTAAACAAAGTGGACTTCATTTAAAATTAACTAACTGTGACTCGATGACGCAATGAAGACCGTAAACTTAGAAAACAAAAGGCTTTGTTTTCTTCTGAGTGCATGACGCTGTTACTCTGATTTTGTTTCTCTTACTTTTCCATACTAAAAAAATGTGCTCGGTTGCAGTATCTCCAATGAAAACCACAGTAAGAATTGCAATAAAAACTACATTTTGTGTTTTAATTTTTTTTTATAATTAGAAAAAGTCCAATTGTTGCAGCAAACAGTATCCAGAAATACAAATTCAAACAATTAGAATCCATTGAAATTCTAAATAATTTGTATCTGGGTGTTTTCTAGACGGTTGCTGAAGTACTCTGGGATGTTGCAATGATTTAAAAAAAAAAATCCTTGTCTGCTTGTTTTAGTGAACACCACTAATAAATGGTGTCTAAAAAGCGGTTTCCTCAGTAAGTGTCAGGTTTTGAAACCACTTAAGCCTCTTCTCTCAAAAATGATCCTAAAAGAGGAGGCTGCCCTCCATCTGCTTCGACAGCCTCTGTGTGGAAACACGTTTTAAAGGGTACAAGATGGAAACACTTTTCTTCAGGAGACAAACAGGCATGTGGTGTCTGTTGAAGATCTAAAATAAGCCCAGGGAGCATGTGTAACCATGTAGGCCACAGAACAGCCGTACCGTAAGCTCCTGAGGATCCATACCGCAGAACAGCCTCTTGGTTCTCTGACACTTCCTCCCACATTAAGAAAACAGATGTTGAACAGAAAGAAGACAGGCCCACTTGTCTTTCTTTATTAGGCTGAAACACAAAACATATAGATCTTCCTCCCATCATAAAACACAATCCGCTTTCATGTCTTTGTCTCGTGACCTCGGCTGACCTCATGCCAGACGTGTGCCCATGTTATTTCACGAGTGCCCTCTATGACTCACACAGCTTCCTTAAACTCCTTCACTTCCGTAATTCAGTAGGCGACAGCCCCTCTCCGTCCAACTGTCTGCTAAAAAAACAACCGTGGGTGCTACCGAAAAAATGGTTTGTCTGAACCACAGAATGTTGTTTGCGAGGGAGACAGGCAGGGTGGGGATCATCTCGGCTACCCACACCAACCACTCCAAACACTCTGCAGTCATTAAAAACCTCTCAGCTCAGCGGACATGCCACCGCAAGACATTCACAAAACAAGCACAGGAAAACAACGCCTGCCACATACTGGACCTCACAAAATCAGCTCCTCGGCGTGCAAGAAATTAACACAGACATCAAGGAGAGAGCCTTAAAAAAGTAAACGAGGGTCTAAAAGTAGCATGTACCAGACATTAAATCAGAAAAAAGAGCTGTATTTGTCCTATTGTGCCAGAAATAGTAACCTAATTTAAGTTGCTTGACAACCAAAAACAGCCTATAGTTTTACGGACATAACAGTTTTATAAACAGGCTTATGAACTATTGCTTGGCAGGATAATTGTTTATTCTAGGGATGAACTGATATTAAAATTTGGACTGATACACAAGGTTGTGAGTAATAGTGATTTAACCACAGCTAAGGGAGTCAAAAACACTCATGTGGTAAAATCATTGTGACACATAACTTCAAGTGGATTATTGTTATAATTGAAGAAAAGAAAAGAAAAGAAAAGAAAAGAAAGAGGTTTTGTGGTTTGTACTATTCCAAGTGTGGCACATCCTTCTGAGCCAAAACAGATCTTATGAGGAACCTGTTTATTCCACAAGAAAAAAAAAGATCTTTTACTAAATCTAGTGCCTGTGTTGTTAAATTCTGTAGAGGTTTTATTGAGCTCGCTCACGGTGAGTTCAGACCAAATTCACACAATATTTTTGGCCACCAAGTACAACATTTTTTAACAAGACCTGCAGGCTGTATGAGTGCAGCACAGATGGTCAAATCTCATCCTACCTTCCTAACCCCCCAAAAATAACAAAAACATTTTGAGGTCCACTACAAAAACAGTGTTACCATGGCAACACCATAACTATTGCGTCAACTCCAGGAACTATATCATTATACCATTACAGTTCTCCTGACTAGCACTAAACACACGTTCCAATATTCCTTGCAGCATCTCCTGCCTTAATCACAGATCATAAACCTGCATTAATGTGCTTATGAGCGCACTCTCGCTCATCAAACTGTGTGGAAAGAGCCTTACTTTCCACACCTCATTTCTCTCTTCGAAAGAATATCTTCGCTTTAGGCCATGGAGTTCCATATGATCCAATTTTTGGCACCTACCTCTACAAAACCTGTCTCACAATTTCAGATCATTTCCTTCACAAAAAAAGTTGGATGCACATGATGGAATTTCGACAATCTGCTTTGGAAATGTTTGGAAAATCTGACTTTTACTGTTAACATAAACCTATGCTACAAAAGGCCTAAACTGGACAGAGAGGAGATTTTTTGGTTCATCTCCCAGAGGCAAAGATAAAATAGCTAAAAAAAAAAACACTCCAAAAACACAATCCCAGTAGAAATGCACAATTCCACAATCATTCGAAACGAGATGAGAAAACTGTCAGGAAGGTTTGGAAAGACTTCTGTTATTAGTCCCTTTGGATAATGATGAAACACCACATTCTTTCATATATATAAAAAGCATATGCAACTTAAAAGCAAAAGCAATACAAAGAGCTTTGAAACTGAACAGACATATACATTGAGTGTAGCCCCAAAAGTGATACTGCCCAGACAACATGCCAGCCGTCTTGCAAACTGAAGATGCTCTTTGTTGTAGTGGCAGCTGAGACTCAAAAGAACAAATGTTTTGGAAAGCATTGGTAATTAGGGCTTATATAATGACATAAAAGTTCTGTAAATGCTTTAGAACACATTTAACTCATTTTCTGTGATGTCGTTCATTTCGTTCCAAACCTATAAGACCTCCGTTCATCTTCGAAACACAAATTAAGAATACTTTTTTTCCCGCAAAGAAAACAAACCATTCTTCTCCAATGACTAACATCTTCAGCCATTTTAGAGAACATTACTGCGTAAGCATATGCTTTTTTTCAGGTGAAAACAGCCGCAGGTTGTGCACATGTGTGTGCTTTCACCTGGATGTAAACAAGGCTGATTACGTCAAGTACGTTAAAGTTTGCGCGTGCTGTGCTTTGAGATACTCTCTAAAATGGCGAAAGACGTAAGTCATGGGGAGAAGAGTAAATTATTAAATTATTTTATTTGCGCAAAAAAGTATTCTCGCAGCATCGCAAACATGAGGTTGATCCACTGATGTCACATGGACTGTTTTTGCTACATTTCTGGATCTGTGATCACTTCAGTTGTATCGCTGCCTGTGGAGGGACAGATGGCTCTCTGATGTCATAAAAAATATCTTGTGTTCTGAAGACGAACAAAGGTCTTACGGATTTGAAACGATATGAGGGTGAGTAATTAATGGGTGAACCAACCATTTAATAGATTTGAACCAAAGATGAAATAAATGTATTTTAAACTAGAGCCCGGCCGATATTAGGCATTTTCCAAACTAAGGGTTTCGGTATTTATAATGGCAGATAAATTAATATTTCAAAAATAAAATAAAAACGGACTTCAACCATGTTGTATAGTTTGTCCACCAGAGGGCACCATCCCTGTTGGCAACACTCATGTATAACGCGCCACACATCCTGCAACCTGATCCAGCCAGAGTCGGGCAGAGGGAACCAGTTATCCACGAGTGAGATCATCGGTGAAGTGTGTTCATGATGAGTTGGTCACGAGACATACATTGCTTGAATAACAATTAGAAAAAGATCCCCATCAGTTCTCTTAACTCAAATAAGCTTGACAAAATGTGTGACTATCATGTCCAGTTTTGCTGCTGTTAAATAAGCTGAGAGTGAAGCGGAATTACTCATAAATAACTACAAATAACTAATGTTAGGGAAATCTGTTAATGTTTTGTTGCACGTTTCTAAAAAAAAATAAAACAAAATAAAAATTATCGGCTGATTTATCGGAATATCGGATTTTAAAACCAACAAATATTTGTATCGTATCTGTCTTCAAAATCCTTTATCAGTCGGGCTCAATTTTAAACTTACTACCTTTTTACTTGGAAAGAGAAACAATAACTTACAAAACATTCTCACTTTGCCTCTTTCCTCAGACATTCACAATCCTCTCTTATTCATAATTTGTATAAAACGGAAACATACCCAGTCAAGAATCACTATCAACTCCATTTAAACTTCTTAAAAAAAAAACACCTTTAACTACGTAATGCTTTAAATGCCAAAGCTAACTTCAAATACGGGCACGAGAAGAATTGTTCCCCACTCACCCAGTCAGCCAAAGACATTTAGTGTTTCTGTGCATGTGTGCGTGCCGGTGTGTATATAATTAGTTTCAAAGTCAGAGTTAAAGAGAGTGTAAGTGGTCGGTGAACTTCAGGGTGGCCATAGACCATTACAGGAGCACTTGCAGTGTCTTTTGTGGTTGCGGCTGGCCATAGTAACTCACATGAGCAATCATACCTCACTGTTTCCTTGTGTTTAACTCAGTAAAATCCCAATTAAAACACTTACACACAAAGTCAAGACATTACAGGGCTTGAAACAAAGCTGTAGCTGCTTTTCTAATCATGTCCTGAATGGATTTCTGTAGGCTGTGCATTCTGTGCATTTTTCTGGATTAGAAACGTCTAATTTCTTTAGATCAAAGGTCATTGTGAAAGCCTGTCTGAATTCATTCTTTAAACAATGGAAATAATTTGCAGAGTTCCAAGTCTTAAGTCATTTTATAATTATGTTTAATGTGTTTTGACAGAAAATGTATTAATCATGACATTTAATTGTGAAAAATGAGCAACTACAGATACTTTCATTTAGTAAGATAATTCAGATGGTTTTCAAATAACTAAATGTACCATAACCTTGATGATTAGTTTGGATCTTATCCTGCCATCTTATTTGGAAGCAATCCTGAGATCTTTGTGTTTTCACAGAATCTTAACCATCCAGCAACAATCATCCAGCTTGAACTGTTCAATATTTTTTTAACATCCCTAATGGCTAGTTAATGTGAAATGTCAAAACAAAGACTCTCCGACTCACATCCCGTGAAATGGCATACACATATGCACACACTCACACACAGGCATTCTTGCAGAGCTTGATCTTTGCGCACAGGAATTCTGACACCTCATTTGAACCGTGTGCTTGAGCTACGAGCTTCGAGCCTAACACTAAAATAACACCTGGCAGGAGCTTGATGAGCACAGACACCTGTATGGAAAAAGTATAGAATCATACAAAACACAAACTACAGAATGCAACGTTCCAGAAAAGCCTACTTTCAGAATGAAATCTATATTTTGTGAAATAATATGCAGCATTAGCAATGCTCAATATGTTTTGTCTAGTTACTGTTACCAATAATCATCTCAGAAATAAAACCTATATTTTGCATTTTATTTTCAATTGCATAATTGAGCCTTGAGATTATAGCAGTCCTGTCAAAAATTAATAAAGAAAGAAGAAGCAATGTTTTTCATTCTAGTTCCTGTAGAGGAGCTATGCTACTAGCAGCACTTCAGTGGAACATGCTAAAACATCAAATGTATAACTAAAATTAAATGAAAGATGCTTTTTTAAAAGTATCTTCCAAAAATGCATTGAATATAAATTTGTCAAACAGCACATCGACAGTAAAACATGTTGCGCTGCAGGATGTAGCATTTCACATGGAGTGCCCTAATTTCTTTACTGCACTATTTGGCAAATATAGCAGTCATCTGGGTATTCTATGCATATAGAAAATATGCACAGTTCAAACACTACATACTGCAGAGTAAGACAATAAACCATAAATCACTTCTGGGGACCTTTCTTAATACTTTCAACACTTTTAACAGGAAAAACAAATGTAGATACCATTACTTAACATCTTAAACTTGCCAAACAAAAATGATAGTTGTAATAATAAAGTTTGCTATGAACATAAAAATATTAAAAAAGCCTTTGAAATCTTTGAATCTAATATCAACCCTCATAAAAATCATCAACTAACACAGAACTGTCATTTTACATACAAAAACAATAGAATTACCAGTGCATTGTTAGCTATTTGTGTTGAATGAATGAACATGATTAGATTATAATTAGGACTGAAAATTGCTGGACAAAATATAGTCCACTTCCTGCTGCTTGGATTTGGCTCATGGACCACCAGCTGAACAGTAGTAGTGCATATCACAATGCTTAACACTCATTATGAAAGAGCAGTGATGTCCATCTGATCTAGCAGTATCCAGCTGTTTCTCTTCATATTAGTTTAACAGGAATCAAAACATAAGATGATCCCTGAGGTCATATAGCTTCATATCTCTCCAGGCTACTGGCATGACTGACAGACACTCAGGGATGAGTGGGAACAAGACAATACTGAGGTTGTAAGCGCTGGGAGATGAATGAACTGCTGTGTGCCAAAAACTCTGTATGTGTGTGAGAGCAGCTCTTGTTATCACTAGGACAGGTTTCTTATCTCTCCCCCCTCTTTCTGCCATCAGGACACACACATGCAGCCTCTTGTCCTCAGTGTTATCTAGACAGGTGTAATTATCTCTGATCTGACCTCATGTAACCTTCTTCCCCTTATCTTTGTCTTTCTCTCCTTTTGCTCCACGCTTGCATCTGGTTTGCATCTCGGGTGGACAGACACAGACAGTGTCAGATCTTCGGGAAAAAGGAACATTCCTGCAGTGTCAACTTTTGAGTCTGTTTACACCTGGTATGTGATGGGATCACGAGTAAGAATAGTGGACACATAACTGTGCACATATAACTGATTCAACGAAACCCTTGTTGTTTGAACTAGCTCACATTAGTTACATTTATTAATTTAGAAGACACTTTTATCCATGTGCAGACATAGTTCTTTGTCACATGCACATAGTATACTGAAAATGTTCTGCAACCTTGTTGATGTAACTTCCTGATTTGGTCCCCCCACCTTTACTGCCAGTCTCTTAACACTTCCAATTAAATGTGACATACAAAGCCCAAACTACAAAACTAATAACACTTATACATTTCAATATCGCTAGTTAAGGAGGTAGTTTATCTACAAGTAAAAAGTTTTATCATTTACTCACTCTCATGCCATTCCAGACAGAGGGGAAAATAAATAAGTATATTCCAAATAAATTACATTTACATATATATGTATATATGGGTTACTCCACCCCAAACTGAAAATTGAAAACCAATGTCATTCCAAACCCATAAAAGCTTGTCTTGGGAGCACAATTAAAGATATTTTGGATAAAAATCAGGAGGCTTTTGAATGTCTCATTGACTGCCAAGTAAATTACACTGTCAAGGCCCAGAAAAGTATGAAAGATATCATCAAAATAGCCTGCCATCAGTGGTTTCTATGTGTATTTATTCTTTGATTGGCACAGCCATGTGGAGAAGCTGACAAAGAAGAGCGTACAAAGTATGTGTAGCAAAACTTCAAAAGAACAGCCCTCTTTTGTAACTTTATATTAGTTAAATAAATCCTTTCCAAAAGCATTTCTTAAAGAAAAAAAAAATCTAAACCCTAAATTTTTAAATATACAAAAACAGAAACATTCTTAAATGTTTCATCATTTTCATCATTAAAGAAAGTCAAATATCTACACACACTCTCCCTCACTTCAAGGAACTTTTTCTCTTTCTCTGAAGTTCAAGAGTCACTCACAAAGGCTGTTTATGGAGCGTGTGATAGCGCTACTGCAACAGAGTTCAGTTCCAGCCAGAAGAACTAAATCTTTCTGGCCTTCAGACCTTTAACATTCCTGCTAAAAGAAGCGTCATCCATTCAGCCCTGACAGAGCAGCACATCATCACCTTGTCTCTCCTGTTTGCCCATCTGTCTGTCTGTTTCCATCTAATAAAAATAATTACACCCAATATTACCACTCAGCTGTCCCCACTACGACATAAGCATATACAAACACTCTCCAAACACTCAATTTTACTGACAAGAAGCAGACCAGACTAGTGAGTGGTGGGTGTGAGAGACTTCCCACACTCCCACCATCTCTCTTCCCACAGATCTGAGCTTTATCTTAAGCAGCCACTTCAGCAGAGCATCCACACGGCCTCGTGTTTGTGTTAAAATAGGGGTGGATGAAAGATCGAGCTGACTAGGATGAGAGAAACCCTGTGAGTGAAGCGATGAGGGGGTATTCAAATGCAAGAGAAGAAGAATGTCAAACAGCACTGATCTCACTATGAGAGAGTCCTGGATCAAAACACACCCAGAGTCACTATCACTAGCCAGTCAAAATACACGTATGAGTCAAAGCGGAGGGTCAGGCCACTGAGAAATAGCATTCTCTGGAGGGTAGACTATTATAAAACTTCAAGACAGAAACTGACCATAAAGATTATTAATAATGCAACAATTATATGATATGGTTAACAACTTCTGCTATAAAACTAAAGTAGTATCTTTACCAAATTTATAAGGTACTAAAATATATAAATTTTGACATTAGCCTTTAATTTTGGACTTTTGGCAGGTATATTTTCACAATAACTAAATAATCCACACAAAAGCTGTAATATTAATTAAGAAGCATGAGATCATAACATCAAATGACTGTGCAGAGGAAAATAATATCTCAATCCGACTCAGCAAATTTCATTTTATCAGCTGCCCAGCGGCCGGTTTTTCGACTCATAAAGCTTTTAAGAAAACAGGGCGGTTAGGCCTTTCAAACTAACTTATGGATGCTTTTAAGCTTTATGAATACAAATGACTTCACCCAGTGGCCAGATAATGAGACAGTTTGGGCAAATGGAAAATGAAATCATGCTGTCTGTGCAGGAAAATGTCTTTTCCATATATTGTGTGCGGGGTTGTTGGGTTATCATAATTAGGGAAGACTTGATATATGCCGCTCTAAGCTACTGGATGTCTGAGCAATGTGGGTAAAGGAGCTTTTAACTGAAAATCTGACGTGACTCATTGAGGGTGTCAGACTTTGTGGTTGTGGTTTGATAGACTACTAGCCTATAAAAGCTTCAGAAAGAGCTGAACTGGACGACATAGCACTGTAAGGTTGGTGCTGTTCCTGACTGTTTCTGGTGAAATAATCTCTTCAAAAAGGATAGGTCTTTTCAGACGTTTTTACACTTAACTAGCACTCTATTCTCTGCACAGGCAAGTCATCCTCCTGACCCTGTCTATTTTTCCCCTCTATAGTGAAAGAGAGAAAAAAAGAGATAAAAGGGGCACCATTTTGTGCAAGAAAAGCATGTTTAAAAGAAGAGCCGGGTGTGGTGCCAATGTGTGGGAGATGAGACTACAGGCTGGCACTAGCGCCATGTGAAAGAGATCAGCAGATTGATGTGGGAGATGGAGATTACAGTCACCCTAACAAAACAAACACTGAAAGAGATCATTAAACGATTTGGGATTTTGATAAGGGAGGGTGGTGCAGTAAACTTGAACAAACATACTAACCACAATAAAATATAGGGAATGAAACCATGAATAAATGAGAATGCACAGTTCGCCTGCTCAACTGAACACATGTAAGTTAAATAAATAAAGTGTGCAGAGAAAACTATTAAATAATGGTACACCTATTAATATGGCATCATTCAAGTTTTGATTGCCAATAAGATTTTTGTAAAGAAATTAATACTTTTATTCAGGAAGGACTAAATAAATTGATCAAAACTGACCATATAAACAAAAAGAAGTGAAGAAAACTATTGAAGAATTGAAATCTTAAACAAATGCATCATGGCTTTCACAAAAATATTAAGCAGCACAACTGTTTTCAACATTGATAATATTAAGAACAGAATGATTTGTGAAGACGACTGCAGTAATGGTTAAATCTATTGGCATGTGCAAGTTTAGAATTCCAAGAATCTAAAATTATTTCACAAACCAAACTAATCTACACAGCTCTAATGATAGTGTATAAGCCATGTGGGCTAGGCCCTATCATTCAGACACTCAGAGGTTCACCACTGACTCTTTTACATGTTGGGTCTAGCGGTAAAAAATGAAAAACACAGCCCCAAACAGCATAGTGTTCCCTTAGCACTCAAACCTCTTACAGAAATATCTGTCGCACAAACCACAGCTATATGTACTGTACTCGCACCAGAAAAATTAATTCCTGTTTTTGGGAAGCTTCCACAAACCATAAAAACTGGTTTGCCTAGCCCAAAAGAGCAAGTGGCTGTTATGACAGTGTTCGGTTAAATTTGAGCTGTCATAGTTACAAATAGCAGTTTGTGGCAATCTGACAGCCACATTGTTTAGCTCAAAAAACTCGTTTCTAAACATCAAAATTATTAAAAACTCGGGTAACCCTTTATTTTGATGTGTCCAAAACATACTACATGCTAACTTATCAGAAACTTTTCTAGAATATATCAACTTATTCTACCCTAAACCTAACCTAACAGTTTACTTTTAGAGTTAGTAGACACGTAGTTGCAAATGAATGAGAATAAGTTGACATGTAGTTACAAAGTTAGTAGAATGTCTCAAGTGGACTATCAAAATAAAGTGTAACCAAAACTCATATAATGTTTCTGAGGTATAAATACATAATAACAATACATAATACTTCTGTAGGCACAAATTCCATGTAGACATGTGGAACAATACCATTGATGTAATAATAGACATGTAAATGTAGGCTGCCATACGTTAATGTATTTGACTCTCTGACAGATTCAATGTTTTTGCAATGAGCTGTTTTTACAGCTTAGTTTCATTTCATGGTCTTACTGCAGTATGTTTTTAAAGTGAAACTATTTCATTAAAAAAATCGATTATTAGGAAAATACCCTTCTAAATGTTTACCCCTCTGTAATACTGAGAAAACATGAATGCTGATGTGATTATGCTAACCTCCCCGTCCTCACAACAAAACTGAAAGATCAGTCTTTCTTTGTCACTCTTCCTCTCTCTCCACCTTTTACTCCAAGTGCCCTACAATTACCATTTTTCACCAGAGGCTCAGAGGGAACTGCAATCTAAACCCTTTAGGAGCCTCTGCCAAAGTGAACACAATGTCAGCCTTGACAATGAGTTAGAGTGTTAGGGGAAAAGAGAAAGTGAGAGAGCTGATTGACTTATTGCGGCACTGATACCTGGCAGCAGTTGTAGGAAATGTGTATTTTTGGATTTCCCCAGCCTTTCACTCGCTTATCCTTCATCATGCTCTTTCTCCGTGATGACATAGAGGGAAAAGATACCGTGATGCAGAGTAAAAGAGACGCGGAGCCTTTATAACACTGTCTTGCCATCTGGAACTAAAAACGATCATTTATACGGCATTTACAGGACCTTGCGGCGTGTAACAAACTCATCTTTATCAAAACAATTTGAAAAGACCTTTTGTTTATCCACTTTTTAAACATTATAACTTGGCCTCTAGTAAATTTGATCTAGTGGTTTATCCAAAAGGCTAAGTAGGAACAGAAACTGCCATCAAATGAAGGATACTTTTGTCCGGCCAGCTTGATACTTCAAACTCTGGCATGGGAAAAGCTGAGCTCAACATTAGCTCTATAAATACAAGAGTTCAAGACATGTCACTGACTCCAGACTGATTAAGGTCCAGAAACAGCCACACTCACACTGCCTTCTACTTCAGGTGTGTGAGAGGCAGTTTTTAAGACAAATAACAGACCACGACATCATCCTACCAGTGCTGAATATCACTGCCTCTACTCTTCTGTCTCATCCAGTGGCATCTCAGGCAACCCTCAGCAAGCCTTCCCATTGGCTGGTGGGAGTCCAGATCCCTCCGCACACATTATGTCACAACACAGAGTCTATTAAAGTGATTTAGTACCATCACTGTCCGTCTCCAAAAAAATAATGGCAGCTGCAGCAGCGAGTGAGTGTGTGTAAAAAGGGAACTAATTTAAAACTGCAACTTTTCAAGTAACTATTTTACTTCAAAGCAGTTAAACTGCAGTCAAACTTAAAAGTAGTTAGCTACCCTGAGTAAAAAGTCATATATTTAAAATACATTTATTTCAAGTATTTAAGTGTAGTTCAAATCTATTAATATATTTCCTGACATATCACTATTTACTGATATAAAATTTTTAATAAACTTAATTTGTACTATTTGTGTTCAATGCACTTTTCTTAATATTAAGCCTAAAATATCTGTAATGTCACTGCTGATGACGACTGTATGATCTTTGAATAATATCTGTATTTAAATGCGAAATATTTAAAGTGTACCCAATGCTTGCGATACTTCATTATATCTTTGTTTGAACACCAGCACTACTTCTGCGCAATTAAAGTGAATTAAGCACAAAATGACTTCCAATTTGGAAAACATAAGATATACCAATTCAGTATATCAATTGCAGGGTATTTTTATTAACTATATAATATGCAATATTGTATTAGTTAAAAGAGAACATTAAAAATGATTCCTGAACACATCCTGTGTGCCCTTTGCAAGTTTAGAATGAGGGCAAATACAGTAAATGGTAAACTACACCTTAATCCACCTTTCCAAGATATATTTGAAGATACTACTACTATGCAGACTCACATTTTAAGTTAGTCACACACAAGATCAGCAAGAACACGCATGAAATCAGTTCACTTTAAATTTTCTGCTGTATTTCATGATGGATCTCTTTTCCGACACCGATTTGCTCTGTTAAAATGAAGTCAGCACTGCACACTCCTGGCCAAAACCACAGGCAGACAACTCTAATGCACACAGCATATTGCAAGTCCATCATTCCTCTGTAAGCACCAGCACCTCCATCATCTCTTAATGCAATAATGCTGTCGCTAAAACCCCAACACAACAGATTAACATTAACACAGTCACTTATGTCTGACTTTATCATTTGTACTGACACATACACTGTTTTACTATCGTGTTTGTAAAAAAATAAATAAATAAATAGTTTGGCTTCTGAAAAAAGTGCGTTTTTTAAGTGCATTTAAAACTGTTTACATGTGCTGTGGCAAAACACAAAAGCTTACTTATAATAATGTACTATATTCAATAAACCATATAATTTCACTCAGCATAATGTGTGAGGAGTGTACGTTTACTTTGAGAGCTCTGTCAGGGAGCACTAATAAAATGTGGAGGAAAATATATTCAAAAATAATCTATAAGCAGAAAATATAGATGCAATCCGACAGCCCTCAATGCACAACTGGGATTCGCTGGAGTTAATTGTAACACAACACCCCCTGCGGTTACCCGCTTTCTTCTTAATCCTTTTATCCTATAGGTTTCTACAGCACTGCTCGAAGCGTGGCTCTAATAAGCATGCGTTTGTGTAAAGCTCATCCAAAACCTGCCTCACTAATCACAACCATCTTTACACCACCACATAAGCACACATACTGTAGATGTACACAACAACACACACTTACAAATGTTTGCAAATGACATCAAAGAAACACTGTTTTTTATGTCTTTGCTTAATCAGCGAGTCACGATTAAATGAGATCTTGGCAACCGCAAAATAATTTGAATATGCGAATGACATCATAACCGCTCTCCACAGATGAAGACTTCTGTGGTTGTCTGTCAGTCTCAGACGACCACAGGAGTTAGAAAGGGAGGTGGGAAACAAGACACAAAGAAACTGTGTTTTCTAAGGTTTTCTAATCTTCTTTCTAATATAATACACGGCAATGCCTTTTCGTGTGGCAGATGCATAGTTAAGTTTTACAGGGACGTATAAAAATACAACAATAAAACCAAAACACACAGCCCAAATAAGACGTGATGTATGCGTAGCAACAAACCTCCGTTTCAAAGCATTAAACAATTGAAGAAAGGCATGAAATAACAGGTATAAAATAAATTAAACGGCTAAGAATTGTTTCACATGTTTTTTTTTGTATGATGCCAAGGCCCCAATATATGATGATCCCTTTATGAGTGAGTAAGACCTCCTATAGTGTGTGAAGAAAGATTAAGCATGATATTACACATTAGTTGTTTTCATGCCTTTCACAGGATGTAATATTTCTTGCTTTTCATATATTGAACATATTGAATAAACAAAATAGAAACGAACTATTACTGTAAGATATATGATCTTCAATATCCTTAGAAAAAGAAGAACGCTAGTAAACAAAGACAACTGCTTGAAATTGCAAGCTCAGGATGAAGAAAAATAGAACGTCTCCTCTATAAATAAGTACTTTCCTTCCTTATACTCAGTTCACTTGTTTCTTTCCATCTCCAGACCTTCACTTCCTCCAATGGGGCCCTGTGCAATGCAGCACTTCCTGTTTGAGTTTATGTGGTGGGATGTAGAATGATGGACCTGTTAAACCTGAAATTTCTTGGTTTATACAGAGACAAACAAGCATACATAGATTTTACACTCATTTCAGCAGGTGGGTTATGTCCTCCTGCAGATTGATTAGGGCCCTGGGAAGAAATGGACAGCTCAGAGCAGAGAAAGGAACAGAAGGGAATAATTACACTACATCACGAATATACAATATACAGAACAGGCAGCAAGAATTGAAAATAACAAACAGCTCACACAACTTACAAAGTTGTTTACAGGAACGCAGATGGAAGATGTGAGGTGAAAAAGAGAATAAGGCTTCATAGGCCGCTGCTGGTTCATTTGCAATGTGAATTAAGACTGTGTCCAAAATGTGTGTTAACAGGTTAGCTGTTGTTCAAAATAATGGTCAATATAACATGTTTGTTCAACGTGTATCTTCAGAAAGTTTGTTCAAGTTTGTGTTTGCCAAGTTTTTTGTTTGTTTTTTATGTTATTTTATAATGTGTTTGAATATCCCTTTAAAGTGTGTGTTCAGAATGTTTGTTTGTAGTATGTTGAGAAAGTTTGTTCAAAGTGTGTCTTCAAAATATTTGTTCATAATATTTAGAATGTTACTTTAAAGTGTTGAAATGTTGTGTGATGTTGTATGTTTAGAATGATACTTTAAAGTGTGTACATTTTGTGTTAAAAATGTTTGGAATGTTCGTTTAAAGTGTCTAAGGCCCTGTTTTTTAATTTTAAAACTGCGTTTTAGAACGAAAACGATCTGCGTTTACACTAGCGTTTCTGCTGCGTTTCAAAAACGACCTCCGTTTACACTACACAATCTAAAACGCATGACACATGACCAATTATGCGCATACAACCATAGATATGTATACGTAGATTCCCTTTTATTTAAATCGTGGATGCGTCTGTGTGTTTGGAACGATCAAATGGGGAATCTACGAACACATATCTATGGGTACAACAACAACATCATGCTTGTAGATGTTGTTGTTTACACAGTCATCAAGGATATGCAGAGACTATGTGGGCAGCCATGTCATCGTTTTCTAAAGTCTCCGTTTTGCTCTGTTGAAACGGAATGAAACGCAACTCTGCGTGGTTTTCAAAAGTCTCAGTTTGCGAGCAGTTGGAAACGTTGGAGTAGTGTAATACGATAAGCGTAACCACAGCAAAACATATGCGTTTTAAAACTTAAACGCACTAGTGTAAACGGGGCCTAAATGTTTTGTGATTAATGTTTAGAATGTTCGTTCAAATGTTTGGTGCATTCACTCAAGATGAGTGTTCAAAATACTTGTTAAGAATGTTTTTTCAAACTCTGGTCACAATGTTCGTTTAAAGAATGTATTTGTAATGTTCATTCACATTATGTTTGGAATGTTTGTTCAAAATGTTATTTCAAACTGTGTGTTCAGATTGTTCATTCATAGTGTGTTTTTAGAAAATTCATTCAAAGGGTGTTCGGAATGTTCGTTCAAAATGATGCTCACAAAGTACAAATGCAGACAGCATACAACAGCTGCACAGTGCACTTCTTGACACCTCATATCTCCCACACACGCTCACACACATGCAGTGCCTCGCTTGAGGAGCATAAACACACCGCAGCCACACAAAGCTGACTGGCTAACACAAAGACAGGCAGGAGGCTCTGCCTGAGGGTTTGGCCCTTTCCCAAGTCATTAAGGACAACTTAAATCATCACAGAATGAAAAGTGCTCTTAAAAAAAGAGCCAAAAAAACGCTCCCAGCTGACTGCCTCCATAGTGAGTGTGTATAACTAACTAATGTTTGAAGCGTGAGAGCTTAGCGTGGAACCCCCTGATAAGCCGAGCTGAGCTGTGAAAACACAGATTACATTTCTGTGGCTTAAAAGTGCCTGTCGCATGCCTGCGAGCCGAGCGGGTAATTAGTGCATCAAAAGCGCATAGCCTCATTCTGACCGAGGGGCGGAGTTTGATACGGGGCCCTTCGCACTTCTGAGACAAGCATGCTAATTCAACACGTCCTCCCACATGACAAACACACAAGCTGTTCACTTCCTCTCCATCACTCGCTGACTGTCAGTCAGTTTCTTTTACTTGTGCACGCACACATACACACTCGAGTAGGGTGAAGAGTTAATGTGTATAAATATCAACATCTCAGAATTAATCCTTATCATTTATTGAAATAAAACACTAAAGGTCTGTGGAGACACTGAGGGGGGAAAAATGATTTAACAAGTGTTAGGTCATTACATTTATCAACAATATAATCTGTGGAGCTCTGTTGAAGTAATAAACTGAACTGAAAAAAGTTAAAGTTGAACAATATGTTGACATAAAACCTTGATAGACAGTATTTCATTTTTACAGGATAATACATTATGTCATTTGTTCAGTGTCTTTTAATCTTTGGGTTGTTTTTTGCTTGCAATTCCAATAAATTCAGATGAGACATACATCTTAGGGCTTGCTTACAATTACAAGTCAGTGCTATTTAGCAGAAACATTTATCCAAAGAGACTGTCAGATGAGAAAAATAAAATTAAACCAAAAAAATTAAATTTGGTAAACCATGAACAATGGAGCAGAAAAGTAGCAAGTGGTTAACAGCTGGATGTCAGTTGGATGCAGTTGTACATATTAACATAAAGATTTTTATAATGTTACAAAATTATTTCAAATAAATTCTGTTGTGTTGAACTTACAATTAAAGAATCGTTTTTCCGTTTTTAACATTGAACACCATATTTTCTAATAGATCATGTGAGGATGAAGCCTGAAGTGTTGGCTGCTAAAAATCACAGGAATAAATACATTACTTATGTTAAATGGCAATGCAGCTTTGGTGAGCATAAGAGGCTTCTTTCAAAAACATTGGAGTGAAATGATATGAATGGTCATGCATATACAGATCAGAGTTTTCTGGATGCACCACAACACTAAACATTTAAAGTGGTCCACTAATACCGCTTCAAAGGTATGTGTGTGTGTGAACGAGGGTGGGACAATGATCTTTATGAAAAAGCTTGACATTTACTTCAAATATGTTTTTGTGTCTTATCAGTGATGTAATGTTTTTACTAGTTCAGACGACGCCCGTGAGAGAGGGAGAACTAATGAGTAAAGAAAAAGAGATTACAAGTATGAGAGGAAAGAAATGTTTGGGTCGAAACTGAATGAAAACAAGAGAATTCTTTGGTATCTCTAATCCACAATCAACTCTTTAAACCAGGCCTGTGCAATTAATATCCCAAAGGAAAAGAAACTGCAGATCAAACAGTATTTCTTCTGCTAGCTATAATTGTTTCTCATGCCAAACAATAATTACAAAAAAACTATGCTTTCACGCTGATGTTTTACACACCAATGAAATATTATACAGTATCACAGAACAGCAGATAGCAGTTACTGTTGTTCTGGCTTACATGAATAGCTCTGCTTTAAAGTGGAGATGATGTGTAAGAGATACTGCTTGAGCGAAGCAGCATTATTTCGCTTTCCTCATTCCACACATCAGAACACAACTCACTGATCCTACAACAACACACAATCACTGCGCTGAGACGCCATTACACTTTACATTTCAAACTACAACCCATACTGTGTGCATGAAAATGACCTGGAGCCAGTGTAGACACAAACAGAGACAGAGACAGTGTTATAAAACAAGATGATATAAGGGCTGTCTGGACAGTACATCTCACCATATATAAGAGAATAAAGCTGATTTTCCACGGTCTGAAATACCAGACACTAATAAATGTTTATGCATTGCGCACAACATGCTTTCTAGATTCTGATCCTCGCTACAGTATTGCATCAGTGACATGAGCATGTCTTGAGGGTGCTGAAGCCCACTATAAACTGTGGTATCAGAGACAGAACGGAGCTGTCAGTTCCACTCACGGGTGTCTGTGATCAGATTTTGTCTCACATGGTACCGATAAGACATTAATGTTCACAGGCCTCACAGTGTACCACTTAAGGCGGTATCCTCTCTCCATTTCATCATCCCTTTCCTATGATGAACAGCTTTAACTTAATTCACCCACTTTATCTCTCATTTCATGGATGTCTGCTGCCTTTGGGGTATGTAATTGTGTGAAAAGAGAACCGTTAAGATTTTGGTTGGTGGCATGGGTGTGGGTTTGTCTGTGCTGTTTCATTTTCGGATAAAAGTAAACTCATTTTAAAAATAAGGAACTATTAATGCAATAATCAAGTTCGGATTTGCTCTCTCGGGTAAAATCGATTCACTAACCACATCAACTCTAAGTAAATTGTCAGTGTTGTATTTTTTTTTTTATCAATCTAAAAGCAGAAATAGTTCACTCAAAAACTTTTAAGACTGAATTATAGGCATAAGATTTTCAGTAAGATGACTGAAATTTTGGGTTACACTTTATTTTAAGGTGTCCTTGTTACAGTGCATTTACACATTTAAGTACTGAGTAATATTAATTAACTATATGTACTTATTATAGGATTAGAGCTTGCTTTAAGAGTTATTTGCATGCAATTATGTATTGCTATTATGTACATGTAACAAAAAAAAAGTGTTAGCAAATTATGAATTAATTCATTCTATCAGGTTTAAATGAAGGGACAAATATAACTCCAGTAAAAAGTTTGTAACGCTTTACTTAAAGCCTTAATGTATAATGCATTATAAAGGGAGATTAAAGGGTTTAATGCTTCATAATTATTCAAAATGTGCATTTTAATACATTATATCTTCTTGTAAATAATTACAACTGAATTTATACTGTCCCTTTAATTGATAATTTTAAAAGAATCCATTTGTCACTGAATAAACATAAATTCATCATTGCTTTCAAGGATGGAATCTGCATTAAACAACATAAAAAAGAACAAACAAACAAAAAAAACATTATTTGTTTATTTCACAGGATTGGCTTTTTTATATGCCAGCAAAATAGATATTATAACAGAAAAACGTACATAAATGAATCTTAGAGAGTAATTTTTGCTAAAACTAATCTTCTGAAAATGTATTAAAATGTGTACATGCTCCTGTTATTAAACCAAGAAAAAAAGGCCTCCGGATGGACAAAGCCTTTGGCTGTAGGCTAAAGAAATGCCACTTTGTCTCACAGAAAAGTAGTAAGTATAGTTGGTATACAGTTATTACTTGAGATTTTGCATACGCACACACAACCACAACCACATGAAAGACACAGCACAGCATTAAGATCCCTTAAAGCAATTTACGAGACACATTAAAGCCAAACCTGTCTATAAAAGTAAATTAAAGTTCAGTCAAATGAAGACATTAAATCATTTAGCAGTGCTTAAAGAGTCCGAACCAAACTTAAAAACTAGTAGCAGGTCAGCGGGTACAGCTGGTTCAAACAACAGCTTAGAAAGCCAAATTTTTACCAAATCACACAAGACCTGGTTCATTTGTGAGAGGATAGGAGACTCTCATGGCTGCTGGCTGGTCCTCACGGTTACTCCCAGCACGACTCACAATGAGGCTCTGGCTGACACTCAGAGAATGCAGCCAAACACACACACAGTCACAGAGCAAAGCAGCCAGAAACAGCACACAAACACAGCTGAGACACGCGCTCACATTAATCACACACTCGCTCACAAACACACATGCTTTTGCCGTCTCACAATAGCCATCCATCCTGTTTCTCTTCTTTTGCCTTCTCCGCTATTTGCTCTCCTGACAGTAGGACATGATTTACAAACAGAGACAGTGGAGCAAACGAGAAGAAGTCAAAGTCAAAGTTAGTCATGAACTGTGGCCAGGGCAGGACATTAGTTGTGCAGTGGTCTCCTTGTATAAACTGTATAGTACCATTAAGTAACAAATATGGCTACCTCGTAGACCCCAAGCATTTGTGTGTCATTTCCTATTCCTAGATCATGTCTATTCTGCACTATGAGAGTGCTGGGGAAAATCTATTAGGAGTAGTGATGCTACAAAATGCACAAAGTTTTTTTTTTTAAGCCATGCGACAGCAGTTCAGTCATTTCCAAAATAGTGCAGCTTTTTCCAGCTACATTTTCCAACGAGTAGCATGATGAAATGCTACATAGATGCTGTTTGTCATCGTGTGTTATGCTTACAGCCAAGTAAAAGAGGAAATATATTCTCAAGTAGCACTGGGAAGTCAGATTCATTTTTTTGTTATGGCGGGCAATTTATTTTAATAAACCTATTAAATAAAAATACACAGTCCCGATGCTACATTTCATGTTTAAAAATATTAAAGTATTTAGTCAGATTTAGTCTAATGCTACTTTCAGACTTTGTTTCTATTAGTATGCATTTTATTCAGTATAAGTTAAAGGCTGTCACCCAAATAAAGATTTGGTAACACTTGTTAACTATTAACTATGATTTTTCAATCAATATAGTCTTAATTTGCTGCGTATTAATAGTTATTAAGGTAGTTGTTAAGTTAGGTATTGGGTAGGATTAGGGATGTAGAATAAGGTCTTCTAGAATAAGGCATTAATAGGTGCTTAAATAGCACTAATAAATAGTTAATATTCTAGTAATATGCATGCTAACAAGCAACTAATAGGTGTAAGTGCAAAATAATGTGTTTTCCAAAAATGTATATCGTTTTGGGTCAGAGAGCCAAAACAACAAACAATTTTATTTTTTTCTGATAGTCGATTTTAATTTTTTTTTTTTTTTTTAAAGAGCAGCTTGACTGTAGTTTGACTACTTCATAATTTTCTTGATTTCCCAGAGATTTCTCCTTCATAAATTAATTGTTTTTGGGATGCAATCAACATCACCAGTCAGTCTTACCTTCTTCACACTGAGGTCCACTGTATCCAGGACAACATTTCCATTCTAGAGAGGTGATGGTGCGGTAGATGACTTTATAGGACGGTCGGACCACAGTGCGATAGCTGCAACATACACACACACACATCCCTAAAGTGTAAGTCTGTTATCCTATTTTTACACTAAAAACCCACTATAGAGATTTTTTAAAGAATTTTGAATGGTAGCATATATTTATAGCATTTCATGCATATTATGCAAAAATGTATGGGTTTACAAGATCCTGTCAAGAACTGCAAAATTAAATTATAACATTATAACTGTACGCATGCAACATGAATAATTTTAGTTAGGATTTTGGAACTGTGTCCTATTAGCACATGACCGAGCAGGAAAGTGCCATTACATTTACACAGGATGCAAAGGGAGCTCCCTAAAACGGTATAAAACACTAAGTGGGTGTGTGTTGATAATAACCTTCCTCCATTGCATCCCTGAGGCCATCTGCAGGTCTGATAGACCCGCTGGAGAGTGGTGCCATTCTGCACCTGACAGGTCACCGTCTTAGTCACTGTCTGCGGACACCAGTTCCTAACGGAGACACAAATATGAGAATCAGAGTACAGCAAACTAATTGACCTCCATCCTGTACTGGATGGTTATGATGATGACATAAGTATAATAACACCATAAAATGATTGAATCCAACTCCCACATACTGTAAAAGTGATCAATGTTTTGTTGGACGCCCATCCTTCAACAGTCTTACCATCTTCTTTGAAAACTCTTTATGATGTTTACGCAGGTTAAATGATCCGTACGCTCAGTAGGAGAGCATTGTCAGCTCTGTTTACTTTGCGGTCTTTTGCTAGCAATACACATCCGCCCATTTTTATTCTTTACGCAGCACTACAAGCAGGTCAAATCACGGAGGGGGACAATGTCCTGGCTGCGCGTGTGAGCATGTGGGCTGCTCATCCAGATTTAAGACAGCTTTTAGAAACTCGAGCCAAAAACCGAGCAGAGGCACAGTCCCCGGGAGAAAGACTGGTTCTTTTGTGCTGCTTTTTATTAGGGCTTCACTTCACACAGCTGAAAAAGCCCAGAAACATTTTAAACCCCTCAAAAAAAAAAGAGGGGGCTTAACATTAGTGACTGCTGACAAAACCCTGAATCAGGTGTCCATTTATTTTGTTTGACTGATTAAAAAAAGTAATAAAAGGTCTACAGAGAAAGAGAGTATATTGAAAATAATTGTGTTATAGAGTATATATATCATTTCAATAAAAACATTTTAAATTATTTTAATAAATGTAGTAAATATTAAAATTCCTCTGAAGTTTTCCTTCAAGCTATTTGTCAAAATATAATTTGACAGAAAGATTATTGATTTGATCTGTTTTCTAGATGAAAATATCTGTAGTCCCAAGCCAAAATTCAGACCCCTGATTAATCAATACTTGGAATCCATGTTTAAATATAATATAGTCATACAAATGTATCGATTTTCTTTCCAGCTCATGTATGAAATCCTGACTGCCCTAAAAAGCAGCTTTTTAACCAAAAACTCACTCAAGGTATGGTCATTATTTACTGGGAAACTCAAACAAGAGGAACAAGCTTGCGAGACAAAAGTCATCTGGAAGGTTTACCACGCTAATCATTAAACGTGCCCTACATAATGTGGAACCTTCTAATTGGGAAGCCAGTGGCAAATCCAACCCTGATGAGGAGCAGACCAGAGGCAGGACAGAGGAGAGGAGAAAGAGAAAGTAACACAGAGAACCAAAACAAAGCTGTGCGGCCCGAGCCCAGACTCTCGGCACATGCCAGAAGTCACAAAAGAAAGGAATGAACGTGGGTTTGAAGAGAAACACCAATCAGATCTCTTTCCCCCTGAGCTCCCTCATGATTTTTACACAGAACGACTTGAAACAAAGAGCCATTGATAAGTTCACCTCAAACAGACCTTTGTATGAACCATTATGCCTCAAGTTGAGCAAACATAAGTCAAAGAGATGTGGAGCAGAATTCAAAGAGAGTTAATGCACGTGTAACATATGGAGGTCGTTATATCTACTATACTTCAGCGGCTATTATCAATGGCTCAGCTTATGCACAGCTATGATCACACACCAGGAAAACAGGCCAGAGGGCCGTTACATGCTCAATAATCAGCATCAATCTGCTTAGATTACTGTTGATTGTCTGCATTGCGTGTGTGTAGAATTTTAGGGATTGCTGGAATTGTGAGAATGTTTAGAATAGAATAGAATAGAATAGATGGCATGGCATGTTATAACAGCCATAGAAATTAATTTTAATAATGAAATTTAATACTAGGTGAAGGTAAGAGCTAAATGACAGGTCAAAGATTAGTATCTTTAATCTATAAATATTTTTATATTATAAAATTACATAAAACAAAGTTTTTTTATATAGAAATATACTTGCTAATATACTTCTATAATAGAATAGAATAAATACAGTTGTTATGTATCACTGGAATGAAGTTGTACTTCTACAACATGGGTGCATCTTCTTCATGCACACACATATACAGCTCTCACATGTGCTGTTTTATATCCCATTCCCAGAACCTGCTTAAGCTGTGGCCCACAGAACCAGCCCTCAAATATTCCAGAAATTTCCAAAGCCTATGAATTTTAGGTGGTTTCCATGCCCTGCTTGAGATGAGGGCCCCAGGACTCGGAGTCTGGAACAGAATTGGAGTGACCGCAGGCTTATCCGGTCACTACCTGCCCAACAGCACCGGCCCAGCCAACAAACACACACAGACTGGACACACAAACACAGTGGCCCATCTGGCCACAGCTGAAGATCATGGAGCTATTTCTGTGATCGGTTTAATATTGAACCTAAACCACAAATCATACCCTTGCCCTTCTCTAGGAAACACAGAAATGCACATCCAAACCCTACCACAAACACAACTACACAGAAGAAAAAAATCACTCCACATAATATACACAAAGAGGTCATGTTCCTACATCAACAACCTTTTTTTTGTTAACATTCAAATAAACCAAGACATACCCTTACAATCAGAGGGCAATGATTGGTTAAGAAAAATGCAATGTAATTCAATAAAATACAGTAGAATGAAAATAGATATGCAAATAAATAAAATAAAATATATATTTTATTATTGTAAAATAATATTCTTTGAACTTTGAAAACTACATCCAACAACAACATAATCTTCTGTAAGTAAAGTCATACAGGTTTGCAATGTACTTGATGAGTAAATTACACCAGAACTGTAGTTCTGTACAGTCACATCACCTCCGTCAACACTTTAAATCATGTACATTCACCTGAGCAAAAACTATCATATATAATTGCTTCCATATTTCACAGTGATTTCAGTTACAGTGAACCCCATCGCACTGATTCTGTCCATTCAGCATCATTTTAGCCTGTAGATCTGCTCCATAAGATGAATGGGCATATAAATGAGCCGAACTCACTCACAGTAGGAGGAGACGTCCAAGCAATGGACGATAGAGATCTAGAGCAGCACAGTCATCAGAACACAGTTCCCACACTGCCCCCAATCACAATGCCAGTCTAGTGAACAGGGCGATTTGCTCCCCTCTGCTCTCATCTGATTTAGACTTCATTTGGTACTTTCCCAACTGTAACTTCAATTAGCTCCTATACTCTAACACACAAAACGACATAAAAACCATGCAAAATATCTTCTCTGCTTTAAAAAGCACACAGTGTCTAACATTCTCCGGACCTTTATTGAAACATTCTGGACACAGTCCAGCTCCATATGAACTAATGAGAGGATTTATAGGGAACACACAGCACAAAAGCCTTTCAATGAGAAATGACCCCTCGCCCACTTTCTGAACAGAGAGATAGAGGCGAAGGCAGCTAAAGTCTGCTTTGATCCAGATTTAAACCTCGGGGCAGGGAGAGGCAGAGGGTTAAAAGAGGAGGAGCAGTACTTACACACCATTATTCCTGCAATCTAACAACTCTCCATCACAAAGCATTTATGAGGGCTCATTATGCAACCCAGTTATCAAGCCACACTTTAATTCTCACTACGATAACAGTTCCACTTATCGTTGTGACTTGAAAATAGTTCAGTATTGTGAGATTTAAAGAAGATCGAAAAACATTTTTCATCATTGAGTTGGCGATTTGACAACAACTGTGCTATTGCAGTTTCCCTGCCATTATATGAGGGGGGCGCCTTAATTGAAGGTCAAGTTAATTTTATTTTCTCTATAGTGGCAGATCGAAACAGAAGTCATTTAAAGTTACATATAAAACTTACTTACATTATAAAACTGCTCTTGCCTTGTTATATTAAACAAACTAAGTTATTTATATTATTTACACGACTGCATGTCATTTCTGCCCCAATGCGCGCGCACAAATGAGCATACTCCCACTGCCACTAGTATTTGTCAATATTAAACCGCAATAGATATGAATTCTGCGTGTCTCTGTGTTAATAAATGGCGCAAACGCGCGGTTTTGTTTACTACTCATACAGAAGTGCGCGTGATGCTTCCGGTGATATAAACGTCTGCATCTCACTAAATAGTAAATCACAGTACGTGAATAACATCTCCAGAAGAGTTTCGAGAGTTTCTTCAGGAGCGTTTGACCCTTTCATTCGAGTAAATCTACGGTATATATCCTCATACCATGTAGGCCTAACGTTACACACAAAACGGTAAAGTTATTTACGGCAACCCGTCATAATAAAAGTTCAGTTTAACTTGACATTGCGGCAGAAATATATTACTAATGTTCAGTAGACTTTACATAACAGGCTACTACAAAAATTATTTAAGGAATAAAAAACGTACAGTATTTCTTCAGTGTTTTAATTGTAATATTAAATTCCTTTTATTTTCCAAAAACGTTATTAAATCTTCATTAACTTCGGACAAACTTCATTGCAAAATTTGAATGCTAACTTCTGTTGAACGCAGGCCAACGACAGAAACAAAAGAAAACAAACTGTCTTCTTAACTAATTAATACATCTGTGGGTTTAAATCACCACTGAGTCCCTTTTCATTCCCTGTGAAGAGTGTACTCTCAGCATCTGTTAAATGAGTACTTGCATACTTTACTTCCTAAATGAAGGTAATAAGCACAAGAGATTACAGCCTCATATTTACTGGCCTGCTTCTAGCTTTTTATTGACTTCAATACTGCTTCTAGCTTCATTGTGTCTCAGATATGCGGTAGGTAATGCAAGTTAAAAGGTGTGAAAGCTTTCAACAGCCCAGCAATGCTACATTTCATTGGCATCAACATGCGCTTGGCCAGCAGATTGAAAGACTGACTCTCTTCCTCACATACACACATGGGACCAGAAGCATAATAAATAACTCTGCAATGCACGCAGATCATAGCAGAGACTGTAAGGGGGAGATAACTCAAATCAGAAAGGGATGGCAGGAATCACACAGAGCTGGACTGAGTGCAACTCAGCACGCAGTGAGAAGCAGGCAAGCCAAGGCCATTAAATAAAAGCAGCACAACGCACACATGCATACAACCCAGAGGAAAGATCATGAAACTGTCTCGTTTTAGACAAAAGGAAAAGCAGTGTGCCTCATTTAAAGCATGAATGCTAGCTTTCAACACACAACGCGTGAGACAACGCTGAGATGCAAATGTTGACTCCCGCAACGTAGCACAGACTACAAAGATTATTGACTCTGGAGGCAAATAAATTAAGTTTGAACACGAAGACAATGGAAAGCTGTGGCAGCTGGACAGAAGGGGAGGAAAGAGAGCATTTCATCATCAGGTCAGTAATGAAGCCCTCCTGGGATGCACTAGTGGGGTAAGATAACCCAATTAGGCCGCGCTCATGACGTCCAATGCTAGGCAAAACAGTGAGGGATGGATAAGATTAATGGACTGCTGAAAGAAAGCATCAAAAAGTACTAAAAGAGAAAAAAGAAGGAGAGAATGACAAAGCAAAGCAGAAATGAGCAGGGACCCCTTTTATTCCTGCGATTTGCTCCAGAATGGTTCAAAGGACAGGTCAAAGGCCATGGTGGGAGACAGTCCTTCTCCAGAGTCGGATTTAAGGGCAGGCCTCACAGAATAAACAGCCCTGAAGCGGATGATATGGATGAGTGAATGCACACACAGAAACACCCATAGATCATGAAGATGTCCAGTGCATATTTCCCTAAGTATCTCTAGCCTCATATTGAAACGGAGTCCTTGATTGATTGATCTGATGTTCATGCTCTTCACTCCACGTGACAATCTTGATTTATATCTGACAACAAATGAGGGTGCTGCAGTATTTGTTTTCAATTTAGAAGACCTTATTTTCCAGAACTGGCAATTTTAAGAATAAATTCTTGTTAAATGCCATTTTCCTCCAAACTTTGGAATAAAATCATTCAAATCAAATCAAAGTATTGTGTATTTCACAAGCATTTCTTAAGAAGTTTATTTTTTCTTAAGATTATTCAGAAGTTTATTGCACTGCTTCCCTCTGAAAAGAACAGTAAAAGAGTTGAACAGTCTTCATACAATGAAGCTTAATACCTCAGGATTTTTTTAAAGAATGACATTTATAAACTTGATAGAATTTATCTTAAAAAAGTTCTTAAGAAAGACTTCTTTCTTAAGAAGATTTTTGCAAATACACAGAACAATTCAATTTAATGTATTAATTTCCTCCTCCTATTTTACAATTTGCAGTGTAGTCACAATGCAAAGGAGAAAACAAATACAGTAAACAAAATGTGCATAACCCATTGAAGCATCAAAGAGTCCCTGCTTTTGTGGAGACAGAATGAGGTAAAGGTGGAGGTATGTTGGTTGGTGCTGATGGGTCAGCAGTTAAAGGTCCCTCTGGGGCCCCAAGTCTCACACTCCCACCCTGAGCGCTGCTCTCCAGGGCAGAGAAGCCGAGCAGAACAGGAAATAGCTGCTGACTTAACCCCCAACTGCGCTCGGCTTCACCGGCCCCTAATTAGACAGATATTATTAAGGGGCTTTTCTCAGGACATTTACGTTTCAGGCATTGTCTTGGCTATGTGCGAAATGGATTAGGTTAAAGGTTAGGACGTGAATCGGGGTTAATTATGATTTATGGTAGAAGTTCATATGCCTGTTCAGCTTCTTTTCAGTGATGCTTTAGAAAGCAGAATAAACAGTGTTCTAGCGTGGGAAACTAAATTATGCAGGTATCTATGGTACATTGACATGCAGTACTAACTGACATACACTCTTAGTCATTGGGAGGTACCTCTTCAAAAGGTACACTTCTGTACCTATTAGGTTCAAATATGTATACCTTAAGTACTAATATGTACCTTTAAGGTACCAAAATGGACCCTTTAGGTACAAACAAGTAAGGTACCGCCCAAGTGACAGCTTTTGTACCTTTATTTCTGAGAGAGTACAGTCAGATTATGTGTAGCTGAACTACAGTATAAAGTACACACAACATAATTTGTAATTGAGTATTTAAAGGTTTAAAAGCAAACATCTTATAAACAAGTGCACAATGCTAAAACCAGTTGTAGTCTGATTAACCTGTATACAGTATACTGGATAAATCAACATACCCATTATGTAGGTCTGTTAGTCAGGTTACTCAATTTTAGTCGAACATAGAAATTATATTAACATTTAAAAAAATGTAATTATTATTGTATTACTGACACAATGTTTTCCAAAGACACAATGAAATGTTTTGCCGGATAACCTAAGTGACTAGGTTATGAAAACAAGTTATTTTTATAAATGAGGTTAGAAATAAATCACAGCTTAAATGTAAAAAAGAAAAGCTGAACATGATCTATTATATAAACGTGTAAACTCAAAGCAGCTGCATCTTGGGTATTTCACACGGTTTAAAGTATAAACACAGACTTTGTTCTTTATATCCAATGTTATATTGCACTTCTCAGTAAACATTCCTGTCTATCCAAGGCATCTTAAAGATGTCTGTGACCTCTCCTCACTGCATCATCAGACAGCAGAGCAATAAACTTCCCTCTCACAGCATGCAGACGATGCAGCTGCATGTGTTTAGTAAACACTGTCTGTTTCATCAGTCTGTGACTGACGGGAGGAGGGGGTGAGAGATCAAACCATCAGCACAGAGCGAAGACGACTCAACACCTGCATACTTCAGAGGCACCCCACATCCCACCAACAACAACTCTAAGCCATTTACTCGAACAGAGTAAATATTTACATGAAGATATGAGGGTCAGATCAAGGCCATAAGCTGTGGTCACAGGTCATTCAAGGTGATGAGGTCTGTACAGAAGTGGAGGACTTACATGTTGGATGATGTTTAGCTATTTTTTTGCCTTGTTATGTCTCAAACAAAAGCCTAATCATCCAAATGCAATGGCAGTAATAGAGGAAGGAAATGAAAAAGATGATGTACTGATTAAACAACAGCAAAAAACATACTGTTGATTACATCTGAATTAGCGTTTTCAAAAAAATAGCTTGTCCTAATATAAACCTGAAAGCAAAAATGCATATTTATAATATAAAAAATTCAAGATTGCAAATATTCAAAAGCTCTGAAGAGCTGAAGTTTGAATAAGTCTTGACAGTATACTAATACATTTACACGTTTTATCCAGAATAAACCACTGACTGACATAGGTACAGACAGGAGAGATGGGTGTTTCTTCATTTCAGGAAAGAGGAAACAGACTGTCAGACTCACAACAGAAGCATTAGGTGGAGAGCAGGGAAATCAGCATTGTATTTAGGTAGAACCACAAACTGAGTAGAATTTATAGTTTATTCTCACAATATGCCAGTCTTTTTTTCGTTTACAAAAACCCACAGTTAATATAGCAAGCTACCAGTTATCACTAACTCATGCTGGTTCTAACTGGTCATTAGCTAACTGACCAACTATGTTTTAGTAACCATAACCAGTTTTCTGGTCCATTAGGTACTGACCAGTTTGGACCCTGACCAGCTGCATTGTCCAACTAAAAATGTAGCAATATTCTTGTTAAAATATTTTGACGGTTGTCTATTTTGTGTGGGGAAAAAAGTACTTTTTCACTTGGAACTATATTAAGTTTTAACTGACTTCAAGCAGTCATACAAAGTAGTTGAAGTGGAAATTACAAACATTACTCGAAACAACGTAAAACTTCAACTGACAACCTCTTTCGTGTCATTATAAACCTTACCTCTTCGGCTTATCTTTGTGGAGCGCTGTCCCGGTCTGGTATTTGTAAGCCCCGGGTCCCCACGTCCCCTGAACGCATGTCAGCCCCAGTATCAGCAGCAGCGTCCTCAGGAGGAAAGAGCTCCGGTGAACCGCAGACACCGCGCGCCCGTCACCCGCTCCCATTTCAGCCGCGTCAACTATACGGACACCCTAGTCAGCAAAATAGCTACCTCTCCTAATACTGTCCCGCTTATGTTCAAACTGCTGCTAGATGACTGATATACGACTATTTTCTGAACTGCCGTATTTAAATAATAAAAGCCTTGTTTATGTGCACTGTTGCGTCTCAAACACGAGAGTTAAAGTTTCAGAGGATTGTCATCAGCAGACCCCGCCACAAATAAATCTCCTCACAAAGTCTGCTCGCAAACCGCAAGACAAACGTTTTTTTGCAGCCACCCAAACCGGTCCCGCCTCACTCCTCCATCTCCGTCTCTGTCTCTGTTTGTAGGTTACGGTATATTTCTAGACTACATCAACACAATGGGCAAGAAAGCTGTTTTATAGTCGCCTGGAGTCCCACAGCCCGTGTAGTTTTTTCACCCAGCCCAGTTCCCTCTCCCTCTGTCCTCTCACACATGCAGCACTCCCCCTTTTCCTTGCTCCTTCAGTGAAAACTTTTACACATGAAATTATGCACAGAATTATGCTGGTCTCAGATAAAATATACAAAAAGAGCCAGAGAGGCTAATAAACACATCCAGTAGTCGCAGAAATGACAACTGTTTCTCCAGCAATCTCACCTCACCTGTTTCCTACAGTCAGAGGCTCGGAACGTTCTATCTATCTATCAATCTATCTTCTTTAGGTGTAAATAAAGAACAAGTTAAGGGTACTGCCTCAGTGACAAGCTTTTGGTAATTTTTTCCTTATTTTTAAGACTTTTCATACTATAAACAGTTATCTTGACAACACATTTATAAAAAAAATTTTTTTTCTTCTCATATATTTGGTGGACCCCCATTATAAATGATAAATAAACAAAAGAAGTGCTTTTTTCAGCATCGGTCTCGCCTCTTCACATGCTTACACTTCAGATGGCTTAATGAGTCATACGACTGCCATAACATGAAAACCTCCTCCAGAAGACAAAGCACAGTCTAACGTCTGGATAGCATCCAGAGCGGGGCAAGGGGAGAGAGCGATACAGAATGAGAACCTCAGGAACACGGGTTTACTCTAACCTCTCCTCTGCCCCAGTGAAAAAGGGGAACTAAGGGGTTTCTGAAAACCGCAAAACTGTGGTCCACGTCCAAGCTAAACACCTGGCTCAGCAGGCAGGACGGACTCCAGCCCAGTCATCTATATCTGAGGTCGAGGTGACTACGCTCGGCGGACCCCCTGACAGCCAGAGAAATAAGCAAAGCACGGAGCAGGGGCATCAATCACATGGGCTGCCAAGATCTGCAGGTGTTGAGGGGATGCCACTTGTCATCGTTTGACATGTTTGACTTAAATAATGGGCAAAAATTAACTAGCAGAATGTGAGTTACTGATAATGGAAAGTAAAAATTAGTGCAACACATCCTGCGTTTAAGTAGGTTTTATTCCTGCTGCCAGATTTGGTCAAAAAGAAGCAAGTAGAAAAATTACAGCGAGGGGGTGTGCAACATTTCAGTAATTCAAGTTTGGTGCATCTGTGGCATTTTAAAAAAGCAGCCATGCCAACCAGGCACTGAAGCATTTCAGGGTTAATATAAATCCCTGCTGTGGAAGACAGCTGAAAATAATCTGGGCTTTAAAAGAAATAAAGAGGTAGGCCGGAAGTGGTAGGAGTCTTTGAATTAAAAAATTCTCTTGTTTTGCTACTTGATTCTCTGTCTTCATCACTCTACTGAGAAATTAATGATGCAAACAAATATATAATACATATAGAAATATACAATCATTCATACTGTGATTTTCTAAAAAGCTGTTTTGTGCTATAAAGTGCTATACAAATAAATTTGGCTTGACTTCAATTACATACAACTTTTAGACACTATATAAAAATACAAAAGTACAGCCATGAGATGTAAACAAAGTGTTAAAAACACAAATTGCTTACTGATATATTCAGTAAAAAGTTGATCTAATTTACAGCATTGTTGCCAAAACAAAGTAATATCTAAAATGACCAACTTTACACCAACGACTTCGAAGTTGCAATGTTATACTGTAGATATTGGTCAACTGTAAGAAAAGGTTTGGAGTTTACGCAGACAAAACATTTCTGTTTTGAAATCCACTAAAATTGGTCCCCTTCACTTCTACACTAAGTGCTTGACTGCAGTACTGCAGCGGTTCCTTTCATTATGCTACAAATGCTGAAAATTGAGCTTGTACTGAAGCGGAAACATTTCTATAAATGAAGCCACCTTACGGTTTCCCCGATTATTTACCATTCCATCTAAAATTTCCCGCTTCATTTCATTCGAGTTGTTAAACACACTCTTTATAGCCTTGAATTGATTGTGTAAACTTTTAAAAGTGCCACCAGTGAATGTTCCTTATTGTCACCTCTATTGTTACCGGAGTTCCTGGAGCAAACACTGAGCACTTGTTGGCACTTTAAACGATCTAGAAGGAAGGATTTGCTGAGAAGAAAGGTACTTCATTCTAAACTTAGTGTTGGCAAAGCTGCCGGTGTTCTCTCTATGCTTTGTAAGAAAGACTTTGTCCCACTTATTTATAAAGAATCTGCTCACCTGGCTATAATTCATCTATTTTTAACAAGAAGAACAAAGAATCAGCCAGACAAAAAAAAAAAATAAGACTAAAAAGGTGGAGATATCCCAGGTGGAAAAGTTCCTGATACAGATACATTTTTTTCTTCCATAGACGCTTGCTTTTTCTTGGGCAAACTTTGAGCTTTCAGAAGCAGGAAACATATATCAAGTTCTATAAGAATGGGTTGAATTCCTTCGGTGACCCACGGGTTATGTATTAAAATGTGACATATGCCAAAGCAAAGCATAAACATATGCAGATCGGACATGAAAAGACAAGCCTCTTAAATTTATGCTCTCGCACCTATATCCTGTACGTATATAAGGCACATAAGTTAGAATATGTCCGCCCTCAACCTGACTGATGTGCTTTTTTTCTTTGAGGTTTTGTTGGAGAATGTACCGTTGAACAGGACCATGAGTGAGGGATCTGGGGGAAGCCTCAGATGGGAGCTGGTACGGATGCCTAGGTGAAACATAATCTAGAGAAAGAAATGTTAGGACTGTAATTAAGTGAACACAAAGCAGCCCCTCTTTCTCCCACTAGTACCATCCCCCACGGTTCTGAAGGCCCATGGGTGTTACTAATGTCATGTGGAATCATATAGACAGAAGAGATCTATTCTGTGAGATTACATATATCAGGGCCTGGAGAGGGACCAGGAGATCGGGGTGAGATGGGATGCATGAGCTGTGCTGGCGGGAGTCAAGACGGCAGACAAACAGAGACCAGAAAGTAGTTGCCTTCTGCTTCTTCTCCCAGTGGCTCAAGACACTAGTTTGGAGTGTGCTGCCTCCTAGTGGTACACATACACACATGCAAATATATAGAATATCATTTTAGAATATTTTAGAATGTTTTACAAATAAATACAGTGTTGATGAGCATAAGAAACAAATCTGAATTATTTTAAACTTTCGTTCAGTAGTGTACATAAAAATTATTAACATATTATTTTACATTTTCTATGTAGAGTGGGAGACCACAAAAATATAAACCTAGAAGAAAGTAAAAAATTGCAGATGTAACAGCGTACAACTAAAAAATAAGTATATTTGTAAATCAATCTTTGAAACACTCTTCCCCAGTTTCACAGACAAGGCTTAAGTTTAATAGACAAGGCCTAAGATTAATCTTAAAATAGATATAAACTTAAAATAGGACCAATCTGAGATGTTTTAACTGAAAGAATCTTGCTCGGATTGATCTTAAAACATGCTAGTGCTTTGTTTTGTCCTATAAGATGAACACCAGTAATGCTTTTTGTTTCTTAAGCATGTAAATAAAAATGACTTAAATGTTCTAATTGAACTATGGCCTAATCCTGGCTTAGACTAAGCCCTGTCTATGAAACCAGTCCTCATTGAATTTCATTCACTTATATTTCACTTGAATTGTTATGCAGGTCTATAATTTGCAATGACAAGCACAACACATCACTGTAAATTAGCTGCAATATAAGTGTAGTTTTGACTAGTGACCGTAAACAGAGTTGTGACTGCAGTCAGTAAACAGATCAGACTGGACAGCTTGCGTCTAGACTGTCTCTAGCTCTTCTTGCAGAGCTAAATTTTACAGGAGCATATAAAGACTCCGGAAGGCTGGGTAAGAACATCAGTTTATCATTACAGATAGTAAAATTTGTTTCCTTCATGCCCAGCTTCAGAGTCTCTTACAATTTAAAGGCGGGGAGATGAGGAGATGCACATTACAGTATACAGAAGGGAAAAAAAACTTTAAATTCCTTTAAATAAATGTAAATCAGACCTGTGTCACTTTAATTTGACTTCCATGCAGGTCTAAAGCAGTTAAGTGCGTTGTGGAAGTCTTTCATGAGTGGAGCGGTGAGCCACAGGCGGAAGTCTGTGTGAGGTTTACTGATTATTTCCAGTGGTTCCTCCAGGTCTTTCATCTTCACTAACAAGTTGAGAAGTACTGGTGAAACCTTCTCTTTGGTGAAACTTTCGCAAAATGGGTTTTGGGTTTGGTTCAACATTGTCAGTTACAAAACATTAAGGGCCAGTTTCCCGTACAGGGATTAAGACTAGTCCTAGATTAAAATAAATGTTAAGAGCTGTATAAAC
>JAUCMS010000095.1:8903938-8914276 GCA_032357445.1 Enteromius radiatus | reverse complement strand
CAGTCCGTATCCAGATCAGATGGTGTATCAGCACAAAGAGATGATCTTCATCGTAGACAACACCTAGATGACTATATAGGAAAATTGTGCTTACCTATAAACAGCCCGTCCGGCCTCCAGTGCCATCCAGTCCAGAGCAAAGTCAATCTGTCGGACAAAGGAGGAGACCCTCCGTACCACTGTGTGAGCTACATTTAATACCATCCTAGGCTCGGCACGCATTATCCTAGTAGATAAAACACAGTTGACATGTTAAGCAGTGTTCTGATATGCTATGTATAATTCTACACCATTTTACAATAAATCTTTCTAATTATTATATTTTTGTTATTGTTGTTATTAATTTAGGTCCTACATAAAGCCAAACCAGTAATTAAAACTTTTAAATAAAAGCCATCTACACAGGGTTTAATAACCCAAAAGGGTCAGGAGCAGTTTGTTACTTATTAAATAAATACTAGAAAGTATCAAATTATAATTTTTTTTCTAATCAAATGATTAATTTTTGTAATCATCTTGGATTTTATTAGATTTGTCCTTACAGCTGGTGGGGAGTACATTTGCTAGAACCAACTGAAAATTACATACTCATAGAAGTGTGTTTTGGAGATGGACAGGAAGCAGCAGTCACGGTGTGCACGCACAGAAAAGATGAGAGGCTCTCCTGTGAGAACAGCCAGGTGGCCCACCATCTCTCCAGGGTGAGCCACAAAAAGGCATGTTTCGTCCACTCTGTCAATCAGTCTCTGGTAAACGTGGAGAGTTCCTGAGATGACAAACTGCACGCTTACATCCTGTAACAGACACAAAGTAGAAATTGATTCACATGTGACTTCATTTGAAATGATAATTACGCTGTAGGGTAGTCAAAGTCACAGATGTACCTGATCTCCCTCGCTTGCAACAATAGAGCCCGCCTTAACTTGTCTCAGAGTCACCCTATCTTCCAGAAGACTGGGGTCCTGGAGCACAGTGATTTTTGTATCACATAAAAATCCGGGGCAAACATTACAATATATCAAACTTCTTGCTTCAGTAGATCAATATAATTAATACAGCCTGACCTGAAGCTGAATAATTGTAAGCAAGTCCTTTTTCGCAGCTTGGAAAATGGCATTAACTTTACAATGGTGGATGTGGCTGGAGTGCCCCCCAATGTCTGAGTAGTGAAACACAGCTGAAGGAGAATGTTGCATTGTCACCGACTTCTTCCTTACAGACTGGACAAGACACAAAGGTACACTTGAGATATCTAAAATATAAACAAATGTGATGGGAAAAAACACAGTTTATGGCTTATGGACAGTTTATTATGCCAAGGTACCTTAGGAATGGCAACAGGACTTGAAGGGGCTTGCTCTTTTGTAATGCTTGCTCTGTCAAAGGCCATATTGCAGTCAGGAGAACCAGCTGGAAGATAAGCACACATTAGCGCACTCAAAAATGTTCATTATGAATGTATTGGGTATTTGGAAAAAGTTGCATGGTGAACTACTACCATGGGTGCCATCAAAAGGTGTTGACAGTGAGCGAGACTTCCTGAATAAAGCGGTAGGACTTTCTGTGTGATACTTCCCAGCATCTTAAATAACAAAAGAGAAAATAAGACCTAAAGGCTGTTTTATAACTCTAAGTTATATAATTTTAATTAGGATGATATTAAGTTTAAACAAAATTGTACAAATTAAAATTCTGTCATTTACATGTAAATGATGGATAGCAAATATTTGTATTTAACTATATACACAAACATACCCTCTCCTCTTGGGTCACTAGAACGATCTGTTGGCCTCTGCGGGACCTTTTCAGAAACTTCCTCACTTGTCTGTGAGTGTCTGCGTAGTCCTTTGCCTGGGCTGGCTTCTCCTACAACACTGGCCACTGAGACCAGTGGAACAGCTTGACTTTCCTACATGAATGGAAAAAAATCACACACTGTAATAAATACTGTAATACTTTAGCATAGTTTCCAAAAAAAAAAAGTAGACAATGATTTCTAAACATCTTACCTTATTGAAAAGTTCTGTGGTCAGGCCTAGATAGTTGTGAAGGGCAAGAAAGGTTACTCTCTGAAGACGCACCATGATTATCTAAAAATAAAAAAAGGAAGAAAAAAACTATATCCCTTCATAAGCAAAACAAAAGCGGTATTTCTAAAAAAAGAGTTTAATATTTTACTCCTATTTTTAAATCAAATAAATGCTGTTCTTTTTAGCTTTCTAATTATCAAAGAACTGTCTTAAACATAATGATAATAATGTTTCTTGAGCACCAAATCAGCATATTACAACAATTTAGGAATCATGCTGTTGCTGAAAATTCAGCTTTGCCATGACAGGAATAAAGTACATTTTACAATACATTCAAAATAGAATTTTAAATCAAACCTCACCAGCCCCATTTGATGTTAGTGTACTTTAGGCTTTAGGTTTTACCTGAACGACTCTAACTAGGGTCTCTGGGTATTTCTCAAAGACGGACTGGAAAGCCTGTGCAGGAAGGCGGAGAACAGTGGTTGGGGTTGCTGCCCTGGCTGAGACAGTTTTATAGGGAGCCGGATATCCCTACAGAATAACGGGTTCAAATATGAAACACATTTTAAAACTCTGCAGGCATGAAAACACGTCAGATGACTGACATTTGCATATCAGAGTGGGCAAAAATGAGGCCAGATGTGTTTTACAGTGATGACATCGAGGATGCTGAGAAGACTGTGAACACTGTCTCCAGGCAAAACATGCTTCACCACAACCTCAGTCCCATCCTGAGTCAAGAAAAACGCAAGTACAAATCTATGTCATAGACAGAAAACAAAGCAATTTCTTAGTAGCTTAGATTAAAAACAGTTGTACTGTTTGGCTCTTACATTCTCGTGGATACACAGATCAAGACGCCCATCCTGCACTACAAAGATGCTGTCATCAGTGTCTCCTGGGCGAAATAATCCTTCCCCTTGCTGCAGCTGCACCAACACCATGTGTCGACACAGTTCCAGGAACAGAGGCTTCTCAAAATGACCCAGAACCCTAAAAAAAACAGACAGATGCAACACATTACCTGCTGAACAGCACCGCCAGATCATTGGTGCTTAGATTCTATGCATTTTTACTTATGTAGGATGACATGACAAGGTACTAACCTCACATTTTTCAGCATATACAGGACCTCAGAGGGCAGGTGGGAGTTCTGCATGTCGAATTCAGTCAGATCTGCTTCCAAGAGTGAAGGTGGAGGCTCTTTCGGCTGCAGGGATGGTGGCTCTCTTCGGATGCGTAGGATTCTGATCAGGAGATGGATAGGAAGTTTAGATGGTAGATGGTACTGGATTGAGTTTTAAAGGGTTACTCCACCCCAAAATGAAATTAATCACTTAATTAAAATCATTAATCCCTTACCCCCATGTTGTTCCAAACTCGTAAAGCTTTGTTCGTCCTCAAAACACAATTTAAGATATTTTAGACATGAAAGACGTTGCCGAAATCTGTCCATCTGCCATCAGTGGTTCAGCTGTTACGTTATGAAGTGACGAGAAAACAAAAATAATGACTTTATTCAACAAATTGTCACCGTCGTACCATTTTGGAGAAAATGGAGTGGATACTCTCTAAAATGACACTACGGTGACGAATTGTTGAATAAAGTCATTCTTTTAGTTTTCATTCTGTACAAAAAGTATTCTCGTTGCTTCATAACATTACAGCTGAACCACTGATGGCAGATGGAGTCACAAGTCTCCCGGTTTTCATCTAAAACATCTTCATTTTTGTTCAGAGGATGAACCAAGCTTTTACGGGTTTGGAACGACATGGAGGTAATGACAACATTTTCATTTTGGGGTGGAGTAACCCTTTAAATGGTTTGTGAATTTTCACATACTTGCGAGCTATTGAAAGAACTTTTGTTCTTTTTCTGGATCGCTTTTGAGATACCGGACCTGAGGTGGCTGGTGAGGATAAGGTCTGGACCTGAATGGACACAAATAACACTGCAATTTAAAACTGACCATCATATTAATCATAATTTTGTTGAAAGTAACAAAAGAAACTAGGTATTTTTCATCTCAAGTAAGAAGTTCTGTTACTTTTCTCATTATCTTCCTTCCATAAAACATCACTTTGTCTCTTTTTCTAAAACGGTATTTAGGACCTTCAGCTTGCTCTTCTCCTGGAAAATCAAAGGAAAAGTGGTTGATAAAATACACAACATTTTAAAAACAGACATTTATATTTCATAATTTTATCACATAGCATCTACATGCTATCCCATCTATATTGCGTTTATTTAATAAGCACTTGTGAAACTTATTAACAATCTCACACTCACCAAACTTGTATCTTCTGAGCAGAAAAAGGCCAACAATACTGATGAATGAAACTGCAACAGCAGCTCCAATTAGCACACCAGTCCACTGTATTATGAAATCACAGTAAAGACAGTAATAAACTTTATCTGCAAGACGAATAATACAGACTACTGAGTCAATAAAACACAGGTGGAACGGTCATATACCATGCTACTCTGTAACTGATCCTCTATGAAGTGCTGCACTCGAGCCTTGATCTCAGTCCCAGATGGCAGCACTACCTAAAATAAACAAAAACATAGCAAGATTATCATTATAAACCATGCCTTGCTGCACATTACTAAAGTAGAAAAGACTAATAATAGAGTAGCATGGCTTTATTAAGGCAAATGCTTGAATTCATTCACAAAAACTCATAGATACACAGGTTCAGAAAATTCAAAATCATTTTTAATATGTCTTACCGGAAATATACTGCATGTATCATCTTGTTCTTTTTCTTCCATATCTAACACTGAGGATAAAGCAGAAATCAGTGCATTTGACAAATCATGGTTATTTTATAACTCACAATTCTCTCATGCATGAAGCATTGCCTACATGCATGATGGGGAAGTATTTGCAATCTGAATCTGCCATGGTGATGGCCTGTTCTGTTGACACCATCAAATTAATCAAGTACTGTATTTCACTACTCACTAATATCGCCAAAATGGCAACATTGTTTTAAAAAAAATCTACCAAACTGCAGATGAAAATAGCAGTGGTAATCAGGTAATCACGTGACAGTGCCTGTCGTCCCTCACACTGCAATCTGACACCCTGTTGATGTGACTCATGAGACCCCCGTAGCAAGGGGATAAAGTCAAACGCTCACTGCAGGGTGAAGGTGACGATAAAACTCAACATTTTAAGTGTGTTGCACAGAATGGCAAAACACTGTAAATGAGAATTTGATTGGTTTAGGACGGGCTGTAGGTGGAGGACTGTGGCTCTGGGTCAGAGGTAAACACGGTTCTGTTGTTTACGCATAAGCTGCGGCTGTAAACACGCTTTTTGTAATCATATACACTGTCAATCACTGTAACTAACACGATTGTAAAAACATTATGAGGTTGTATAACGAGAAGATGCTACATACAAATAATACCAAAAGATAAATAGGAAATACCTTCTGAACGGCGTTTCCAAACTGTTTCGATCACTCTCAATGCACTTCGGAGTCTCCCAGGGATTCCATTCACAATGTCAGTGCCCCCCACCGATTACATGTGTTGCCAGATCATTAAAAAAAAGTCTAATTAAACAATCCCAACATAAACTTAAATGTACACTTCGTTTGTGGATTTGAATTATAGATAAAGATAGTGTACCCTTACACTATCGTTCTCTATTATTGTTTTTATTTATCTATTTCCTTTCTTATATAAATATATAAATTTGAGAACTTACTATAAATAAGACATCGCTTTACATATTATTGCTCCTTTGTTGGTTGGATTGCTTTTATTTTCCTATTTCAAACATCTGCTAAATGTAAATGTAAAGTAACTGTAAACATAATACAAATATTATAATAAACTGTAACTTTCTACAAAATTAATGTCTTTTATTCAGTTATACATATATATTTAATGCAATAATATACGTTTATTTAAAATATAGTATAAAGTATATACAGTACATATAAACTAGCAACTGTAATATACAACAACAATTCGACTCGCTATATAGAATTTATGAGTTTATCAAAACAAGCCCATTATAACAAACGGATATGGCAACACTGCTGAGGACCAACACAAAGTCGCCCTTCAGTATTCGCTACTCCTATTTGCTAGCTCCAGGCTGATCTAACCAATCACAGTTGAGTTCTTTATCACGCTCAACGTGGGAATACAGTGATCTTCTTGAAAGCACAGGAACACACTGTTCAAGGTGAGCATGTGTCTTTTTTTTATTTTTACATGATATTTCATTAACTTACTTACATATGTGACCTGCTACTTTTTGAATATTTTATCGCTAAGTTATATGTAAAAGTGATTGCAGGATTTTGACAACACAACTGTTAGTTAATAGCTTTCATTCTTCATTTTGAAGCAGTGTTTCTGAGAATATATCTGAGAACTAAAATGCAGTAAGACGATCTTTAATCTTTAATGTTATCATTCCTGCTTGAAATACAAAAAAATGCATAATTTACTAATGATGTTGTTAATGTTTACAACGTTCACGCTGATTATCAGCCCACAAATCCACATGGAGCAGTTAATCTGCTTCCTTCGTTACATACTATATATATATATATTCGTAGTTACTTGGTATCTCACTCAAATAATTTGAAGAATACTATATAGTAAACACTATAGTAATGTGTATCATTCTTAAAAATAAAATACATTTCCATAAGTAATATGAATGTGACTGGTTTCTGAACAGGTTGTTTCTGCAGTTAAATCACTGTAATATGGGAGTGCTGTCAGCGCTGACACGGGGGCTTGTGAGAGGAGCAGACAGAATGGCAGAGTTCACCAGCAAGCGCGGGCCCAGGACATTTTACAAGAGCAGAGGTGCGAGACCCACTGGAGTCCTCACTTCCAGCAGGAAGTTCATACCGGTACAGGCCATGATACCAGAGTTCGTGGTTCCCAATCTGGAAGGATTTAACCTGAAAGCATACGTGTCTTACAAGACCCCTGCAGGGACAGAGCTGCCCATGACTCCAGAGATGCTCTTTAATCAGGTGGTGGCCCCACAGATCGAGAGAGACATTGAGGAAGGGGTTTTCGATGAGGAGAATCTTGAGAAATATGGATTAGATAAAACACAAGAGGGAAAGCTGTTTAAGCTACATCCCAGGAACTTTGTTCGTTAAGTGGACTGTGTGTGGGTTTGCTGATGGACTGTGTAAAAATGTGCGATGAACATGAAAAATTAAAACCATTTCATATGTGGCTCTTTATGTGGAAATGATTAAAGTCTACTGGAATGAAAAGTTTTAAACCCCTAGCAAAACCGATATATTGACAGTGAATACATTTGTAAAGCAAGGGTTTTTAACTGGTCTTAGGGGGTCAGTGGAAATGTTCAAAGAAAAATATAAAAATAAGATTGAAATAAATAATAGAAACATGACAGAAAAAAACAGATTTTGATGAATTAAAATTAAGAAAGTTATGAATAGGAAAAGAAAACAACTGTAACTAAAGAGAAACCCCATATTTAGTGAAATAAAATAGTTTAAACAAACCTTTGATTAAAAGGAACAATTAAAACAGTACTGTAAGGGGAAAAAAACAGCTGGGTATCTAAATAGAAATAAAGTATTTCCAAATAATATTTTAGACATACTATTAATTTTTTTTATGCAAGTATAAATTATAGACATGCCTTTCGTATTTTGGTGTATTTAAAATCCCTTATCTTAGACAAACAGTTTTACAAAAGAAATGCACATATAGACACTTGTTTTGTTTTTATTAATAGGTTTATAGTTTATTTGTTACAAAAGGTCTTTGTCTGGTTCTCAGTGTAAAACTAGAAAAATTCAATTTTCTAGCTAAAATATAGTCAGAAAATAACACTCAGTTGAAATAAAGATACAGCATCTCAAAATTGCATATACTGAATACTAATCAATAGTGTGTACGTTACAGCAACACAATGCAGTGAAATGTGCAGGTCCAAATAACCTCAACCTTAGAAGGTTTTTAAAGCCCATCATATCAGCTGTGTTCAGGAAGAGGGGGTGGGTTCAGACGGCTTCTGCTTGTCCTCTGGGCTCCAGTCCCATCTCCACACGTGCATCATGTGGTCGTAGAAGGAGCAGGTAGCCATCAGACAGGACAGAGACTGGGAGTCTCTAGCAGGGCTACTGATGGGGTCCGGACTTTTTTCTGGTAAAGGACACTGGTCAGGTATGTACCGCCCAGAGTCATCCTCCAGAGAGGTGTCGAAGCTGGCAGTGGGAGATTCATACTGGATCCTGAGATGACCTCCAAACTCTGTGAGCGCAACCCTGGTTTGAGGAGGTTCTTGAGGAGAGGGGGGTGTGGAGTTGCTTAGGGAGAGTCTAGACCAGTCTGCTCCATATGCTAAGGAGTTGTGTAGAATATAGGAGGCCAGAACTGGGCATGGTGTGTCTTGTCCCTCTACAAAAATGAATATTAGGGAGAAAAACATATAGAATAAAACAAGTAGAATTGCCAATCAGGAACTGTTCAAAAATAAAAATGTCTTTAGAATAATATTTACCCCAAACATTTGACCATTAGCATACATTTTGTAATTGCCATATATTAAGAATAATTCTTACCTATAGCTTTCTGGCAGTGGAGGATATGGAAATCATTATGCATGCATGCAGCTAGCAGCAGGTGCTCTTGACTGGGGTGCCACTTGAGTCTCCACACACCTCCACCCACTGCGGTCTCACTCAAGGGCTGCTTCATGCTCCTCCCATCCCAGAGCAACACGTTCTCATCATAGCTGCGACAGGAACAGGACATTTGTCATATGTTTCCATATTGTGTGGTCAAGTGATTTCACCCAAGTGGCCAACCGAAAACCGCTTGGCTTGAAAATAATGTCGCTGCTACATTGTTGGGTCGAGCACAGACCATTTTTCCAAAACAGTTAAAAAATGAGATCATATTTGACATATTTCTTTCTTCAGACCATCATAATTATTTTCTCTATAGTTTTTTTTGTTAATGTTTTTAAAAGTCATAATAACACAATAATAATTTTTTTTTTCTTGCTGGAGCAAATGGGTATGCAAAAAAGATATTTGTTGTTCTCTCCCATGTACCCCAGTACAGGTTTTTTTTTTTGACTGAGCAATACTTACCTTCCTGTGGCTAATATGTGCTCTCGATGGGGGTTACTGTGTATGCTGCATACTCCCATTGTGTGTCTGTGACAGAATAGAGTGATATTTACAATGACTGCACAAACAACCGTCAAATAGACCGTAATTAACTTAAACAGTGACTCAAATTCTAGAAGTAATGCTGCTGGCTGAAAAACCACAGCTTGTGTCTGACCTCTTGCTGGTGAAGGTAGGGGAAGAGGGACCCATTCTCAGATCCCAGCCCTTTAGTTTGCAGTCATCACCACCTGGGACAGCAATTACACAAAAGTTATGATGCTCAGATAAATATTTTTACATAAAAAGATAATCAATGCTTTGTAATTTTAGTATTGTATAATGTACTATTAATAAAGTGAATTAGCTTATTTTTATTTAGTAATTTCTGAGCTTGTAAATCTGATTCTTTTTGACATTTTTCTATTTAGCTTTATTTTTTCCCCATTCGTTTTAGTTAGATGACAATATTTTTTTCCATCTATTATTTTTATTTTTCATGTATTGTTTATATTTGATTCCAGCTTTATTTTAAAGAACAAAAATATTTTAATAGTGTTTAAATTACCCTGAACAAATGAGCATATATGCAATAGCACCACAAACAGTTCCTTTTGCCTGCTGTTTTTCCTCATACCTGAATAAACAATCTGTGTATCCCAGTAACTAAATGCTGAGATCCAGGCTTCAAAGTCGTGAGCTTTCCACTGACACACAGCAGTTAAACTGGCTTCCCCTAGAGACAGCGCTGTGAGAGAGCCGCTCGAGTCACTGGACACCACACGCACATCACTGCTGCAAAAACACAACACAGATACATAACTACAGATATATACAGAGACGATACAATTCCAAATCATCAGTGCTGAGTGCTCCTTACCTCTCACCTCTCCCTGTGGACCAGTCTAAAGACAAGGCCAGTCTGTCAGGACCCAACTCTGTGCTCAGCTCGTGCTCCAGAACACATGTGCCCTGCTACTGGAGACACAGTCCAGACAGGCAGAAGACACTTAATGAAGTACAAATACAACTTTACAAATACAAAATTAAGTGTGCAGTGTCTACTACAGTGTTTAGATTAAAATCAATGTCTAAACTGGAAAAGGCTTGCACTGAGATATCTTAAAATACATCGTTGCCATTGTTTGGTCTTAAAATGCTCACA
>JAUCMS010000095.1:8863341-8873648 GCA_032357445.1 Enteromius radiatus | reverse complement strand
TATATTATGTAAAGAAAAACTTTTATTTTGGATGCGATTAATCGCGATTAATCATTGCCCAGCACTATTTTTTATATTTATTCCTCAACTAGAAGTTGATGTGGCTGAGACATAATAAAAATAAAATAGAGAATTTTATTTTTGCAAAGATAAAGTGTGAAAGAAAAAGGAATTGCTTCATAAACGCGCCTTTGTAAAATGTGTTTTATTTCTGAATATTTAATCTGCAATGAGTGCCAACCACAGGAAAACTGTAAAATCTAATAATTACATGTACTACAATTCTTAAAAGTAGTAAAAAAATTAAAAAGTAATTATTCCAGTGATGCTAAATCTGAATTTCCAGCTTCAGTACTCCAGTCTTCAGTGTCACATGATCCTTCATTAATCATTCTAATATTTAACTTGCTGCACAAGACAATATATTGGATTATTATAAATGTAGAAAACAGTTCTCTATTTTCATGACAGAAACAAAATAAAGAATAAAAGAAAAAAAGGATCATTTATTTGAAATGGATTTTTTCTAACAATGTAAACAATGTCTTCTTGATTTAAATCATCATTTCTAAAAAGGAAAAAAATAATCGACCCTAAACCTGTGAACAGCAGTCTACATAGAAATGTGTGTGTTTCTGTCATTCTGTACCTCAAGCTGTACAAGCTTCTCTCCAGGACTGTGAGGCTCATACCGTCCTTCATCTTTTTCTCCTACCTTTGATCCCACTTTAGGATACGTCCCAAAGATGAGATTATACACCTGAACAGAGCACACACACACACATACACACACACGCGCACAGATTTAGAAACTCCTATCTCAGACACATACTTTAAATAGCCAGAGTAGAGAAGAAACTAAACTCCCTGAGGAAAATTAAGATTTCTTTCGGAAACTCACAAGAGCATATCTCAACACTTTTACATCGACTACAGCACATTAACCCGACACATTAAAGCGCTTTACACTGGAGCTCCTCTGCCCTAAAGCATTAGATTCTATCGCACGTCCTCTCTCTCTCTCTCTCGCTCTGTTGTCACGGAGCAGAATCGTTAATGGTGCTGCAAACCCGAGCTGAGACTCCAAAGAGGATGAAAGAAGAAGGCGGCTCAGAGGAGCATGACGCTGAGTCATGATTTGGACTTCAAAAGCACTGCTGTCTGACCTGGGTTGGAGGAAAAAGGAAGTTGAGGTGAGAAGACAGACCTCTTTCAGGTTGATGGGGGAGGAGAGCAGCAGGCTGGCGGTGTCGTTTGGCAGAGAAAGGTTTCTGCTCAGGAACTGCTGGAACATTGACTGGTTCCTGAGGACACTTCCCACAGTGAAACCTGCAACCGAGACATGCACAAAGTTGCAAAGACATGCAAAAAAGAAAATGTTATTTGCTGCAGTTGTCATATATACTGTATGCACAATCCTGTTTAAAGGCTTGAGGTCAATAATCATTGAAAAGAAAGAATAATTGAAAGAAATTCATACTTGTATTCAGTAAGGGTGCAATAAATAGTTACAAGTGACAGTAAAGGCTTTAACATTGTTATAAAAAAAAGTCTAATAGCCAGTTAAAAAAACACTTTTTAACTGGCTATTGATTTAAATAATTCAGAAAAAAAATATTACGGCTTTAACTAAAATACTGAGCAATAAGGACTATTTCTCAATCAGAATATAAGAATAAGAACACTTAAACACTATGAAGGACATTAAGGAAAATACATTAAAATAGAAAACAGTTATTTAATGCCTTCTTGGTCAATATAAAAGACTTGGTAATGGTAATGCAGATGGTTAACTCAATTTAAACAAGTACAATATAAAACAATTAATGTGATATTTAGGAAAGCTATTCTTCATCTACAGTTCTTCCTCTTTCGCATTCATACTGTATGAATAAAAGTGCATGGAGAACAAAGTCCAGTACGACTGTGACTTCAGTATCTGTTTACTTTATTATGGTACCTGTAAGAAATCAGTTCAATAACACTCAAAACGCCATATGTCTGCTGCTTTGGGTATGTTTGTCTAAAATGTTTTCCTGTATGGTTGGTTTCAGTGTGGTTTTGATTCCCTTCAACACATAGTTAATAAAATCATCACATAAATGCACAATTACAGTTGGAAATATACGAAAGTTAACTTTTTAATGCCAAAAGTACATATAGTGTCAACAGAATATACGCTATCCACAATGGAGCTCCTGGAAAGTGTGCATTTGAAATGTAATAGCAATGTGATTTAAACGCTAAAAGCAGTAAAACTATTTTACTACAAATGCTCATTTACTTCTAATTCGCATGTATGGTTATGGTATATGCATGCATGTGTTTTCTGACCGTGGCTGGTGTTGTAGTGGCTCTCTAGAGGGCCTTGTGCTGAGCTCAGGCTTTCAAGGTGCTGCTGCAGTGACTCCAGCTCCTCTCCCAGACTGGGTCTGTCTGACGTAAACAAGTGATTCTGCTCCACGACTTCACTGATCCTTTCTAACAACTGAGTCACACTGAGAAACAGGAGAAAAAGAAGGGTCAAAAGAAATTAAATAGAAAGAAAAAAAGAACAACCAATGTAAAAAAAAAAAAGTTACCGATACTCTTTAGAAAATTTAGATTATAGATAAAATGGGGAGGGAAAGTATTTTCCCTCACACACGTTTATATCCTATATCTCACACAAAAATTTTATATATATATATATATATATATATTTTTTTTTTTTTAATTCTACAAATTAAGTACAAAAAAGTCCAGAAAAAGAATTAGCTTGTTATTTATAATATTATTTTATTTCAGTTTGTTGCTAAGGCAACCTTTCTAATTTATTTCTATTTTTTAACTTATATATACACACATACATATACTTGTATGTTATAATGCTATAAATATACAGTACTGTGCAAAAGTATATAGTATTTTCTATTATTTTGTGGTAGCATGTTAGTTGGAAATATCAGTTTACATTTCCAAACATTATTGTCATGAATTGTAATAATGCAGTGAGATTATTGTCTGCACAAGGAGTCTGACAACAGCCAGAGATCTGATCTGATCATCATCCAGTCTGTCTGGAATGACATGAAGTAACAGAACAAACTGAGACAGACTAAATCCAGAAGAACTGTGACAACGTCTCCAAGATGCTTCAAAAAACCTACCTGGAAAGCAACCTAAAAAACTCTGGGCAAGTGTACCTCTTAACAGAAGCTTTTTACCAAAAGCTGTAATATCAAATATTTATTTGATTTAGTTACTTGGTATTTCTTTGTAAATTATTGTAAAATTACTAAATTAAATTACGGAATTCTACACCCTTTTCTTGACCTTTTTTTCCCACTGTACTTTTGTGCTGGTCTGGCTGGTGGATGAGAATATCCATGCTCTTTACCAGCAAAACTAATCAAGGAGGCAGTCTTGCTAGTTCACCCAAAAATAAAAACTCTGTTATCATGTACTTACCTTTGAGTAGTTCCAAATCTGTATGAATTTCTTTGTTCTTCCGAACACAAATATTCTGAAGAAAGTTTGTAACCAGGCTGTTTTGGTTCACCATTTATTTACGTAGAATTTTTATTTTTTTCATACTATGGAAGTCAATGGTGACCAAAACAGCCTGGTTACAAAATTTCTTCTACCTTCTAAGCGACCATGTATTATATATTTTTTTCCGTCTTGTTTTCTCGTGATCACGTCTTATTTTTCTTGTGATCTCGACATAACAAAAGTTGTTTTATTGCAGCCGTTTCCCCAGTAAATACATGATAGAACTATTCATTTAAGTAAGCACACTTCTAAACCCCAGAAATGCTGCTGACCAGTCATGCTGAGATAATAGTCTTGTAGTTCTCTCACTACAATCCATCAAACAATCAAATCAAATCACAAGGACAAGATTATTACACAATCTAACAGCTTGTGAGATCACTATTACAGGTTGTGATGGTGACTACTGTTCACACACCATATAATGAGAACAGAATCCATTAGAGCCCATCTTAGTCATCGAGAGGAAAAAAATAAATAAAAAATTCAGAAACAGAGCGTAGGTGGACTCACGTGGAGTTTTTATACTGCAGGAAGCCAAACTCATCCCGCTGACCATCCGGACACAAAGACTGCATGATGGGAATGATTCCCGCCGAGGTGAGAGGGGCCGCGCTGTAGAAGGCTGGACAAAACCGGGGAAAAACAGACCACCAGGGTGGAGGGACGAAGAGGATGGAGGTGACAGAAAAGTAAAATCCAGTTTTGCAATGAGGTTTAAACGGTTTTGACGAAGGTGCAGGTGTGTTCAGATGTAGAGGAGAAGAACATAAAACAGAACAGCGTACGGATGGAGATAAATATTTATGGCCAGGAATGTGAGTGAAGGAATGAATGAGCGGGATCAGATGATGCGGAGTAACAGAACAAACAATGGCGATGGTATTTTCCAAGGTCCACAGATCAAAGATTTGGGGAGAGATTAAAAGACAGGGAGAGAAAAAGAAGCAGCCGTTATCATATCAGAGAGCAAACACAGAGTCAGAGAGGGCTTCAGATGTCAGATCGCTTCGATAAACTCCAAGTGGCTTTCAAATTATTCACTTCATCACGCACACAGAGGTCGACCGGACAAGCTGTCACTGAAGCGGAGAGAACTAACATTGCTGTGTAGCTCGCCTCTTCTACACCCACATGCTGCCAGTCATGTCTTACAGAGCACAGGAGTGGACAGACGCGTTTAGATGACTCACTTCCCCACTGCAACCTGCTCCTCTTCACATTTGATATGGAGTCAAATCTCAGGGATGGTTAAATCATCATATTTGTCTCTCAAAGGCCACAAATATTATAGGAGAGACAACCACGGACCTGAAGTTGCTGCCTTCAAGTCCTCCTGGGAAGTTAGGGAAATTATAATTTTGTCATGATGGTGGTTCTGGTGAGAATAAATGCAGGCTGGCAATTTTATATTTTTTAACAGAGGGTGGAAGCTTTTTAAGATAAACAAAACAGTAAAGAGCAAATTATGCAGTTTGTTTGTAATTTTTTTTTCATTTTAGTGCGTACATAGTTTGATCATGCAATCACGTCACCTAAATTAAAGTGTTAAAATTGTGTACATTTTTTTTTTTTTGCTTTTTGTTATGAATCTTATGCTCATCTAAGCCAAATTTTTGGATCAAAAACACAATGTATAAATATTATTATGATTTAAATTAACTGTTTTCTATTTTAATACATATTTTAATTCCTGTGAATGTCAAGCTGGATTTTTGCCAGTCATAATTCAGTATAATATGCTGATTTGATGCTCAAGAATATATATATATATACCCCTTAAAAATTAATTTAATAGATTTTCATACTAAGTACAGTTAAAATGCGTTACCATAGTTACTGACAAAATACTCATATAAAAAATATACTTCAACTTAATTTGTGATACTACAAATTGTGCACAATGCACACTTCTAAATACCAAGCCTAAAATGTGTTTTAATGTCACTTTCAATGCTTGCAATATTTTTAATATTTAAGAAAAAAATACCAGCTTGCTTCCTTTACGATTCTTTAATTGGCAAATCATCGACAGCCGCTACCCTTCAGTGGCACTTCAATCCCTTTCTACAAATTTACCCTACATTGATCTACTAATGACTAAATTAGCCCTATAACTGCTGAGATTATTTAATGAAGCCTTAATTAATGAATGGCTCTGTGAGATGTGATCCTCCATTAAAGTATCAGTCAATTCAAATTCAGCTTTCACCTCCCTTCACTTTGGCAGCCCTGACTGAAACGTTACCATGAGGCAGCTGGCGCTGACGGAGGGATCTAGAAGGTTACTTAATGGTAAGTGCTGACTCTTTTTCTTCCCCTAAGTGTTTTGTCACTGTGGCCTGTGGCTTGTGGAGTTGGCATCCTCATCCAACTTTGCCTGCTCTAAATAAAGAGAGAGCCCTGCTGCAATACGGCACGCCGCTTTACCCAGACGCAGCAGCGCTAGCTAAACACCACTCGCCATCGGTACCTGACGACTCAGCGAAAAATATCCCTCTATTGACGTTAACACTGAGGCGTGTTATATTTCGGCTGCTCCAGTGACAGGTTGTCTGCTCACAAGAGGTAGCTGTGTTTATTGCCTTGGTTTCGTAACTCTTATATCTGACATCTGCTTCCGCTCCGCAAACACAGCTGAGGATTAAAAGAGCAAAGATCAGTCAGGGGAAATAACCTGATGGCTCAGTAAGTGGATGAATTCAGTACGTGTATGCGTGAGTGTGTGTGTGTGTGTGTGTGTATGTATTTGTCAGACAATTAGAATCAGCTCATTGGTTGAAGAAAGCACAGATGTGTCATTATCAAGACAAGGTGTTTAAATAACGTGATGTCATAAGAAAGTTCCTTTGTTCACAGTGGGTCGTGGATTATGTTAGTGCTCACAGAGACATATGGAAGCCCAAGATCTAAACCTCTTAAACCAGGCGTGACGCAATAAAATGGCAAGCGATAAAAGCTATGCTAATTCCAGTTTCTGAAATCAGCTGTAACAGCGACTAGTTTCCATTTTGGCAGCAATGTGACTAATGTTTGAAAACGCCCTAGGAGTGAGCTTTTGGATTACATCATCATGATATTGTGGAATATTATTACAGTTTCACTTGTTTTGTTGTTACGATGCTTTATATTTTATTATGTTTTACAATATTATATAATTTTCAGCAGCCATTACTTCAGTCCTCAGTGTCAAGTGATCCTTCAAATATATAAACCTATCGTGCAGAATAAAAATATTACTTTATTTAAAAAAAGAGAATCCTTAATTTTTTAACAGTAATGTAAAAAATATAAATAATAACCTATAAAAGGGGCTTGTCTGACTTTGATGTGTGCTGTATATTGGCATTATTGGCACAAAAAAAAACAGTATTAGTAGTGTTTAATAATAATAATAACAAGTTACTTTAATGCATTTATACCAAGAAATAGAGGATTTATGCCAATACTGTTTAAAACTCCAATGTAGGGCATTTCCAAACTTTTTGTAGCCACAGTATATTTAAAGTCAAATGTGGATTTGTCTTCAGTGTGGAATGCAAATTTGATACCGCTGGAATCTTGATGTATCATACCTGGTTATGTCACAGTGTTATTATTATTATTTTTTTTTTATACAACATGTGTATATGTTGACATATGGGCAGGCTCCAGTCATTTGTGCCCTTTTACCATTAGATTGATGTACGAGTTTATATGACAAATACAAAATAGCAGCACAAAAACACATTAAGAGTCCACAAAAAACACACACAATTAGAGGACACACAGTGAAATGACCCCACATACTCAAAAGAGTATTCAGACACACACAAAAACAAACATTTTGACTTACACACTGGTCCAGCATGCAGTTAACATGCACGGTGAGGAAAGAATAAAGAATGAAAGACAGAGGTAGAGAGAGAGATAGAAAAGTATTGAGGACAGATGACAGAAAGAAGCAAAAATAAAACAAAACATGGTGTGATTTCAGCATTGAAAATAACAGACATTGTGATGACATACAAATGAGGGTGTTCTGTGAAAGAAAAAAAAAAACACTACACGGCTAAAGCTCTGCCGGCTAAAAATCTTTGCAATCAATGACAGATTAGCAAAGTTGCATAAAGCAACCACAAAGAAAAAATGGATCATTTATCATAACAATAAGGAACCACAAACAACACTTTGAACAATAGTTTATGTTTTAAAAATGTCATCATTTAATGACCTTCATATCATTCCAAACCTGTCTGAATTTCTTCTTTTTTTTTTAATGGAACACAAAAAGTGATGTTAGGCTAAATGTTCTGCTTTTTTCATACAACGAAAGCTTAATGTTCATTGTTAGCAGACTGGCAATTTTGAACCTAAACAAAAGAAAAAAATATTTAAGATATTAAGAGAATAAGATTTCATAACGGTATGTCAACATAAATATTCTACAGCTTCTATTATATATATATATATATATATATACACACATATATGCATGCATGCAGAAGAAAGAAACCCACACAGGTTTGAAATGACCTGAGAGTATGTAAACAATAACAGAATTATTACTTTTTGAGTCTCTTTAATTACTGGTAAAGCATAAACGGCCTAGTCTACGTAATTCAGACACACTTACACTGTTGTATTGTGTATATGAATGTCATAAAAGCCCCAGGTGACAACACAAGTCATTTGACCAAAGGAGGGCGTGAGTGAGCTGGGTTGGGGTAAGAATCACCTTACACTTCCTTCATCTCCTACGCCTAATGTGCTGTCACTTAACTTACCTTCTTTTACAGGAATGGCTGGCTTCTTCTGCCGCAAGCCCAGGAGTATGAAGAAGAGCACCAGAGGGATGAATATCTCAAATGCAAGAACCCACTGCAGAGATAAACATACAAAATACAAAAAAATTAGTTTTAAAAGCCACTCTAGCCACTGTGGCTGCTGGCGGTCATATACATAGGCCTATATCACAGCTGATTCACCATAGTTAGCGTCAGAAATGTCACACACTAAAAATGATAATAATAATTATATATATTAAAAAAAGTTTCTTAGGCTTCAAATCAGCATATTAAAAATATATCTGAAGGATCATGTGGCACGTAGTTTATTTTTGATACAGCATCGGTGATTCATGAGCACAAGAAGTGAATAAATATTGGTAGTAAATAGAAAAATACATCACATTCTTTCATTACGGGCCAGCGAAAATGTTGGCTTGCTCAAGTAGACAAGCAGGCATTGTTGAGGCCTGCCAACTGAGTTTGTTATTAGAGATTGATCCAGTAAATACAGACTGGCCAATTGAAAAGTTTGCTTAACATGCAATATTTTCTAGTTGGGTTGGCCAGCACACCTGCTTGTGCTCACAAACAGCCCGTTCCAACAATTATTAAACGAGGTGGAAGAGAAATTAAAGATAACGCATACACATACGCTACACAGCAGCTAGTTGGGAAGAGATGGCAAATGCTTTCAGGCACATTGTGTGCAAAGTACAGCAGAAAAGCTGCATCTTCCAACATTTACCTCCGCATTATTTCCACTACTTCCTTATTTGCACTTTCTCTCTCTCTGCCGGGGCTGACGTTACTGAGAAATAAGCTGTTGGTTGAAATGTAGACTGTGATTAGGAACTCGCAGGGTTATAGCCAAGGATGTTATTTATAGCTGAACTGAGATCAGCCTCTTATTCTTCCTCCCTCTACAAATGCATGCAGCTGCCATCTGTGCTTGACTACCAGAGGCTGATCTCAGATCAGTATCTAAGGGCATCCTGTCCTGACTACAATGTGTCTTTTACTGCAACACAGCATCATGCTGTTGACAAGTGACAAGAGAAGGTGCAGAGAGGTTCTCTCGCTGTTAGACTTTCTCTCCATCTCTGCCATTTCTGAAGGTCACCACAAACAAGAAGCTCCTTTTACATGCATCTCTCACAATACACAAAGCCACATCTGACACGACACACAAAGCTTCGCTTACGAGACCCCCGGTGCTGAGCACGGGGGGTGTAAACACCAGCCAAAGAGTGCTTCTTTCTTTTTAGAAAGTCCTGTGGCTTATTTAAGCTTTTAATGGGGCAAAGAAAAACATTGCTTCACTCCCAGTCAGTTTTGAATTGTAATTTGTATGTTGGAGGCTGTTCATCTATTATTTATGGAGCTATTGTGCCTGCCTATGAGCACTGCTCTTATACTCAAGTGAAGTCAAGTCTATTTGTATAGCGCTTTTGTTTTTTTTTTGTTTTTTGTTTTTTTTACAATACACTTTGCTTCAAAGCAGCTCTACAGATTGGATTACTTTATTGTGATCATCATTTACAGTGACCCATCTCATGGTACAAGATTTTAGTCACCCACTGTTCGGCTAGAAAGTTAATACATAATTTAAATGCGGAAGACAGATGGTGCAAGCAAACAATCATTCGTTGGGTTACGACAATATTTTGGCACAGGTTGCTAGTAGTCGTTGGACAGCATCATCCAGTGGTAGTGGTGGTGGTGGTGGTGGTGGGGGGGGGGATGGGGGTAGATGATCTGGCTGGGTGAATTTGGATAAAGTAGGCCCTGGAACCAAACTTTTGTGACCTTTATGACTATGATGGATTACAACGGTAGAGAAACCATGTCTTTTGTCTTAGCAATAATATAATAAACTTTATTTTATAAAGCGCCTTTAAAGAGGCATCTCAAAGCGCTGTACAAGAGAATAATAATAATAATAAATAAAAATAAATAAAATAAAGTAACACACACAGAGTCAAAATAGTAGAAACAAACAATAAT
>JAUCMS010000095.1:8849772-8863241 GCA_032357445.1 Enteromius radiatus | reverse complement strand
CCACCCATCACAACAAACTGCTTACGATCAGAAAGATAAGACTTAAACCACTTCAATGCAGAATCACAAACTCCAAAGACTGTCTCTAAATGGGTAATTAAAATAGAATGATCAATAGTGTCAAAAGCGGCACTAAGATCCAAAAGAATCAATATCGAAAGACAACCAGAATCAGAAGCCATTAACAGATCATTAGTGACCTTAACTAATGCTGTTTCAGTGCTGTGGAGTTTACGGAATCCGGATTGAAGTGGCTCAAATAACTCATTTAAAGACAGATGAGAAACTATTTGTAAAGCCACTGTTTGTTCTAAAATTTTAACAAGAAATGGAAGATTAGAAATGGGACGAAAATTATTTAGATTATCAAAGTGTGTATTATTGGATTTTGGTACTGGGGTGACAGCCGCAGTTTTAAGTGCTTCTGGCACAACACCAGTGCACAAGGAATCATTAATAATATTCAAAACAACAGGACATAAGGACTCAAAACAAGATTTGAACAAATAAGAAGGTACCGGATCAACCCTGGAAGTCGTAGCTTTCATTTTAGACACCACATCACAGAGAGACTGGGAATCATGAATAATGAAATTGGAAAGAGGAATACCAGAAAATACAGAAAAATTTGAGGAAGAAGCAGTTGAAGTAGCAGTGATAATGTTGTTGCGTATGTCATTAATTTTAGTGCTAAAAAACTCCAATGTTATAATGTTATTTCTCTAATGTAAATACACAAAAACTGTAAGACTGGAATACATTGCACTGATTTTTGCACCTATTTAGAGTCTGCAGGAGCTGACACGCAGAAAGTCAGAGCCAGTCTGCCCTTATTGTGTACTTAATGGACTTCAATTTAATGCACTAAAGATATACTGAAGTATATTTGAGTATGCTCAACTAGAACTATTGCAAGTATACTTCAGGTGCATTAATTTAATAAAAATACACAAATGTTATTATTGTGAAATATTACTAGCATTTTTAATAACTGTGTTACAAACACACACACACACACACACACACATCAGCGCAATAAAATTTTCCAACCCAACCCAGACACCACTAAGCTAGAATAGTCTAGTTATTGTCTTTCAGCTGTCCACTCTTTATACTTTATCTGCTAAAACACACTTTCCATTCATCAAATCACTGAATTACATCTTTGTGCCACTGTTCACCAAGCATAGCATCCATCACCAACCAATAAGCAAATAACGCGAGCTAAAATACTTATCCTCCATTAACAATGCATGCTGAGAGATATGAGGTTTTCTGTCAAGTAAAATTGAGATAATGGAATTGCTTTTACTGTGCGAGGACTGGAGAACGGCTTGTATAAACCTCCATATACACCTCTGAAAAATCTGTCTTCTCTTTTCTCTGCCCGTCTCTCCCCAGAGAGCTCATATGAACGGAGCCTGCATAATCAGATAAAAATCACGTGCACAAAACATCATTTAGCATCCATAATTACATTCAAACCAGCGAACGCAAACAGGCCCCAGTCGCCTGGGATTGAGACACCAAGCGCTGTTTGTGTTTGTGTAAGCTGTGTTTTCGAAACGGATATGTTTTGTCATTATTACATTGCGCGTGATCAGAAAGTCTGTGTTTCAGTGATTTTTCCACTGGTACGAGTGCATTTATAGCTTATAGCAGTAGAAACAATGTCCAATAAAATTAGTTATACAATTACTAATGCAGCAGTCAATCACTTTAGCAGCACTTTCATGGTCCATCCAATCAGAATTTTGATTCCATACCTATTTTTTATCTGTACCTGCTTGTAAGTGCAAGACTTGGATGTTAGGATTATGTAAAGCTGCTTGGCTAGACAAATGCGACTGTTAAAAGCCTAATACAAATAAATCTAAAATGAAATAAAATGAGTAAGGTGTATTAATGGCAAGTGTGTTGAATGTGCTTCATCTAAAAGGTGTAATGCAGTTACTCGTTCCTCAACTCTAGCCTCACACTCCAGGCAGCCAGGGCTTGAAGAATGGATTTGTGGTCATTCACACTGGATTGATTACCCATCTTCCCCTCTGTTAATACCCAGCAGCTCCAGGCTATAGACATATTTCTCTAGAGACTCACCGGGACATTGCTGCATTTCCATCCCATCAGGTTATACAAAAACAATTCCACCCAGGCAACAACAAAGGACAAGGGACCTCGACACAACATGCAATGCTTCATTTTCATATGAACAACTCAACTAGATGATATACGGATATAATATTTCAAGCACTAAGAGCAGATCATTAAAGTTTATCTGAAAACCAATCCCATTTCGCCAACAAAAAAAGCTGAATAAATATTGGTGGATTTGTTCAAACCTCAAAACAACAGCACATTCAAAAGTGATTAACAAGTGCATTAAGAACTAAAAGCTTTAAAAGGTTGAAATGGTTCTAACTTCTTGCTCATGGCAACTTGTATTTTTTAATTACTAACAATGAGCTTTGTGCATTTCACAATGCAGCTTCTTTGCAAAACTCTCTCTGACACACCCGACCTTTGCACCAATGAATTTCCATTTGTTTGTGATTACTGGATAAGGCTTAAAAAAACACTTTATACATTTTATGTGTGGGATTGAGTGGATTTCTATTTGTATGGTAGCTACAAATCCTTGGAATTAATGGTTTTAAAAGATTATGCTTAATATACAAATGTCTCCAATAAATCTCTCCTAAAATGTCCTGAGGTTTGAAGGCTGATGTTATCACCCTACCTTTAGTGCTCATAACAACTAGTCAATGATATATTTTAAAACAGACTGAAAAAAGTGTGTCAAATAAAATAATATCTACTACACTCTTAGAAATAAAGGTACAAAAGCTGTTACAGGGGCGGTAACTTTTCAAAAGGTACACTTTTGTACCTGTTAGGTTCAAATACGTATGCTTTAAGTATTAACATGTACCTTTAAAGGTTTTTACCGCCCCAGTGACTGCTTTTGTACCTTTATTTCTGAGACTGAATGCATGGCCATATCAGTTATTGGATGATATTACAGAATTTTTAATTGATTTATTGGAATACAGTGTTTTTCTTAAGGTCAATCATCTTGACCCTGTGATCCTGCTCACCTCTCACACAGCAAAGCTTAAAGTATCACTCTCAAAAGTTCTTCATCTACTATGACGTTAGACTCTATTCAGAGATCCTGTTTCTGTTATTCACAAAGGCATGACTGTGCTTCTCCTGGCCTAATTGAGCTGGAACAGTTTCTATTGTAACTGCTAATTTTCACAGACCTGCTTAGAATTGATTACTTTAGCAAAATATTAAATCTTACAGAAAAGTAGAAATAAAATGTACAAATAAAACATTAAATATACAGCATGTTAGATTTGCACGCTGTATATGTGAAAATGCACTGGCCCTGTGTCTTGAGGCCAGTTACACAGATGGCAGCATTACAGAAAACTGCTCACCTAATTTAAAGGTTAATTAACCTCTGTGTTCTTTCAGTTGCTAATTCATCTCAGTGTAATGACTGAGGAGAGAGTCATTACAGATGAACCCATTAACTATAAAAAGCTTCTGAAAACAGAAGTCAGAAACGAGGTGGAATGAGACAAGAGATTTACATGCATGTGTTTAAAATTGTATGTAGCCTTCCCTTTCTGTGTGATCACTGTGCATGTGAGAGAGAGACAGAAAGAAGAGGAGGAAGGGTTAAGTACAGGTCAGTGGTGGGTGGCATCTTTTATATTTGTTGACTAGCTTTATAACAGCTTTGCGTCTCTCAGCACGACCATAAAACAAGATAATACACCATAATACAAATAACTGTTTAATGAACATCCAAGACATACAGTATAGAATGAATAGAAATATGAATGCTGCTCCAAATTCCTGTGTATCTTGTCTGGAGGTCTCTGCATGCACAGGTAAACTAAAGTCACTACAACCAGTAACATTTTGCAGTATATTTGCTAAAACCTTATATTTATCAATATAAAATATTGATATGTTTTTACGTCACAGAGTGGGTTTCTTTTCAAACATGCCCAAATGTATACACAAAGAAAAAATGCAGAATTATTATTTTTGCTGTAGTGTTGCCGCAGGCGCCATGTTCAGGAGATGCTGTGTTTCATTGTGAAAGTGAAAATACTTTCTTTGAGCTTCCAAAAGAGGACACAACTAGAAATCAGTGGATAAGTAGTATTTACAGCACTGTTCCTGTTTAGTTTATTGTTCTGATGCCATAGCGCTGGGACACAGAATCATGTTATAGTAAGGGGCGTAACATTTCCATCACATGATTGTGGTATTCGGCCAAGCACAATGCACTGGATAGCTGGCCAATCAGAGCACACCTCACTTTTTTAGAAGAGTAAAAAGAGTTACACCAAATACACAAATAATGTTCTTTTTAGCAACATCATATGACTCCTTTAATGTTGTTGCATAATTTGATGAATTTTGCACTGTTACACTGAATCAACACTTAACTGACCGAAGATGAAAACAGATACTATTATCTACTGTAGAGCTGCTGTTTTTGCCATATAAATGATTCACTGCTGTTGAACTTAAAAAAAAAAAAAAACACTGAATTAAACAGATTAATAATGACATTTAATTATTTTTAAAGCTACTTCACATCTGAAATTTCTTTCATAATTATAGAACTTGCAACATTTATACTACTACTTCTTGTTTATTACTGTGAAACTGCTTTGAAACTGCATTGTAATAAACTGTAGGCCATAAAATACCACTTGACTTGATTTTAAGTCACATATTTTTAAACAGGGTGAGGGAAAATGGACAACGACAGCATAAAACACTGAAAAAGAGAATAAAAAAATGAGGCAACCGTTCATGAAACTCAGTGTTTTGTACCAAGACAGGTGTACGGTTCAGAGAGGGCGTTTGTCTAAAAAAAAAAAAAAAAAAAAAACAGAATACGGAACTTGACTGTGCCACTTCCATTAAAAGAGAGAGATAAGGAGTGAAGGACAGCATGCCAGTCCTATCATGAATTATGCACACCCAGGAGAAGATGAACAGACATGTAACACTTGCTGGAGCTCAAGGCCCGGAGCCCAGAGATGACACAGCAGCTGTAATCTACTGCAGACCTGACTGAGAATCAACCTCCTAACCTAAATCATCTGCTGAAACAATGCCACACTTTATCAGCTTCCTTTGTTTACTGCAGTTCAATCAAATTTAGCTAGTAAAAAAGCGAAGCAAAAAACATACTATAGATAAATGACAAGATTTAAGCATGCGTTCCTATTGGAACTCGTATAGAAAGTAACACAAATACACCTCTTTATCATCATGATATTATGATATTATTTGTGGGCATTCAAAAATTACACTGTACAATTAAAAAAGACTGAAATTAATAAAATAACTCGAAATAAACTTGCACCAGAAGCAAAGTCTGCCACCTACAAAATGCGTGACATGCATGACTTCAGTATGAAAGATACATAAAACCATTAAACAGGAAATTAGACCACGTAAAACATGACTTTCATAGTTCAAATATTTAAATATAGCCTGTTGTTGAAAAAGAGTGCTACTGCTCTCTAATTGGGAATAAACAAAAGCAGGTTTGCCAGCAATTACATTTCTAACATAACTACATTTTTCATTAGCGTGAACATTACTTGTCCGTTTTTAACAGTTTACTTCAGAAATGAGACATTTCTCAGATGCAACAGAATAGAGACACAAATGCTGCATTGCTGGTCATTACATCACACTCTGTGTAGTAAAAATGAGCTGAGGCAATAATTTAACATACTCTGGGAAATCCAGCTCATTTCAGCAAACTGGTTCATTGGGACTGTTCATTTCAATAAGCCAGTTTAAAAAGCCAGTTCACTGATTTATTCAAGTTGCTCCCTCTTTACAACACTGCCCTCTTAAAGAGACAGTTCACCTAAAAACTACAACTCCGCCATCATTTGCTCTCTAACGTTTTTCTAAAACTTTACAAAAAAAATATTTTTTTGAAAGAAACATTATAAACATTAAATATCCCATAATTCAAAAGACTTAAAAAAATAATAAAATAAAAATAAACCACATTCTAAGTGGTGTTTTTCTGAAAATCTAAAAATGCAAGTTTTCTGCAAGGGGTAGGGTTACGTGTAGGGTTGGTGTAGAGCAATAGCATACAGTTTGTACAGTATAAAAAAAAACATTACGCCTATGCAAGGTCACCATAAACCACAAATACCAAAATGTCCATACAATAACTGGATGACTGAAACTGATCAAATTTTATCTTCTTTTGTGCAGAAGAAAGTGATACAGGTTAGAAAACATGACATGATTTTCATTTTTGGGTGAACTATCCCTTTAAATATCTTTAATGTAGTTGTGTTAAACTACTTTTTACTTCACTTTGAATAATAAGTAGCTTTGCGAGCTACAGTTTCAAAGCAGCATCTCCAACACTGGTAAGCACTGTACACAAAGACACAGTAAGAAGGGAGAATCTCAGTGGAATCTCTGCCCCATCTCTCCGCCACAGATCTCTTTCGTTTCCTCATCCTTATTCTGTCACAATTTTTCTATACAAGCAATTCTCATTTCTTGTCTTTCTCCTTCTCCAACTCAAGGTCTCATTTCTGTGTAAAACAAAAGCCTGTCCTAGTCTCTCCCACACGGCATTCTTGAGATAGCAGACCGCGTCGACCTCTCGTTGTCCCTAATCACATTCCTTCCCTTTCTCCATCCTTCAACGCCACTGAGGGAGAAAGATAATCCCTCTATCAGGCAGAACTTAAGATCGCTTCATGCAGAATAGGAGTCTCTTGGAGGACAGAAGAGTTTCAAAAACTCCTTTCCCTTCACTAAATGGAGTAGTTAGCATTTTTATGCTAACGGCTCTACGCCTCAGAGAGCATAGGCCGTACTGGAATAATGAGCGCAATCGTACAATCTGTCTTCGCAGGATTCAATCAAAATGAGAACAGGATTTTGGACGTGAGAGCAATTCAGCATGTTTTATTTCCATTTTGAAACAAGTAAAGGTCAAACGCAAAAGTAAAGAATGATTCTTAACACTTTGCTGAAACTCAGTTCTCATGCTCCATGTAGGATATATTTCTTACATGCTAAGTCCTCAACAGAATGACCTACTATCGACTCATAAAAATTAACAATGTCCAGGACATCTCTGTAGGCTGCTGACAGCAGAAGACTGATCTAAACTAGCATTCTTTTACCCATGGGAAGTCAACCGCATTGTTCCGGTTTGTGTCTATAACCTCAGTGCTGTTGACACATTGGTCCCTCAAGGCTGTTTCCCACTCTGTAAGCACATGAAGGATACAGGAGCGAAGACAGCAGCTGTCATAAGCACAAATTAGATCTCATGCCACAGAAAGGTAAGCCTAATTAGAGGAGTATCTCACTTTATGCAGCATTATTTATTTGAACGGTGGCATATGAGATACAAGTGACCTGGAATACCAGAATAGAGCACGACAGCCAGTTTTAGGAAGTAAAAACTCATTTTCTCATTAGAGAAATTGCTTACAATGAACCTCCTAATATAAACCTACAATTAGCTTTGAGAGCAAAGAAGATTTCAACTTTATTCTTTAAAAAAAAGCATGTTTATATCACCAAATTCCTCATGAATAATTACACTCTATAATCATAAAGTTGCTGTTACCATAGAAACTTGCCAAAAGAGTTCACACCCTGTGAACTGCAAATAACATAATCTAATTTAATCAACCTTTTTGTTTGTAAACTGTTATTTATTTTGTTTCCACAAAAATATCAAGCAGCAAAACTGTTTTCAATGATAATTATAATAAATGTTCCTTAAAAACCAAATCAGCATGAAATGATTTCTGATTGGATCACAATGCTTAAGACTGGAATACTGATACTGAAAGTGTAATAAAATTTCACAATATTGCTATTTTTGAGGATACAGCCTTGGTGTTCAAAGGCTTTTACCATTGTACTCCCATTACACCTGCACCAACATGACTCTCCTGAGAAAATGTATCATCTTACAACCAGGATACTGAATGTGAATCGAAGATGACAGGATCAGTTACAAACCCTTGAAGTAGACTGTCCTCCATATAACATTTCTCTCTTTTCTGTAATCTCCCTCCTTCAGCTTCTCTCTCTCTCACTGCACTAATTCCATTCAGTGTTCACTTTGTATCTGGCTTGATTAAAGGGAAACCGCAGTCTTCTTTTCCTCTGTTCTGCCTATTTCTAAGTGCTGGGCTGTGAAAGGAGAACATCTTGGCACATACTGTAAACACCCTCTGCAGAAAAAAGCACAGAAACACATGGATGCTTAAGTAGCCAGAAGAGTGTGAATGAGCCAGGAATATCATGAATCAGTGGCTCATTTTTCGATGTGGAAAAAATAATACAATCTAACCAACGACAGAGGCCCTCTGAGATGACCATAACACTTTCAAGCCTACAAGATCTGCTAAGATTTGAATAAGACTGTAGTACTATAGTACTGATTGTACTATATAATTAAAATGCACATTAGTGAAATATTAATAATACCATAAGTCACCCTGCTGTCTATCAACAGTAGAAAAGTGTTGTTTTAATTATAATACATAAATATTACGAATAACAGAGAAACATTTGATTGGTCAAGACTGTGAAGTACATTTCTTATGCAATTATCTTATTGTCTCAGAGGTCTTAGCATGACAAATCACAAAATTAAGGTGGAAAGGAACATTTAGAATAGATTAATATTTCATGTTTATCAAAGTGGTAAATATTTCATGAAATGCTTTATACATGAGGACAAAATTAGCTCAGAGCAATTGCACCTCATTTCAATAAGAACACACGCTATTATTCCTCCTGAGGAGGAGGACGAGGAGGAGAGAGATAGAATGTGAGATCAGGAAGAAGAAAGGAAGAAAAGAGCTGAAAGAGCAGTTGAGCTGTGGGAAAAGAGAAACTGAGAGCAAGTGTTCTTGAGAGTGAGCGGAGAGGGCAGTCGTAGAGTTCACACTCCCCATGGTATGGGTACATAAAAGGAATAATGATGCACTTTTCTCTTTGATATTAGCAAAAACTAAATTACAATTAAGATTAATATTAGTAAAGTGGTTTATTCATTTGTACACTTACACACACACACACTGCATGCACAAATAAACTCTTGAAATCCATCATAAAAATCTCACATACACAAAAACAGATCAATAACATGCTTGTGTGACAGTGTTTGATGGATGGCTTCGATTCATTTCTCTCATTTTCCAGGAACTGGGACGGGTGACAGTGAGAGAGTAGTATTTTGAAGCTTTTAAAAGATAAATGAAGTAATGGAAAAAGGGTCGGGACTCTGCATTGTTGTTGAAACTGTTCCTCATCAATTTTGGGGGGTGATGATTAATTGTCACACAAGATAACTGTGATATTATATAAATATAAAAATATATATATATAATAATAATCAATATTTCAATATTACCAAGATTTATATTATACTGTAGGTGAGGAAGTTCATGTGACAGGAAAATATATTCTCTTTGACCGTTTTATTTTACTATTTTTACTTTTTACTGTAACTATAGTAAACATTACTTTTTATAGATTTGGACAAATCTATAAAATTAAATTTAAAACTTTGGAAACTTCCTTTAACTTCTTGCTAAGATGACCTAAAATCAGCTTGTTTCATAACTTCATAACTAACACAAAGTGGACATTCTGATTATGGAATCCTTCATTATGTTCAGAATTTAGAAAAGGCAGTTACAAGATTCTGCACTGAACCACTGAAGTCATAAGCCAGAGGGGATAGACCGAGACAAAACAAACTAGAACATGCAAAACTTAACCTCCCCTCCCAGGGCTCAAGATTGCAACAAATGTGGACCTAATCTTTCAGTACAACTAAAAAAAAACGTTGCAATGGTGCGACCGGCCGTTTGAGGCGAAAAAAGAATTAGTTGCACTGCGTCGCATCCAGTATAGACAGCAGAATAGGTTCTATTGCATTTTGGATGTAGCCACGGATGATGAGAGAAGATGAAAATAATGATTGACAACTTATTCGTTAAGAATGTTAAGTTAAGTCCTGATCTGTCCAAGAATCATTTAAGCACCAACACTTCAAATAAAGAACTTTATGTTGACCAGATGTACACTGTGTCTACATCGGACCAGAACGTACAATAGAACCTATTCTGCTGTCTACACTGGACGTGGTGCGGCAAATTCCTGACAGAAAACTAATGCTGCGTTCTATTTATGACATATTGACACAAGTTTCAAATGATTTTCAACGGTCACTTTGTTGCATCCAGTGACAAGACTTTAGCTGTTGCAGCGCAACACCCTGCCTGGGCTTGGTTTTACAAGGTGAACACTGCTGCAATAATTATCATTTAAGAGGGACCGTCCCTGACTCTGGACTCTGACTCATTGCCATTCATTTAAGGCAGGCACACAGCGAGAGGCTTAAAGGTCAAGGTTTTATAGCTGATCTTGTTGCCGAAATAAAGAATAACTCATTGCCGCTTGAGTTCTATACTCCATAATCATTCTTTCCTGTCCCACTTCATTTCATTTCTCTCTTGTCTCATGCCACCTTCACATCTCTCTTTCACGTTTGCCTAAAACACTCTAACACCTCTATTGTCTCACTGCTGGATCCTCCTTTAACACACTGCCCTACCTGTCCTCATTACAGTTCTCTCTCGCTCCAGCACTCACGTCATTGACTCTCGTTTCCATCCATCAACTTTCTCCTACCTAAATCTTGCTCCTCCAGAACGGCCAGCCATTACAGTACTCTCCTCCTGTCGCTCTATCCCTTATTCCTTTGCTCCTCTATCTCATGTTTATTTCATCCAATCTTCCTTCAGTGCTGCTTTTCTCCCAGGAGTACGGAGAGATCTCAATAATTCAGGAGGCTGTCTGAGCTATGCTGGGCTAGCAGGACAAAAATCACTGGACATGGGGAACTTTCAGTGCCCCACTTACTCCATAAGCAGACAGATAATCATCAATACTGCTCCAAAGCACTGCTTCCTACTGACGAGATCACTATGATCTACAGTAAACCGTCCATGAACATCCATGGTATCCTCAACAGCGTTTTTTCTTTATGCAACTGGTGGTGAATGAGTCACAAAGCTCCACAATCACACAAAATGTCAACAGTATTCATCATGTCACACAATCGTCCTACTGTAGTAAATGTTACTGTGCACGTCAGTTTACTGTACTGGTCTGCCGTACTCCCACACAACCCATTTAACATCTCATCACATTAGATGCAATGTATAACTAAGAAAATGCATGCAAGAAGTCATCAAAATCACTATGCTAAAGTTGGTAGGATTTGGTTCTGCATAAATTCTGCTCTTCTCTATTGCTGCATTTAAAAATTACAATGTCCATGCTGCTGTAGGTTCAACAGATGCAGGACAGAAGAAACCAATCATAATTTAGTAGACAAACCGAAGAGGAATAGCAGGATGACATCCTCACAGGTGCTTCTTATTTTGAAGGCGATCTATTATCTATAAGTAATGCTAAACAATCACTAACATTCAAAAATTGGGGTTGTTTTTATTATATATATATATATATATATATATATATATATATATATACACACACACACACACACACACACACACAGAGTGTGTAATAAATTACATAAATTTTTCACTCTGTATTATATTGCAGCCATTTTCTAAAAAGTTCTTTTTTTTTTCTCCAGAACCCTTCCTAGAGCTGGCCGTCCAGCCAAACTGAGCTATCAGGGAGAAGATCACTGTGTCTGAGCTCCAGAGATGCAGTCGTGAGATGAGAGAAAGTTGTAGACAGTCAACCATCACTGCAGCCCTCCACCAGTCAGGGCTTTATGGTAGAGTGGCGCGACAGAAGCCTCTCCTCAGTGCAAGACACATGAAAAGGCTTTTGGAGATACATGGAGATGGCTAAAAAACACCAATTAAGAAGGACTCCAAGATGGTGAGAAATAAGATTCTCTGGTCTGATGCGACCAAGATAGAACTTTTTGGCCTTAATTCTAAGCGGTATGTGAGGAGAAAACCAGGCACTGCTTATCACCCGTCTAATGCAGTCCCAACAGTAAAGCATGGTGTTGGCAGCATCATACTGTGGGGGTGTTTTTGAGCTGCAGGGACAGGACGACTGGTTGCAATCGAGGGAAAGATGAATGTGGCCAAGTACAGGGATATCCTGGACGAAAACCTTCTCCAGAGTGCTCAGGACCTCAGACTGGGCCGAAGGTTTACCTTCCAACAAGACAATGACCCTAAGCACACAGCTAAAAACTTTCCCAAAAAGACTCACGGCTGTATTAGATCAAAAGGGTGCTTCTTCTAAGTACTGAGCATGTGATTTTCCTTTTTAATAAACCTAAAAATGTGTCAACAATTCTGTGTTTTTCTGTCAATATGGGGTGTTGTTTGAACATTAATGAAAAAATATATATATATATATATATAGTCCAAACTGCAATTTATCAGGATTTTTTTTATTCTGGAAGTGAACTAGCTAATCCTTAAAATTATGTACAAACCAAAGTTAGAATGGAGTTGTGCGCAAGTTGGGCTAAATTAATTGAAGCAATTAATAGAGAAGAAAATAAAGAATTAAAAGTAGAACAAAAAAAATAGGAAGACCATAATTACTCTGCTGCCACATAGCCGTATTACAACACATTCTACAATGTCATTTCTAATTAGAATCCAATGGATCCCAAATCATACTGCTTCTCAATTAACTTCCTTTTAAAATAATTGAATCATTTTGGCTTGCATATGATTAGTCTTCCACTGACGCAGGCTACATCTCAAAAGGGGCTCGCTAGTGCAGCATAACTTTATTGTTTGCTGAATCAACAGTCTTTGAACACTTAATACTTCTCATGGATCTTCCCATTTAATTTTCATCACAGAAATGGAACCCTGCACAGTTTGCCAAACTCAGAATACATGTCTGCCAAACTAAAGGACAACTGACGTCCTCTGTTAGTTCTCACAGCACTGAAAGGAAACTAATGCAGCTAATGTAAAAGGTTTCTATAAAAAGTTTTTCTGTAATGCTACAAAGTAAATGGCATATTCATATTGTCTTAAAATGCTTAATGTTAATATATCTTACCTGGTCTCCTGGCATGAACGTACATGGGTGCACTTTTTAAGAGAGACATGAAATACATGCCAAACAGTACATATAAAGTAAAAATCAGATCCCTGTTATTCCTTTTCACGCAAATTTACAGAGTTTCGATATCATGTTATGACTTCAAAACAATATTAACATGTTGGGAGTAGGGATGCACCGATCCAACTTTTTCAGTCCCGATACTGATACGATACCTGGGCTTTGTATATCTGTCGATACCCGATACGATACCATTGTTGAATTAATATTATAAACTGCATACCTTCCACCTATACCTTCCTTCCAGCATGTACAGTAGAAGA
>JAUCMS010000095.1:8814407-8833149 GCA_032357445.1 Enteromius radiatus | reverse complement strand
GCGACGTGGGGCCACCCTCCCGTGGGCCCACCACCTGCAGGAGGGACCATAAGGGGCCGGTGCTTTGTGGGTTGGGCGGCGGTCGAAGGCGGGGACCTCGACGACCCAATCCTCGGACACAGAATCTGACTCTACATAGAGTTATATAGAGTTATAACTACTTATAGTTGCATTACGTGCAAAGCTGCTTTTACTTAGATTGTAAACCACTACAGAAAAAAAACTAACTTGAATGACTACTGTCTGAAGTACAGAAGAAAAAAAATATTTCAAAGCTGTTCAGGGCTGTAGAATTCAAATAACAATCTTGTTGAAACTTGTTACCGTGGAACAACTGTCCTTTCCTTTCCTTTCCTTTCCTGTCTTCAATATTTCATGGAAAATACATAATATAAAAATAATTGTTTAATTACAATTTTATTAAACCTAAATAAATAAATAAAAAGAGGAAAAATAAATACTTAGGTTGTTTTCAGATGTAGTATAACAAAATTGTAGGCTAGGGATTAATTTAATTTAAATGAATAACATTCATGTGATTTAGCTTAAAAAAGAAATAAGCATTCGTTATAATTAAATCACTGTATGAAAACATTTAAAAATGTAAACGTAACAAAATAGATTTTACACAATCGAGTGAAAACAATTCAGACCAATGAAACATTCTCACCTGCGTTCGATGAAGAAGAAGAAGACGACAAAGAACGGGTCCATAAGTGCTCCAAAATATGATTCTTCTTGTCTTCTTCTTCTTCTTGATTCTTCAGTTATTTATCTGAAGAGTAACAAATTGGTTCAGTAAATCCAGATCAAGTCACATGTCATTCTCCCTGAGTTTACACGTTTCATTTTAATACGTGATGAACACATTATCTGTTTTGATCCTCTCAAGGAAAGGAAAGCCTATAACGGATAAAACAACAAATATATGTATAATATATACATAATATTTATTTCAAAATTCAGTACTAGCCGGCGTGTTCAAGAAGCAGAGAATTATTTAAAGATTGTAAGGAAAGTTGCTCCAGAGAGAACATTTTAAATGCGTCTAAACAAAAGAGCAACTGGGTCTACAGTTTGACAATGTCTGCTATTAAGATATGCAACACACACATTTATAGGCTATAAACAAAAAAATATGATTATTTAAAAAAAAAAAAGAGTTGTTGTGTCAAGCAATGAACCCACGAATCGACTGTGCGGGCTCCATTATCTTCCCTGTGTTTAGTTATGTTGTCGATTGTCGATTATTTATGCCTGCAGTGTACAGCAATGGCTGACAGCACGGGTGGCACAGTAGCAGCGTCCAAACCAGAGGTATTTTACAACTACCGAGAGAGGAAAAAATGTTCCCCCGAGGAAGATGCGCGATTAGAGAGGCAACATTTCTGGAATGTGATGAACGCGTTTAAATACTACAGGTAAACACTGGAGCATCAAAGACCCATCTGCTCCACACCAACACCAGCCGAGCAACTGTTCTTTATTTGAGCTTGAAATAAAAGAAGATAGCACTACACATCAGTGCAGCTCAGCAATTCATTACCTTTACTAGCAAAATGGCTGGGAAAGGTTACAATTCTGGGCCGGCTTAGATCCCAGCCATCCAAATAAGACACTTTTTCTTATTATTATAGCTATTTCTTGAAAATGTGCAGGTATAGAATCATATAAGACAAAATTATCTCTTTTTCCTGGAAAATCTTCTCATGTATGGATCTGATTGTTATGACAGAAAGGGTTAGGTTTCATGGAAAGCTGAAGATTTTTTTTGTTATCAGTTTCCCTCTCATGACCTCATCTAAACCCATTAAAGCACTGTTCTGATGGTTTTACCAGCTTTGAATTCAAAGGAATAGTAGTTTTAAAAATCAATTTTTAAAATAATGCACTGGTCCGTTAAACCTAAGTCCATATAATTCATCTCTTTTTTTCTTTCAATGTACCTTTTCATCTGTCCTCAATATTGTTTCGTCTTCCATGTGTTCAGAATCCACGTTCATGAACGAGTGAATCGAGCAGAGCGCCAGTTCCGATGCCTTCCGGATCACCACCAGCAACTTCTGACAAACTTCATTCCTAATCTGAACAAGATTCGCTACTGTATCGACCGAAACCAAGAGGTGCTGCAGGCCATAGTGCACAACTGCCTCCATATGTTTGAGAACATGGAATATGGACAGGATGTAGGTGGCAATCAGTGGCTGTAGGTCTTACAATCAATAATGTTGTATTTTATTTTATTTTTGTGTTGTATTTATAGAAGTGTGACTTTTATTTTCTTTAGTTCGTTGTAGTTAGTCCATAATTCTATAATATTTTTCTTGCATTTTTAAAGGGGGACCCAAGGAAAGTACGGCCTTCCTCGACTTTTGATATGGATAAGTTAAAGTCAACTTTAAAGCAGTTTGTTCGTGACTGGAGTGAAGCTGGAAAAGCAGAAAGGGACAGCTGTTATAAACCTATTGTAGAGGAGATCCAAAGACTATTTCCTCCTGACCAGTGGTAAATATAATAAACATGTCAACATGTAAAATTCTACTCATTGGTACATGGCTTTAACGTCACTGGCTAAGATGTTTGTAGTAGGTCTACATGAGTTTAGGTTTGGAAAGTTTTTTTAATGTCTCCTTTGCTCCCCAAGGCTTCGTATGTGACTAAAAATACAGTCAAATTGTTATATTGTATAATAGCGCTGTCAAATGACTAATCGTGATAATGATGTGTAATGTGTATTTGTATTATATCAAATATAGGTTTTCACTGGGAATTCGAGCATGGCACTGCTTCATACAGTCACATCTGTAAACATAAAGAACTGAGTTCTGGCTACTAGGCATTGCATGTGAGGATCCTGAAGGAGGTGCATCAGTAGCTAGAACGATTAAATGTATTGTTTTGATGATTTGCAGATTGTAATCCAGAAAGGACTGTGTTTATAAAACACATATTCCAGTTTTAAGTGAGCTTCTGATTACAGATAGCCTGGGATTACACAAGAGTTAAAGACAACCAGTTCACAGGAAGCATAATCTGCTTTTCAAGTTAAAAGACGTTCTTAAAATGAAATTTGAATGGTGTGACAATTAGAGATTAGACTGTATATAAATTGAAATCTACACGCTAATACACTATACTCATAGACATGCAATGCTGATGTTGTTAACGATAATTTGAGAATTAAGTATAACAAGTACAAGAAGCATGGAATATAATTCCACAAGGAACTGCAATTCCAGGTTTTCAAACATATATGCGACAAAGAGGCAAAACTTTAACAAAAAAATTATATTTGTATATTAAATATATTGATACAAATTATATAAATACACATAAAAATATACTGTACGAGTCGACGTATGCAAACCAAAACTTTTATCTTGGATCATGTGATTAATCATTTGACAGCACTAATTATTAAATATTTTGATGTTTTCTATTTAAATATATAGAATAATGGATTATACACATAATGGCAAAAATTAATTTCAGCAAACTTCAGCCTCAGCCTTTATTGTCTCACAGTCTTGCAGGAATCATACTCATTTTAGTGCTCAAATATTTCTTTTTGTCAATGTTGAACACTATTTTTGCTAAAAGTGTGATTAACTCACTATATAATGACTATATAAATATAACTGACTTTTAACAAATTACCATTTGACTTGTCTTCAGATATAAATATAGTGACTCGTTAGGAAATGTTTTCTCAAGGGAATATGATTTTTGCTTTTTATGATGTCATGAGAAATCCATTTCTCTATTTTCAGTGGATACACAAGTTGTTATTTTTTTCTTTTTTGAAATGTTCAGCATGGACACATTAAATGGATCGATAGTGACAGTAAAGATATTTCACAAAATATACAAAATATTTTTTCAAATAAATGTATGGGTTACATATTATAAATACATTTGTAATCCTTGTAATATTTCTGTTCAGTGACGTGTCTCAAATCAGAGTTTTAGTGCCGGGGGCAGGTCTGGGTCGGCTTGCATGGGAAATCGCTCATCTGGGCTATTCGTGTCAAGGCAACGAGTGGAGTTTCTTCATGCTCTTCTCCTCTAATTTTGTTCTGAACAGGTAAACCTCATTCTAGGATAGAAGTATCTATCTAAGATGACTGACAGCAAGTTAGAATATTGATGGCATTTCTATTTATGAGGGCTCTAACTACTATTTTGTCTCACAGGTGTGATAAAGAAAATGCACTGACACTGTATCCCTGGATTCACCAGTTCAGTAATAACAAAATGTCCTCAGATCAGACAAGACCAGTGTCCTTTCCCGATGTCAATCCACAGAGTCTCCCAGAAGACTCAGACTTCTCTATGGTTGCTGGAGACTTCCAGGAAGTATACAGTGACCCTGGTGAGTTTTTGTTTATTTTAATGAACATAATTGTAATTTGCACTTAAATAGCATTAACATTCATTCATCCATCCATCCATCTTCTTCTGCTTATCCGGGACCGTGCAGTCTAAGCAGGGACACCCAGACCTCCCCTTAATGTTTTAATGTTTTTTCTTCCGTCCAGAAATGTGGGATTGTGTTGCTACTTGTTTCTTCATTGACACTGCCCACAATGTTCTTGATTACATTGAAACCATCTGGAATATTCTAAAACCTGGTGGTGTCTGGATGAATCTGGGTGAGTCACAGATTCTGCATAAATCATTTTCAGTCAAATGTTAAGGTTGAAAGCATTTTGTATTTGTTCTTAAAGGTCCACTTCTTTACCACTATGAAAATATGGCAAATGAATTGTCCATTGAGCTGAGCTACGAGGAAATAAAGGCTGTCATTTTAAAATATGGATTTGTCCTGGAGGTAAATAGCTAAACATTTTTTTTTTCTCCTCCAACCTATTTTTGTTTTCTGAATAAATGAATTATTTATTGTATTACTGTATTTCTATCCACAGTTGGAGAGAGAGTCTGTTCCCAGCACGTACACAGAGAATGATCGCTCCATGCTCAAGTACCTTTATGACTGTGTCTTTTTTATCGTACGGAAACCTGCAGAACAGTTGATCAATGGAGATCAGACACCTAAAGATGGCCAGACTGAGGATTCTTCACAGACAAAAAAGTCAACATGACATTTAGAAAGGTGAAGCTCTGGACAAATTCACAGACAAATGGCCCAATAATAAACTGATGTTTTTAATCATGAATGCCAGCATTATAGCATATTCCTGGTAATACAAGAAGACTGGAGCTTTATGAATTGTCTCAGATATTTACCAAAAATATATGTTATGTTTTGGTGCTTCGCATTGCATTCATATTCCTCAGGTTTTGTGTGCTGCTTCACAATGTTTTAAATGCCGCTTGTCACTTCACACATTTCAGTGTTTTTTTTTTTGTTTTTTTCAGTTGTTTACATCTTCAGAGATTCTATGATCAAAATCATATTCATAGTCTGAATAAGAGTCTGCTCTGGATCACAAGAAAATATGCTGACCTTCATAATTGTACTAGTTGGCAGCATTAAAATAAAGTTGTTTTAAATTTAACACATTTTTCATGATCTTGTATGTATGCTGTAATAAACTTTTTACAATCAATGACTATAAAAATTGCTATAGTGTTTCATATACATGAATTTTATTCTAAGCATTTGAGTACTTTTCTTATATTCACCTTACAAAATCAACAATTGCTTGAAAGGTAGTGAACAAATGGACACTTATAGTAACAAACGTTGTTGTTTGACCTCTCTAGGCACAGAGGGCGCTATATTCTAACACGCGTTTCAACTTTAGACACAAAACACAAGTGTCGTAAACAGCTGAGAAACTGAACCTCTGCGTACTAAAAAAAAAGTCTTGGCGCTTTTTTAAATAGAATCTTAGTTTTGGTCACACACATGACCAAACGCAGAGCAGAGAACATTTTGCATCTCGAAATCCCTCAAAAGAGATGTTTTCGCTCTCTTTCCGACAACGACAAACCGGTCGGAGGCGTGAACGTGATCCAAAACGCAACTTCATCCTCGTTATTAACTCTGGCTGGACAGCGCTGCAGGAAAAGACCGAGCTATCTCGAAGATTCGCTGGATACAGATAACCTACCGAGAAAGATGGTTGCAAACAGGGTTAATTCAGTGCTGGCGAACAGAAACACGTGCAAGTCCAGAACATTCGAGGATGATGATGATGATGCTGCTGCTGGTAGACCTGTCACGCGACGCTCATCTCGCGCGCTTCAGACGCAATCAAATAAACAGACAGACGAAGAAAATAACATTGCTAAAGGTGACAAGGTAAAGTTTCACAAGCGCTTGAGCGCAAACCCTCGTGTTACTGTGTGGAGTCAGGTAGAATAATGTGTAATGCTTGTGGATGAACATTAGGTGGCAGCATATGACCAATATGCTATCGGTCTATATACCATAGAGACTGTAAAAGGTCTACAAATATTTCAATAGATCTGTCTATCTATCAAACGTTTTTTTTTGTCCTGTTAGTTATGTGTAGGTTTATTTATATATGTTGTTATATAAGTATATTGTTGCTCATGTGTGTTTATATATATTTTTTTATGTTTTGTATCCATTATATGCATAGTCTGACTTTTAGCTATGTGTAGGTTTATATATGCTATATCTTGTATCTATCTATCTATCTATCTATCTATCGATCTATCTATCTATCTATCCGTTTGTCATTCTATCTGTCATTTTATCCATTTATCCATATATTTGTTTCTTGTAAACACTAAATTTTTTTTATTAATTTTGTAAAAACTATTAAACATTAAGGTACTTCAGGTTTAAGCATTTTCTATTAAACATCTCCCGTCAGGTGCAGGTTGTTGCTGTAGTAAAACGTATCACTGCTTGTATCTCACTAGGTGATGCACACAGACGAGGATCTCTCTTCGTTCAATTCCTTCCAGTTCTGGAGGGTTCCACTGCCTGAGTTGGATCTCTCTCTCCTGGAAACTGAACCTTCAGCTGGGTCCCACACAGCCTCTTCCACAAAAGACTTAGAGGCGATGGAAACGTGAGGAGATCCCCAATGCACAGTGACATTCTTAAGATGTTGCCAAATTATCTGACTGGATATGACGAGATGATTCCCCTGGTCTGCACTAGTTGAACATATCAACACAGCCTTGTGCTGTGAAAAGCATGAAGGCCTCCAGCAGAAGACCTCATATTCCTGTCCTACAGAGTTCAAGTGTTCAGAAGTGTGAAAATATATTAGACTAATCATGTGTATTTTGTATTTCAGTATAGCTGTGAAAGAAAGTGTATGTTATTTGCTTGGACTGAGCCTGATTTGTATTGTTTATTCTTTAGGTGTTTTTTGTCAACTTTAGGGCCTTGTTCTTTTTCTATGGACAACGTTATTTTTTTGACAACAGTATGTGGTGCTTCTGATCTTAATAGATACAGCAAGCGCTTTGAATGCTCAAGTGGCATAATTGCAGTGTTTATGAAATTGCTCAACAGCAATAAAATGTGTTTTTGTACTGCTATTGGCTTGCAATATCTTTTACAAACTGTCTGATTTCATGATTCTTTCTTTTAAGAGGTAAAGAACTACTGTGAAATACGGTGTGTAATTTCTTTACCCATTCATCACCCAAAGGAAGTGAAACATACCTGTTTCCACACTGTTGTGTCAGGTGCTCATGACCTTTGATCTAGGAGGGAATAAGGGCTGAGAACGTGCCATCTTTATCAGGAGATTGCATCGCCAGTGATCAGCATGATAGTCCTGCTCATCTGCTAAGCTAAAATAAGCATGCAAAAAAAAAAAATACTGCATCGGTAAGCCACGTTTTGACACTTTGTCTTATTTGGGCGCTCCTCTGGGAAGGATGTGGAAATGGGGTGTACATGAAACATGAAAATAATGGCTTTTTAGTACTTAATTTAACAAGCAACTCAGAGATATGCTTAAACCTGAAAGGGAATGAAGATATGTCTTTTCGGTTGACTTATAGGAATAAAATCAGAAATGTAAGCATGTGAGAATCAAGCTCCAAATTTCTGATAACAAGTTAGAATCTTTTTAATTATTACATGTTTTATCTTGAATGTATTTGTATATATGCTGTTATAGAATGTTACTGCTATGTAGAGTGTAAAAACTGATCATTTTTAATGCGTTACTAGTTTTATGCATTACTATTTGAGTTAGAGCAAACTATTTTTTGCTATACTTCTTGAATACCATGAGTAAATGAAAATGTAATTATGTTGGTGACTGTTGGCATGATTGGCGTACAGTGATTTTGATAAAAACTGGTATATGAGAAGAACTACATATTTAGCAGCCATCAGCTAATTGGATTTCACAGTATATAGTAGTCAAGTTAACCTGAAGTTGTCCTAAAGACAAGAACACATTTTGGTTTAGGTTTTAAGACAGCTTTGAGGAAACTTCAAATGTCGAATGGTGTATATCTGATAAGATAAGCAACAGCAAATTATCAGTAAACTCGATGGGCCTGTCCGGTTTTTGACAGAAGGCGGCGCTGTAACAATGGGAAACTATACTGTACATACAACTAATGCATTTGGTGTTATCAAATGATCTTACTACTAGTAACAGTATCATTTTAAATGCAAGTAATCGCGAGCTTATGTGCAAATAAACCCATTAACTATGATTTGCAGCTATGTTTGCTACTTATTATGCAGCATTTGCCATTTTCATAACTAAACATAGTTTGTTTGTAAAGATAGGACTTCGTGATTGGGGTCTGGCTGAACTGTCGGTCTTTTTCGTTATTTGCACTCCTCCTCGACTAACTTTAACCGCATGCGCTCATTTAGTTAGTCATTGACGAACATTATTTTTCCCTTTTCGCTTCGCTGCTTTTGAAACCAGTGCAAAGTGATATAACACTTAAAGCGAGGAAAAAAATACTTCAGTATCGTAGCATCTGAGAAACGTTTCGAAATGACCACAGGAAGAATGTGAAGAATAAAGTTACATCTGTTATGCAACTACTATTCGTCTCTTGAATAAGCGCGAGCTTCCCAGAACTACACACGCGTTAAAGTTCTAGTTGCGTGTCCACACTCGACACTTTACAAGCCCTTGGAAGAGACCACCCACTTCCTAGCTGATCGCATCTCTTGTGTAATGCGCGTTTTAATGCAAGAATAAGAAATGGAAAACATGACTGGGAAAACAACGCGATTACACAGGTAATTAAACTGCTATGCAGAGCACGAGCGTATGCTGTCTAGCTTAGTAGCTGCCTTTCTGTATAAAACGAAAAGTTGTATCCTACAGGGCTCTAATTCCAAGACATGTCAAAACTTGTGTTTGAGTTATCTCATTCCCCATTCCACACAGCACTGTTGTTTAGCAAGCGTAGTTGCAGCAGTTTGCGATCTCTTTTCGTTCATATACACATACGCAGATGTGGCTCTTCAGGTTGTAGTACAGTAAGTGAAAGTACTGTATGTTTCAGTCTCTGTTTGGCTAAGGACGCCCTCCACCCTTTTACTTGTTTGGTCGGCTAGATGGCGTTATTTTAAGTTAGGAACATTGTTTCTCATCTGAGCCTTTTATTTTCATCTAATAATTCCCGGAAAAGGATGTATAGACGCAATTTTCCACCTCACACTAATGTATTGTTTTTTTTTTTTATCTGGCAAAATCTGCAAGGCTGAAAAGGCTGTCTAAAAGTACTCATGCCTGACTCACTCAGCTGTGAAGGAGATTAGAGGAGAAATGGTACGTTGCATTACACACACACAACATATATAGCCTAAGAGTATATAAAATTGTCTTCTATTTAGATGTCTTTCTTTTTTAGACTGTTTAATGCTGATTAGAGGTGTCATAAATGCATTTACACAGCAGTTACAGCTGTATATGTTGATACTATAAACTAAAGTGGGTCATAATTTAATTTGGCTTTTATGGCATTACCTCTTTACACATTTTGAGTGGAAAAAGAGGCACACATTCAGAGCAGCCTTAACTCAGATGTGTAAAAAAAAGAAAGATAATAAAAAGATATAAAGAAAGTTCATGCACATATGTAATTCTTTATTTTTAGCATTATTTATATATTAATATTGCATTTATTAAAATTATGAATTAATTTAATTTAAGTTTTTCTTTAGAGAGAGTGTGTGTGTATATATACAGCAATGCTTCCAATCTGGTGGTTATTTCGGCTCATTAAAGTAGGCCTATAATATAAGAAACCTTACAGTACAGTTGTTTTCCCTTCAGTCTAGACGTAGTTGGATCCAGGCCACTTTTTCCAAGAGAGAATGTGTCAAATTTCTGCCAGCCTCACGTGATCATCACAGGTGTGTTTAATAATCTTGATCATCATATCTGTTTGTAATATTTTAGCAATGATGATGTGAGTTTATCAGGTGCTTTCTGAGGTTATTCATTTTGTCTTAATGAACCCATGTGAATTGCAGCTTTTGCTTATTTGCAGGTGTTATCCAGTGTGTCAAGTGTGCCAAAGCTTAGTAAGGTATTCTTTTTTGATCATCGCTACATTCATCTTCTATTTAGTACCATGAAAATGTTTTCTCATTTGAATCATTTTTGTGCATAAAGCTCATTGGTAATTTGTCAGTTAAATAGTTAAATGTCTTCTAGTCATACTCAGCCATAAAATATTTCATTGTATAGATGTTGCTCTTTGTGAGTGTAATCTCTATCAAATCATTTTAACTCCATATCAAGTAATTGTAACTGGAAAAGAAAAATCAGGTTTAGAAATAAGGTAAAATAAGACTTCCTCAAAATTCTAATCTCTTTATTTTGCAACAAAAAGTGTTGGTTACCTTTTTTGCTTTTTTTTTTACCATGGTGATAAAACCCCCCCAGAATTGAAAAACTGAGTCTGAATTATGACATAAAAAGTCAATTACCCAATTTTTTTATGAAATAGAAACAAGCTTTCATACCTTTTATCTCTCTTCTACTTTTATTCCGATTGGCTTATTTAATCTCTTTACTCAGATGTTGCTGTGGTAGACTGATCGCGGAGCATGTGGGTCCGTATTCTGGCTTGCTGGGACATGGTCCTGATGAAGATGATGAATGGTCAGTGCAGAAACACACCAGTGTCAGCTGCACTGATGCTTTCGGATCACTGGACTTCCAGGGCAGCACAAAGCGCACATGTCGTGCCAAGGTTGGTGCTTACAAGAAGAAAAAACATATCAGACAGATGTGTTTATGCCTATTAACAGTGTATTTATAATATATAGAATTGTGATTCGTTCATAAGTAAAGTGTTATTTTCTCTACAGTATGTGCGTCTTTCCTGTGACACCCCACCAGAGCTTCTGGTTCAACTGTTGCTGAGAGAATGGCACATGGAGATGCCCAAGTTGGTGATCTCTGTGCATGGAGGGACAGACAACTTCCCTTTGTCTCCAAAGGTGTGCCAGGCTTTCAGCACAGGGCTTATCACAGCTGCAGAGAGCACTGGAGCATGGATACTGACTGACGGGATCAATATGGGTTTGTGTTTGTGGATGGGTTAGATGTGCTTTAAATGTCTTGTTTTTGCTGTCACACAGTTTTCTAGTGAATCGCAATACATATAACTTCTTTCATATCAAACATAGTTTATATATATATATATATATATATATGTAACTCTTTATGACCTTATCACTGTTAATTTATTATTTATATTCTATTTTTATACATATTTTATATAATATATCATTTTAGTTATTTGATATTTATTAGTTTCCTTTTTTATTTTAATAAATATTTATTGCAGGTTTTAATTTGTATTAATTTTGTATATTTTGTACTTAATAATAATAATAATAATAATAATAATGAATGTATTGACTTTACTTAGTTACCAAGGCAGTACTTTGCATTAAGTGTCTTAAGTTAAAGTGTTTCATCTTATATTTATATATTTTTTTATTTCAGTTACCAAAAAACATTTGTAACAATTTTATTAAAAAGTAACAACACAGCCTTATTTCTCCTTGCATTCAGGTGTGTCTAAATATGTTGGGGATGCTGTAAAAGTGTATGGGTCACATGACCACAGGAAGAGGAATGTTGTAGGGATCACACCCTGGGGCATTATTGAGAATAACAGTGACCTTATTGGCCGGGATGTGAGTTTTACATTTCCACTCTATGTTGTTGAATTATACTGCAATGTGCAGTATGGTGTATTTTTATATCAAATTTCTAAATAATTTAAACCTGGATTTCGAGAAAAGGAAAAAAAAAGATTATATAAAACATTATGCATTTCTGGACCACTTCAGTAAATCTGCGTTTAATTAGAATTATTTGTTCTGGTTTATTTTGTGTATTATGTTTTATATATACAGCAATATATATATATATTCTGTATTTTGTTTTGGTTCTGCTGTAATGATGTTATTGTCCTAGGTTTTGAGGCACTACCAAGCTCTAGGCAATCCTCTGAGTAAACGCACCAGCCTGAACGGCATGCATTCACACTTCCTTTTAGTTGATGATGGGACCATGGGTAAATCTGGTTGTCAAATAGACTTGAGGAAAAGGCTAGAAAGGCATATACACTTTCAGAAAATCCACCCTAGTAAGTGTTTTCTTACGAATGTCCCATGTCTTTTGAGTTAAAAGTTAAGTGCATGTCTGATGTATGTATGTGCATGTGTGTTGATTTTAGGGCTGCCTCATCATGTGCCTTTAGTGTGCGTTGTAGTAGAAGGGGGTCCTGCCATCCTCTCAGTGGTGCTGGAGTATGTGCGCAGAAGTTCTCCCGTGCCTGTGCTGGTGTTTGAGGGAACAGGCAGAGCTGCAGACCTACTGGCTTTGATACACAAACAAACAGCTGTAGAAAGGCATGTCTCACATAAGCGTATATGAATTTTAATAATGTTTGGGTTCTGTTGTATTGAATAGTTTAACCTGTTTCTGTATGTATGTCTCATATTTGTGTCATAGAAAGTTGGATTCGGATATAAAAGAGGATGTCCTGCTGAGGATTCAGGAAATGTTTGTTGTGGACATACAAGAGGCCTCTGAGCTTTTCAGCATACTCATGGAATGCATGGAATATAGAGAGCTTGTAAGTTAAATTACCCTATTTGGAGCACATGACCCTGATTGGTCAGTTATGACAAAATGTTGTATAATGGCTGCTAAACAGGGTCATTGACCATTATGCCAAACAACTGGTTTCCTAAATAGCTCTGCTAGTTTTATGTCTCTTGTATCACAATAATGATTAATTTCATTTTATTTTATTTTTGGTGCCTAGCCATGTACTAAGATTCCTATCACATTCTGTTGTTAGTGTTTTATTTATTTATTTATTATGACTGACTAACACTTGATGATGACGAATGCTCTCTTTAATCATGTGCTCACCAGGGTTATTATAGTTTACTAAAACGGAAACTAAAATTAAAATGCTTAAGAGACATTTTCACTCTTTCAGTATCAGGAGTTTCAGATCAGTTGGCAGATTCTAATCGTCAGTTCAGGAAATACCAGACAGTCCCAACCTAATCTCGAACTCCTCGCTCATCAGTGAAGTTCTTGTCCTCTAAGCTGTGAACCTAGTGCAACATATTCAAATCCCCTTCTGCATTTCTCTAGCTGTTTTCGTTTTCTTCTGTCTTCTTACTCTCTCCTCCTACTTGGCGGTAAACACTGGTTGTTTTGTGTGATAAGATGCCTGCTGTGTATCAGTCTCTGTCACTACGCCGAAAGCTCTGATGCTAAGCCTCCATCAAACGGAATGTTGTAGTTTACCACACCCATCCCACATCTCTGAGCTTCTAAATTGAGAGAGAACAGAATAATTGGAATGATGGCGCATGAAACGTATTTCCATATTAATCGAGTAGAAGGGATTAATTTGGTCCCCAGGCACACAGATTCTTTGATTGGGTATGAATCACTCATGTGAAGACGAAATGCCAAAGGCATGTTAAGAGAAGAACATCTCCTCTGGGTGTCTTATAGAGTTACATGCATTTATATATTGGCATGGGATGCTGGTGGTTTCATACTAATACCAAACAAAATAAATAACTTCTGGCTATATTGAACATGACACCACAGCAGTGCGACTAGTTTACAAATCTGTTTTAATGCTGGCCATCTGTGTTGGTTAAAATTAGTTTTCCTTTATGGACTGATTTCTTTATTGAGGTCATACGTTTGACAATTTCGCATTTTAGATCACCATTTTTGACTCTGAATCAGAGGACCTTCAAGTGGCAGATGTGGCGATCCTGACTACATCACTGAGAGGTATGTAATATTGTTATCATATTAATTAAATGTTGGATTAATGTGGTTGTTCACTGAAAAAATGAAAATACAGGTACCAGAGCTTCCCCTGAGGAGCAGCTAAATATTACGTTGGCCTGGGACAGAGCTGATGTGGCAAAGGACAACATTCTAGTGTATGGACAACAATGGCAGGTACAGCTATGATTTGACAGCCAGGATTAAGGCATTTATGAGTTAGAGCATACCTGTATAATCCAGTGCTGGGTTTGGTAGGTGGGATCTCTGGAGCAGACCATGTTGGATGCATTGATAATGGATCGTGTCAGTTTTGTGAGGCTGCTGATTGAGAACGGCATGACCATGAGACGCTTCTTGACCATTTCTCGTCTGGAACAGCTCTACAATATAGTAATGCCTATTTGCCACTTGCAGGAACCTTTTGTCTGTGAAATAAGTATGTCTAATACTTCTTTTATAAACCATTTGTGTTTTCCAGCATAAAGGCTCTTCTGATCATTTTCTTCGACACATCATTGAGGATGCCAAACAGGTTTGTGTGAAGTGCAAACTTAAAGTTATTTCTATTCTTCGATGTGTGGGTTGTCAACAGCAAGTCAGACAATTATTGTGAATTTTCGTGGATAAATTAACCAAAAATGGAACATTGATGCAATTAATTTAAGGAACTTTAAGGAACAAAAAATTGGCTCGTTTTCCAACTTCTCTAGAGTTAAACAGTTTTACAAATTTTGAATCCATTCAGTGGAGCACTTTTAGCTGCTGACTAGCATAAATAGATCATTGAATCTGATTAGACCAGTAGCATCGCGCTCAAAAATGACCAAAGAGTTTCTATATTTGTCCTATTTAAAAGTTGACTGTTGTAGTTACATTGTTTATTAAGACAGACTGAAAATGAAAAGTTGCGATTTTCTAGGCTGATATGGCTAGTAACTATACTGCGTGATGGGGCTGCGTAATATCATTGCTTCTGCTGCGGCCATAGTATGGCAGCAAAGTTCAAAAATTATTGCGCCATAATACAAGTATAGTTCCTAGCCACATCGGCCTAGAAAATGAACAATTGCAACATTTAATTTTTTCGTCGGCCTTAGTACACTATGTAACTACAGAAGAATCAAGTTTTTAATAGGAAAAGTATCAAAACACTTAGGTCATTTTTGAGTGTGATGCTAATGGTCTAATCAGATTCAATGATCTATGCTAAGCTGCAGCTAAAAGTGCTCCGCCAGACGGAAAATGAGTCTATTAACCTTCTTTAACTTACTGAGCATAATAAGCATATCAGAATGATAACTAAAGGATCACCTGACACTGAAGACTAGAGTAATTCTCACAGAGTTAAATTATTTAAATATATATAAAAATATGATACCTTTATTTAGAATTGTAACAATATTGCAAGTTTTAAATTTTTCTTTAAAATAGCATTGGAGATGTCTTTGGAAAACATAAAATTATTTTACTTTGACTCCAAACTAAACTTTTCCGGTTCCAAGAATGTATTTTATATTATTTGTTCATATTATAGGCCAGACTTAAAATGCTCTGTTTGTCAATCCACCAAGGGTTCCATGACCTGAAATAGTGTTTCCATAAGCATTTTCTGTGTTGTAGACTCGTCTACCTGCTGTTTATAGGATATCTTTAATCGATGTTGGAATGATGATTGAATACCTAATTGGCGGAGCTTATCGAAGCACATATACACGCAAGAGCTTCAGAGCCATGTACAGTCGCATTAATAACCCAGCTAAGGTTTGCTTTCTTTTCCAATAATCCATGCATTTCTGACATTCTATTTCTTGTATACATTATTGAACTTAAATTTAACAGCCTTTTTTTAATCTGCGATAGGAGGGTGGTAAGGAGACATCCAGCCCTTTCAGCAAAGCCAGGAAAGCTGCTCCAAATCCAGAGACTTCTCCATCTCGCTCTCACTTCAACAGAACTGCTCGCCCATGCAGACACCAGGTTCTCTCAACATCTCCATTCTTATCCCAGCTGCAATATTGAGTCATATGCTTATGAATACATTCACAATCATTCCATTTATTAAAAACACCCAGAATTGTGTCTTTGCAGGAGGGTGTGGTAGCGCCTCAGGACGTGAAGTCAACCCCGAGCACCGAGTTCTTATGCACTTTTAACGACCTGTTTGTGTGGGCAGTGCTCAAGCATCGGCAAGAGATGGCGATGTTCCTGTGGCAGCATGGTGAGCAGGCTATGGCCAGGGCGGTTGTGGCCTGCAAGCTTTACCGTTCTATGGCTGTGGAAGCCAGAGAGAGCAATATGGGTGACAGCATGGCTGAGGAGCTGAAGAAGAACTCTCTGTCAGTTTGTGTTTTGCCTCACTCTAAAGCTTGTAATACAAACACCATGTGGCCCAGTAATGAACAACACAATGGAAACTAGATGCAACACAACAAAATTACACAATGAAAACAAGCTGCAGCACAATGGAAACAAGTAGCAACACAACTGACACAAGCCACAGCACAGTGGAAACAAGATACAACATAACGAAATTAGCACAGCACAATCGTACCAAGTCGCAACAGAATGGAAACAAGCCACAACACAACGAAATTAGCACATCACAATGGAAATAAGCTGCAGCACAATGAAATTAGCACAACACAATGGAAACAAGCCACAACACAACAAAATTAGCACATCACAATGGAAATAAGCTGCAACACTATAGAAACAAGTCAATGATTTTGTTGTTGTGGAGATTTGTGCACTACAGGGCCACTGTAGCTAAATGTTGTTTTATAAAAGTGATATAAAAGAAGTTGTTAAAACAATGCACTGTATTGATCTTTTAGAGAGTTTGGACAGTTGGCTGTGGATCTTTTGGATCAGGCTTTCAGAGAGAATGAGCGCATGGCAATGAAGCTCCTGACCTGGGAGATGAAGGACTGGAGTAACTTCACCTGTCTGCAAATGGCCGTCTCTTCAAGACTCAGTCCCTTTGTGGCTCACAACTGCACTCAGATGCTCCTCACAGACCTGTGGATGGGCCGGCTCAACTTAAGCAAGAACTCCTGGTTCAAGGTGTGTAGAGTTAAAATGACTGTGATTAACAAGTGTAACTTATTTCAAAATCCTCCTTTTCTACTTCATATCATTTTATTTTTTATTTTTGGACAATAGTTGGACATTTCTAATCGGTTGTCTTTTACTTTCTGAAGTTATAAAGCAGCATGAAGTTATAAAGTTATAAAGCTAATAATTCCAGATCAATGTAAATTACAAACACTCTAAATACTAAATCTTTCAAAGCAATGGAATTCTACAGATAGACTCCCTTAGACTTGTTTGATCAGGAATTATTAGTCATCCTACTTCTAAAATGCATAAATTATTTATGCATGCTATTTTTAAGTGCATTCAGGCACGTTGAACTATGGTGCTTATAAGACAAATGCAGGTTTAAGTCTTACCTGCAACATTTTCAATGCATTCTTCTCTTTCACTGCAGAAATTCCTTGTCATTCTCTATTGTAATTACACAACAAAGAGCCCGACTTAAAAATAAAAAATTTCAAAAATATTTGCAAAAGATTTATGCCAAACATATTTTTGTCAAAGATGTAACTCTTAATTTTCTTTTTTCCTGAAATTTAACATTTACCAACACATTTGTGACCCAGATTTATGTTTAGTTTTTTTTTTTTTTGTCCAAAACCACATCCTTTCTCCCTAGATTATTGGCAGTATCCTGATGCCTGTGGCAATTCAGATGCTAGAGTTTAAGAGTCAGGCAGAGATGTCCCATGTTCCTCAGCCCCAGGAAGCCTTGCAGTTTGGGTGGGACCCAGGAAGCCTTGGGGCATCAGAGCAAGAAGGGGCAGCAAATACAGTAAGGAATCTAGACAGTCACTACTCACTATACATTCACAAACATTTGTGGCCCTGCTAATACACTACACACCAATAATTGTAGTTTTTGTAGCAGGTGAGCACATTTAGTTAAACAGATTCAAACTGACCACTCTTATTGAGTATTTATTTTTGTTTATGAATCAAACTATACTAGTCACACTGTATAAACTACAACAAAGCTATTATTTTAAAGAAAAGGCTAGTATCTACAATAGATAGCTATCAGTGGAACTCCTCAGGGTGTATGGTGATAGAAAAAATATGAGATGGGAGGAAAAATGCTTTTGTTTAGTCTTGGAAATGCATTGCCTTGAGAATTTTTTTCCAAGAAAATGTTAGTTTGCTTGCTAAAACATTTGTGCTCTCACGCAGAAGTATTGCATTCCCCTGAGAAACTTTACATGGGTTGTTTTCTGTACATTTATGTATATTTTATATAAGTATATATTAATTTTATGCATATATATATATATATATATATAAACTCACCGGCCACTTTATTAGGCACACCTGTCCAACTGCTTGTTGATGCAAATAACTGATCAGCCAATCACATGGTGGCAACTCAATGCATTTAGGCATGTTGACATGGTCAAGACGAACCGCTGCAGTTC
>JAUCMS010000095.1:8790775-8805673 GCA_032357445.1 Enteromius radiatus | reverse complement strand
GACTTTTATTGCACTAAACTCAATAAATACCCTTAACTTACCTGCTTGCCTCGTCCTCCTTCCTGTGAGCGTTACAAATATAATTGTTCTAAAGTCCCTTAAGCTCACTAAAGCTGCTCAAATAGTAATATAAATATTATTACAATTTAAAAGCACTAAAATTTCAGCAGCAGTTACTAACATTTTTAGTGCCAAAAGCTCATTTTTATTACCGATTTGAAATAATTCTAAGCAATTTCAAGAAACAATCGAGAAGCAGTGTACAAGAAAAAGATCTCATTTTTATTAACAGTCTTTGCTGCTTAATGTTTGTAGAAACCATGATAAACTTCCATTCAAAAGTCATGGTTTCTATAAAAAATATTATGCATTTTTCAACATTGATTATTTATTAATTGAGCACAAATAATAATCTATAATAACTAAGCACCAAATCAGCATATTTCAATGATTTCTGACAAATTGTTATGTCAATTGCATTTTTTTATATATTAAAACTGGAAACAGTTCTTTTAAGAAGTGTTTTTGTAGTTCACAATAATACTATTTTTACTGTATTGTTTTATAAAATTCCAAACTTTTGTCATTAAATAGATATTTCTGAAATTATTTATGTACTGTATTTATTATTATTTTTATTCGTTATTATGTTGTTGTTGACCAGTTTCTCTTTACCCTGCAGGAAATCCAACAACAGAGAGCAGCACAGAAACTCATGCAGCGATTCAACCAAATTAAACCGAGCAGTGTGCCCTACAGTCCTAGGTCAGCATCATGAATCCTTTCTGTGTTATTACAGTGGAAGAAGTTGATGGCTAAGTATACATACTGTAAGCACGTGTTTGTGTGCAGGTTTCTGGATGTTTCCTTGCTGCACTGGCGCTCTGACGGACAGTGGTTGACTGTTGAGAAGAACATGAGCGGTCATTTCAGGAAATACAACAATAATACAGGAGAAGAGATCTCACCCTCCACTGGTCTGGAAGAAGCAATACTGGCGTTCTCTCACTGGACATACGAGTACACCAACAGGGAACTGCTAGTGCTGGATCTACAAGGTATAAGGCTTACTCTAAGAGCCTGTATTTATTATTAGGCTTGGAAAGATGCTGAATTGATTCTCTATTTTTTGGCTGAAGGTGTGGGAGCAGACCTCACAGACCCCTCACTGATCAGAGTTGATGATAAAAAGTAAATAAGCACAACAAATGTATAGCATCCAGAACGTTTCAATGCATTAGTTTTGTTTCTAAGTAAAGTTTGCTCCTGTCGTAGCTCTCCTGAAGAGATGGCGTTTGGACCTGCCAATTTGGGTGATGATGCAATCCAGAGCTTTGTTCTCAAGCACACCTGCAACTCCTGCTGCAAGAAGCTCGGTCTCTCAGGTGAGGTAACAGTCGTGTCACAGGTTGAGGGTTGAACTTTCAGTACTCTTCTATTTTTCATTCCCTGCAGCGGCAGCTCTCGCAGATACGTCCACATGGCATACCTCCATGTTTCCAACTTGGGAAGTGATTTGATAGTTCGTTTGAAAAGAGCAAACTTCAAAATGAACAGGAAAAGCCTTCTAATTAAGCCTGAAGGTTTGGAAAAAAAAATTCTAATGAGGCAGAAATTATTTCATTTCCATGACAGCAAAGGCATGCAGAAGAGGGGCGTGGTTTCCTTTGTGGCATGTGGAGTGTTCTCTTTGATTACATATTTAATAGTTCTTTGTGCGTTAGAGAGTGTTGACTTTGATTAGATATTAATTACTGTCTCATGGAAGACATATGAGATGCCTGTTGTTTGTATCAAGAGGGAGGCTTTGCTTCAGAAGTACAGGGATAAAAAATAAACAAACAAACGAAAACCACTCCGCCACATTTGTTTGATATTTCAAAGGTGCTTTTGTTTTTTATTCGTCTTCGTCCTCTCCAAGAACCGCATCAAATCAAAACAAATTATTCATGTACAATCCACAAATTTCATTTCGGATCTTAAGAAAAGCATCTCTCTGTGATAAATTATGAATATGCATCACAACTGAGTATATTGTGTTTGGCTTTTCAGATTTGAAGAGTTGCAGCAGCCAAAGGAAGTCTGTTTCTGCCTTTGATGAGATGAGCAGCACAGTTTAACCTCTAACCTGGAAGCAGACTGTTTCCAGGGAGATCGTCTTGTTCACATCCTGTTTTGTTCTCTCATCCCTGTTTGCGTTTTTTACTGACTGAATATATTTAAAAATGGTAAAGAGCTGCTCAAGGTGACAGAACATTTACTTTTGCATTGGTCATAGCTGATGCTTTTTTTGCATGAGAAACGATATAAGTTGATAAGGGAAGCCAGTTTTCCATTTCGACATTCATATTATTTTATTACTTTATGTGTGTACCTATTCTAATGGTGTAAACATTGTTGAACATATATGTTTAAAAAGAAAGAAAGAAAAATATGTGAGCCCTTGAAACTCCCCATGAGTACAAAGTTCAATTTAGTATTTTTGTCTTCATGTTTGGCCTGTTTTCAATAAAGATCCTAAAAACATTTATTTTTGTGAGAATTCTTACTTCACTGGTGGAATTCTCATTCAATTCTGATGCCAAAGTCAATTTATTTAATAAGAATAGTTCTCCTAAATATATTTGTTTTTATTCAAAGGCAGTTTTCTAAATTAAGCATAAATCTAAACAAATGTAAAGGAGGTTTATGTTTACAATTTGAAAAATAGTTAAATCACCTTTCTCTAATCTTACAATAACTTTTTCAATACGGGAATACAAGATTGTTTAATAAAAAAAAGAAATGAAGACGAGATTGCATCCATAAAATTTTTCTTTATTTTTTTTATCCCACAAAGAAATGTCTACAAAAGCCATAAAATATAGAATTTAACAAAAATCACTTAAGTCCTTCGCTTAGTATATACAACATGGAGGAGACACTTTAAGGTCTCGATTAATCAGTACTTTTACATGTCCATTTCACAATTGTTGCACATCAAGCGCAACCCCCCCCCCCCCCATGCGCACATATTCAGTCCATCACACAAAGTGCTATTCATCATTCACTTCTATACTGTCTTACAGTCCAACTCACATATACAGTACATACAACACATACACACTCGAACTGTTGGCAAGTTAACAGACGCCCCACCCTCCCATGCTACATGTGCTTTACTTGTATTGAGGACATGTGCTAAAGTTCTGTCAATCAGAGCCCGTTCTCCATGAACAACAAACAGTTGGTTGTTTGAATATTCACACTTGCATCTGAATTTCACTTTTTGATTGCTTCTCAAGTAAACAACTTGTACAGTAAAGCATCTACCCCGTAATGCCATTCAGCTTCACTTCACACTAGCTATGGCACTTGAAAACAAAAATGTTTACATATTTAGTACATAAGAAGATGCTGCACGCTAAGTACAGTCTTAAGGGTTTTGGTAACAGATGCTACCTTTGTTTGTTTTGCTGTTGTTGTTGTTTTTTTTTTCATCCAGGGAGACAGACACATTCTGATTCATAAATTAACAAAATATTTAAGAAAGGAAAGAAAAGGGGAAAAACTGAAATGTGTAGTATGCATCAGTAGTGTTCAGTAGAATAGTGGTCTGTGGTCACATGTCAGTATACCAGTCAAAAGCACACACAGACATGTTTCCTTCATTTTAAGTGTAGGACTAATGTAGCTGATATATTCAAACTCAGTTAGCAGAAGTATAACAGACTTGAATCCGCAAAGTTGTGACCCTGGACCACAAAACCAGTCATAAGTAGCACAGGCATATTTGCAGCAATATGGGCCAAATTGTGGATTACGCCAAAATCATTAGGATATTAAGTAGCCTAAAATCATGTTCCATGAAGATATTTAGCAAATTTTCTATTATAAATATAACATTTTTGATTAGTAATTGTCATTGCTTGAACAGTTTTATCAATATTTTGCACCCTCGATTCTAGATTGTATCTAGGCCAAAATTGCCTAACAAATGTATTTTCCATACATCAATGGAAAGCTTATTTATTCAGCTTTCAGGTTACACTTGGGTGGTTGGCTGGTTTTGTGTCTAGGGTCGCATTTGTAGGGGCCGACTCATACTCAAAGCACGCATGCGCAGACGCAAGCACTTGATCGACACTCGACCAACGTGAGCTCCCAATCGCGTTGGATTAGCGGCTGCAACACACCTCACGAGGGCGATAAAGTTACATTCAGATGTCTAGAACTTCAGATGTTATTATTTAGGTAAGTTGTAATAAACAGACATTAACTAACTGTTGCTCCCGCATAATAGAATTTGTCCTCATAGAAAAATTCCCGCCATAACGCCCCTCGTGCGCAACAACCAGCGTCTTTAAGCTTGCGTCCGCGCACTTGAAGTATGTTTTGACCTTCAGTGCCCTTGTATTATTCCTACACAGTAAGAAATACTTTGTGCTTATGTCTGTGTGCGCGAACAGAATGAACAGGGTGTGTTGTGTTCCGTCAACAACAACCCAGAAACATTCAGAATAAAACGAGCCCGAGCCCAACTCCACCCCCTCCCCATTGCCCACCCTCCATCAGCAACACATAAGAAAACACAAAAGCCCAAAGGTTTCATTATTATGAACCAGCATGCAAGAATAACTGAACAATAGGCTAATAATAATAATAATAATATTATAATAAAATAAAAATAATCTTAGAATGACTGTAGTAAATGCTTCCAGTTATTGCTACAGTACCTAACAGTGTTGAACCTCATATAGATACAAATTCATCTTGCCCTCAATTCACAGTCTAATAGTAATAAAAAAAAAGCCTTCATCATAAGTTTAAAATTATTTCTGACTGAATCCATTTTCTGTAATGAGCATAGAAATAGATAGAGAGCAGCTTATTCATGCTCTGTATAAATAATCTAACTTACATAAAATCCATTTCATTTCAGGAGATGCTTAATAATTACAACGTTTTAATTTGGAGCAGAGGCACCGTTGCTAGTACACTGCTGCACACTGATATTTACAGAGAGAGAGAGAGAGAGAGAGAGCTGTTTGCTGGGATGTGCAACAAGCGATGCAGTGCGGCGAGGCCTTCTCCGCAGTCGAGTTTGTTTCACCTCTCAACAATGGGTATATGCTTTACACACACACACACACACACACCAAAGCCTTGTCTGGGTTGGTTTTGTATGTGAAGAAACCGCTGTGATTGTATTTTATTCCCTAAAAATGTCCATATTTCTTTTTTAAAATAGTACTCTCTTTCTATTGAAAACATTAAAAGAGAAGTCCCTGAGATGGGTGCTAAGAAAAATTCCACCCAGAAATGATTGTCTTGAACAGGAAACTGACACTGAAGGAACTGGAAACATTCCCTAAAGTTGGGCTGAGAGCGTTTGGTTCAGTAGGAGGACTTGAACAGGTAGCATGGTTGCTCCTCAGCAGAATACATCTGTAGTTATTAATCCTTCATTGTTAAGTGCTTTCGAGTGCATTTCACAATATAAATGCATCAAGACGTATTAAAAATTCACTGATCCGTGCAACCGCATGTCAGCTCCTAGCATGTGTGTTTTTGTTTTTTCCTTCATAAGAAACTGACATATGGCTTTACATCCTGCGAGTACAGGTCAAGAGAAGGGGGAAAAGCGCTCTCAGTATCTCCACCTGGTGGTACTTTACAAGATTTACCTTGGTCCAAAAGGGTCCCTATCCAAATTGCTCTCGTAGGACTTACAGTAGCTGCATTTTGTGGTTCTATCCTGCAGTATTAGCAGTCAAAGATGATTGTCATTTCCCACTTGCATTAAGATTTTCTAAACAGTGGATGACAGCAAGTTAAGGATGCTCAGCATAGAATTACAGGAAACTTCTATGTGGTTGTTTAAGAATGACTGATAATGCTGTTGTATTTAAATCTGCTTTGCTAAAATTGTTTCTTAACCAGGTAGATTCCAAGACAATCACCTAATCAGGACAATATTCATTTTTTATTCCTAAATGTAGTACTTTGTGTTGAAAAAGTTAATAAATAAATAAATATATAAATAAGAACATGAAAAATAAAAATTTCAGTTTGTCCACTAGGATCTTAATTTATATAGGAATTACAATTTGATTGTGATCTTTAAGGATTAATTCTAAATTATGATTAAGAATTCCAATGGAATGTCTGAAAGAATAAAAAAAGGTCGATTCTAGTTGATCATTTAAATTCCATGATTGTTTTTTCTTTTTTAAACGATGAAATTTTTCATTTTTATCTTGAATTATGCATTGGCCAAAACACAGACAATATTAATAAATTGATGTTAAAAAATAAGTATGAGTGCTTTACATTTAGCATTAGGTTAAGAATACCACAGACCCAGCCTGTCCTGGGCATGTATTGACAGATTATTAAGATTAGATTATTAAATCAGAGAATCGTCTATGAATGTGGCAGAAAAGAGTTGAGTTTGACTTCTTATCACTGGCAGTAAATGATCATGTACTTCCCAGACAGACGGCTGCAGCTCAACTACAGTAGTGCTATATTAGTTTTGGCAGTGTGGCAGTAAAAACAGCATTTTGAGACATTTAGAGCAAACAGGATAATAGATTCGATGCAGTACTGAGGGCTTTCCATAAAGTCACATTTGACCAGATTGTTCTTTAGCAGTTACAGAAACTGTTATTGCATCTATGACTGACAATGGTATGGTAATTGGCCATACAATTTTTTGTAAAATATATATATCTATACGTTTGTATGGAAAAGTATCCATCATCGATTATTTTTCCACTTCAAACATCCTTAGTTGTAGGATTATTGTTGTGGTGGAGTTTATACATATCTACATAGCCCAGACAAGGCTTTTAAACGTGGCCAAACAAAGTTAGTCCCCCGTTAACCTTATACCAGTTTCAACTTCACATATTCTGTACAGGTAAAACTACAAAACAAATACCAAAAATTACAATTAGACAAGGTACGGGTCTTTCAGACCATTGTTGTTTTTAAATGATGACTAAAATATTAACAGAACATGATTTAATACTGGAATACCGCTTTGTACTAGAGAAAGACTACATTATCTTTTCAAATGTACCTCCCCACCTTCTCATTTCAATAGTTTGTTTAAAAAAAAAAAGAGAGAGAGAGAGCGAGCGAGAAAAGTCAAACAAATTAACTTACCCAATTTAAAGACAGCTTAAATTGTCCTAAAGTCTGTACATTTCTGGTCAAACGGAAGGCGCCTTTTGCTGCTGGCGCATATATACATTCTTATGACTGTACCGGTGAAATTGAGTTGAATTTTTGAAGTGCAGGACATTCCTAGAGTTTCTTTTTTTTGTTGGGGCTGCAAAATCTGCGGATGCTGCGACACAGTGCTCATCCTCTGCAACGCCTCCGGTATTTGAATGAAAGACTTTGCGAAGTGTGCGTGTGAACGTGTGCGGTCATTTGGGCATGACGCCAGTGGCATCAGGATTGAAAAGCTCCTTATAGAGGGGGGGAAACAGCATGTTAACCGTCTCTGGGTGGAGCTGCTGGAAGGCCTGAAGCTCCTCTGTGTGGAGAGTGCACAGAGCCGACAGCGTGGGGATCCGGCTAATCAGCTGCAGAACGGGGTACAGAGGAAATAGGGTCACATGATAAAACAGCAATCTATTTGAGTTACATCAGTCATGTGATCAGTCCCTGCTTGAACTGTGTCATGGTCACTTGAGACGTCCTACCTTGGCCAGCGCGTCCTCGTCCAGATGGTTCTTTTGCATGATGTGCTGCAGGGCAAAGTAGATTTTCTCTTGTAGCTTCTGCACTTTCCTGGGCTCCATTAACCACGGCCGGTCTAGAAATGCAAGAGAATCATCTTTTAATATCTGCTGGTGTGAAAACACGGCAGGAATGCTGAGAATTCTGCTTTTATGTGTAGGACTCAGACGGTAGTTTTATTAAATAAACATACTAAATGTTGATTTAGCCACATTAATACTGTTAATACATAGCTAAAGATAGTGTTGAGGACTGACCTGTAGAAATGAGCACCGCAGCAGAAAACAGGGCAATCTCCTCTTCCGTTAACTGCAGTGAACACAGACTCTTGGCGAAGTCAAACACTGCACTGACCAGGTCGTCACATCCTGCAGGAAGTCAATACAGTTTATCACATTGCACATATCACAAATATCAGTAATTATTTACAGTTACTGCGATGCAGTATTATCAAAGGGTTAGTTCATCCAAAAATCTAAGTTCTGTAATTACTCGCCCTTATTTTTTCGTTTCAAACCTCTAAAACCTTTGTTCATCTTCAGATCCCAAATTAAGATATTTTTGATGAAATCTGAGAGCTTTTTTACCCTCTACAGACAACAATGCAACTACTATGTTCAAGGCCCAGAAAGGTAGTTAGAACTATCATTAAAATAGTTCATGTGACATCAGTGGTTCAACCTTAATTTTCTGAGGCGACAAGAAAACTTTTTGTGCGCAAAGAAAACTAATAATGATGTTATTCAACAATTTCGTTGTCATGCATTTATTATGAGAGTGTGCCAATGCATGCACAATGTCACATGGACTATTTTGATGATGTCCATACTACGTTTCAGTTGCATTGCTGTCTATACAGAGTCTGATAACTTTCATATTTCATCAAAAATACCTTTTGTATTCCAAAAAAATATGAAGGTGTAACTAGTATGGAACAACTTGAGGGCGAGTAATTAATGACAGAATTAATATTTTTGGGTGATCTAACCCTTAAACATTATGTTAAACTTTTCTATTTTGTACATTTTGTAAGTATTGCAGAAAATATGATACAATAGGAAATAGTTGTACCTAGAGTTTTAAATATCTGCATGCCTCCATATTTCCCCTCAAACAGAACCGTGTTGTTGAGAGGGTTGAATGCCCGGCACATTCTGACAAGCACTACTTCCAAGCACCCTGAGTATGCAAGAAAAGTATTAAGCAGGCCATAGTAGCAATATGGTATGTATATGTAGTTGGTAAATCTGTTTCATAGTGTGGACCCACAAAAGAGTTTAGCAGAGGCTGTTCCTCACCTGATTTGAGTAGTAATATCTGGTCGTTCTGGCAAAGCTCCATGAAGCCAGTGATGCGCTTTGCAAACTCTACCACATACTGAATGGCATGAGTTATCTGTATAGCACACTGCTGCCATAACACGTCCCGTGTCTGAAACACACACACACATAAGCCTCATGCATAAGCTTGTCATCTGTGACGTATTCATGCTTCTGGGAAACATTGAACTCTGGTATTAATTGCAATTTTTTGATGCATTAAAACATTTGAATTACTATAATTGTTGGTAATTGTTATTGTTTAATGAAACCTCACCAAGGCTGCGTTTATTTTATAAGAACACAGTAAAACAGTAATATTGTGAAATATAATTACAATTAAAAACAACATTACATTTTTAAATATATTTGAAAAAGTAATTTATAGCTTGAATGGAAAAGCTGAATTTTCAGTAGATATTTGATCATTCATGAATCATTCTAACATTCTGCTGATTTGGTGCTCATTAAACATTTTTTATTATTATTATTATCAGTGTATCAATAAAATCTGTCATATATATTTTTTCAGGATTCTGTGATGAAGAGAACATTTAAAAGAACATTATTTATTTAATAGGTTTTTGTCTTTACTAGGACTTTTGATCAATTTAATGCAACTTAAATGCAAAAAGTGTTAATATATTTAAAAAAAAAAAACAGTTTCCCTGAATTAATGTAGACCTTTCTTGTCTGTAGAGAACACTCTGACTCTTTTAATTTACTTTTAAAAAGTAATGATTGAAATTTTCAGTACTCATGAAAAATCGTGACAAAAAGGGCAGAATTTGTAGTTTCCCGTTTATGAAACATCCTTTCAGAGCACACAGAATACAGAAAATGTGATATCAGCAAATTGCTTTTGTGAGCTCTGCAATTCTCTCCCTGTATAGCGAATCTTCATAGGCACTATTTCAAAGGGCTTCTCGGTAATTACCCATAATCCATTTGACACAGGGAAATGAAGAGGGCTTGTAGTACGTCTGGCACCCTCCCCTATTGTGCTTTGAGTGTTCGTTAGCTAAATCCGTTAGCTCTCTGGCTTTCTCTTTTTCTCCGTATCAGTGCGAAAGCTGGATAGGATCAGCTCCAGGGGGCTGAGATACTCTAATGAACTCTGATCTCAAGCGTGCAATCTGACTATGAAGAGGGAACCAAGTACAGAGCTAAAGGGTGGGAGATGAGAGAGTCAGCACCAGGTGTAAAAGCATGTAAATGAATGTACGACTTGGCGAGGATTCGGGACAGAGCAAGTGTTTAAGCATGTAAACTGAGCTCTTTGCTCATTAAGGGAGTGACCTCACACCTTGCTTTGGTACAGCTTGACCTCTTCATAGGAGTGCGTCTGCCAGGCTAGCTGCTGAAGCTCCTCCGCTGTGTACTGACACGTTTCCAGGTGGGACTTTATGATGTTCTGTGCAATTCGGTCTGGTAAAGAGAAAATAAGAATATAGGACCACTGTGTTGCAATCAAGGTAAATGTGTTTGCTAGAAAGCATTTTAAAGATGAAACATGAATTTAAGCCCGTACCTAATTCCCCCATTGACACTCCAGGTGCTAGCTGGCTGTCTTGATAGGAGCCGTAGGTGAAAAGGTTGGGAACAGGGGTGAGATCATATATGGGTTCCTGTTTGATCTGCTTCATTCCAGTCATGTCCAGTCCTGATTGATCCGGGCTGGCCTGTGTGGAGTCCATGCCATAGTAGCCTCCGGGAGCACCATTCGGCTGACCCTTGGGCATGTCTATGACGTGACCATTGGCATACGTCCCCCCAATCTCGTGGTTGAGGGTGCTGAGGCCGTTGGTGAGGCTGGAGGAGTAAACACGGGCGAGGGCCTCTGCTTCACCCGTCTGTTGCTGCCGCTGCTCCTGCAGCCTCTGCTGGTGTTTCTGAACCTCTGCGTACAAAGAGTCTCTCTGCTTCTTGGACATGCGGCCAAACTTAACAGCTGATATGGGGGAGGGCGAAAGACAATGAACAAGATTAGTGCAGGTTTAAAGTGATCAATTAGATCAATCCAACTTGTAGACAAGCAAACAGCTAAACAGTTTGTTCACTTGTAAAAAAAGAATATATCGTTTACCATCCCGGGACATGCCCAGAGCCAGGCACTTTTGGAGCCGACAGTGCTGGCAGCGGTTGCGGTTTGTTCGGTCGATCAGGCAGTTGCGCTGACGGGGACAGGAGTAGGACGCGTTGTTCTGTTGACTGCGCCTGAAGAAACCCTACAGTGGACACAGCAACAAACAATTTAGATACGTAAAATGCTGAAATATTAGTCGATAGAAGACAATGGGGTGTCAATGGGGTGGCACCATTACAAAAGGTAGCCTACTAATTTGTAGACTTTAGGTATTTACATGTACTTTAAAAGTACTAATAACTAGTAGTAATTAGGTAATTATTAAGGTGATTGTGTACCATATAGGGCTTAATCAGGTACAAAGATGCACCTTTTGAACCTTAGGGTACTCCCTTAGTAACTCTTTTGTTTTTCTGTCTAGAATGAAAACAGTATATAACAGTATATAGTCTTTAGACTTTGCAGTACCTTAGATAATCAGGCTGATATTTGGCCGATTTCTCCCCTTCCCACAGGCCTGATTATCTTGTGGTACTAAAGATTATCTTATCAGATTTTCCTGTGGTGTGTGTTAAGAGTGGCTGAATCTGCCCGGAAGTATATCAGAGGCTACCTTGATTGAAAATATTCAACTTGTGAAGTGCTGATGTGTAGGGGGAACCCAACACACACTGGTTAAATTTAGGATTTTCAAAGAAACATTCAATCAAAGGTTCTTTAAAAAACCATCTCTTCATTACCTTTTTAGAATCTAAAGAACCTTCTTTTGCCACAAAGAACCTTTTGTAAAACATAACGGTAACAAATGTTAACGGTTCTTCTAGACAAAATGGTTCTTCTATGGCATTGTGAAGCACCTTTAGTTTTTAAATATAAATTATATGAATTATTTTTATTATAAATGAAAAAATCATATATCTAATCTGTCATCGTAAATTATTTATTCTAACAGTATAACAGTTAAGCTGCATTGGATAATTTGATCCTGTTTTAAGAATGCTTACATAGCTTTCCTCCATAACAAAGTACAGATTTTTTTTTGTGCATATGTTTTGCTAAAATCCATGGATGGCTGGAACACCTGCATGATAACTAACAAATGCACAGAAGAAAAGGACATCTTCCACTGACCTTACACCCTTCACATGTGATGACTCCATAGTGGATGCCTGATGACTTGTCTCCACAGATTTTGCATGGTATGACTTCAATTTGGGCTGTAAACAGACAGAAGTGAACAAAATACAGTTACATAACCATATGCCTTTATTTTTCCTCTCAGGTGACACAATGACCACCTTGACTCTAAGAGTGATGCTGCTTTAAAAGTGGACTGTGATGTACCCTTTAAATTTCTGTTAAGACACTTTGACATTTCGTAATGTGTGGTTCTTTCAAGGCAGAAATAGAAACATTAGACCAGCCGAGAGATGTGAATCAAAGTCCAAACGCCTTGATGCATTTCTCTTAGGTTTACCAGAATGGGTTCTCACCAGTGTTTTTGTCAAAATGTCTTCTTCCATTATCCATTTAATGCTCAAGAGATGACAATAACCTTGCACATGTACAAAGGCAAAGGCAGAAGCAAGCTACACAGTGAATTACATAACCAGAGTAAGGCAGGTTGTTTAATGAGGAACCAAATACAAATATATAGCTGTGAGGCTCAGCTCTAACCTTCCCTTTTCTTGCATGTGTCACTAGGAAATGTAAAAGTAAAGATAAAAGGAGACGGAAAACCTTTGAGAGAGAGAGAGAGAGAGAATGAGAGTGAGGGAGAGGAAGACAGAGAGAGAAACCCATCTCCCTGCTGAGACTGCATACTCACAATAAAGAGATTAGCCACCCAATCTAATCCTAAATTATTTCTACACATGCTTGTTCCCCTGCTCTCAACTGGCTTATCTGATGCAGCAATTCTCAATTAATCTTTCCTCACTCAACGCAAATTCACATCTGCCTATGATGACATAAAAAAAATTACAAAAAAAGAACAAATGCTATATTTCTTACTGTTATGAGTGATTTTATTCTTGTGCATTTGCATTTCAATTTTGTTTTCTTAAGGACCACAGAAACACGCAATTAGTCCAAGCAGCTCGCTAATGAAACAAATACAAATGCAGCAGCAGTCTCAGAAGCAATTCCATAAAAGTTTAGAAGCAGAAGAACTGTTAAGTGAGCTCCATGCAAGAACAATACAACTTACCAAAACGAACCACAATATTGGTAAAGTCAATAATGATTAATCAATAATGAGTTTCATGATCTTAGATTTAACCGCAATATTAGTTTACACACATTTATGCTTTACATTAAATCAATTAAACATACAAAATATACATCTGAGCTGTGACTCCAGATTGGTTATATTTTTTATATAAGTATGTGCAATAACTTTACATAACTTTTTTCATCATTTGTGAGTTTATTTCCATCTCTGCACAGTTTACAGGAAATTGACTTAAAGAATAAGATAACACATGAAAACAATGAAATCGCCAATAAATGAATACACATTAAGCACAACTGCTATTTTTACCAGCTAAATTCACTATCAAGAGCAGCAGTTTGCATCAGATAAGAGCAAAATGAAATGTTATGTACTTGCTTTAAAGTGAAGCGAACATGTTAAATGCAAAACAAACAAAAGACCCCTTTATACCAGAAATGTCCTCTTACCTACAACATCTGTCTTCATTTTCAGACAGAAGCACTGTAGATGCAAACACACACCTGACTCGAGACCGCAGTGTGAAGCTCAGAGGTTTGGAAGTGTGAGTGCATCTCTAGGTATGTGTGTGCGCTGCTAATCTGACTGTGAGAACAGAAACTCAGACAGGCTGACTAGTGTATATATCTGACCAGTATTTGTCTTGTATTCATACTATGCATACGTGTTTTATGAATGATAAGTGAATATTTGTTTTTGTGAAATTTGTGCAATGTTATTCATATATGAAAAATTAAATGTACAGACATAAACACTGCAATGTAATGGGATTAACACACACACACACACACACATATACATTAACTAGTGCTGCTTGGTTAAGCTGTGGCTGGTCTGGTCTGAATCTCTTCCTGTCTCAGACTATAGCACACTAGACTTAAGCCACAGCATCTGTGGGTTTGGTAGTTATGGGGGTGGGTGTTTGCCCTCAATGACCCTCAGCTACAGGCAGGTCTGACCTTGGCCAATTTGTTGCCCTAGGCAAGATTTTACCTGGTGCCCCTTGCCTCACAGCCCATTCCACCAATAATCATTGTGTTCAAACATTCACACAGAAACTGCGTAGCTTTGTCTTGATTTTTATATTTGTATTGGAAACACGCCAATTAATTTGTACGACCACACACACCTACCCGTTAAAAAATTGTGCAAAATCATGATTTTATAGGGTTTTACAAGCACATGAGTTCTCTAGATTTGAACCTATGATCGCACGATCATGTTTCGTCTCATAACGCATCACTCTACAAATGGAGCTACACCCACCCTGAACCACGTGGCCGTGGTTGCTGATAGGGGCTCAAATTTAGTATACGCTCTAAAGGGTCGTATTTCACCATTATTGTACAAATGACCTATACGTCCATATTAGTTGGAGGACAGGTTGAAGCCCTTTCTAACGTTATCATCACTAATTAAACTGAGAAACGTATCTTTGAAGTTGATTTTACATCAAATTATATATATATATATATATATATATATATATATATATATATAACATTACTAAATTAGCCAATTCAAAT
>JAUCMS010000095.1:8769110-8784378 GCA_032357445.1 Enteromius radiatus | reverse complement strand
TCTAGAGAAGATCTCTATGGAGGAGTGGGCCAAAATCCCTCCTGCAGTGTGTGCAAACCTGGTGAAGAACTACAGGAACCGTTTGACCACTGTAATTGTTAACAAAGGCTTCTGTACCAAATATTAAAATTAGTTGACGCAAGCGATCAAATACTTATTTGACACAGTAATTCCCAAATAATAAAAAAAATCATACAATGTGATTTCCGGATTTTTCTTTGTAGATTCTGTCTCTAACAGTGGAAATGCATCTGTGCTGAAAATTGTAGACCCCTCCATGATATCTAATCACAGGGTGATCAAATACATATTGACCTCACTGTACATGCACTTATATATAAATACATACACTATACAAACATAAATAATTAAAAAACAAAATGTTTATGTGATTAATCATTGGATAGCACAAATAAAATAATACTAACCCCCCTACACTGGCTGTCTGTGCATCTCTATACGTGTGTGAATGAAAGAGTAATACTGTTAGAAAGTGCTCCCTACTGTATGTGCCACAGTTTGCTGGGATTTTATCTCTAATGCATAATATGTATTTGTTGATGAGGCTGCAGGCATTTCCCCATTGGCTTGTCATCAGCTGTGCCAGACTCAGGCTTCTTTGATCCGAGATGTGATTGGCTGCCTCAATGAGGCTACAGAAGGGGACAAGCTGGCACAAATCCAACATCTGAAGAATATAAAACAACATATATCTGACATTACAGAATAGATGTACAGCGTGTTCAACCAGTCACTGTACACTGCATTACAATAAATACTTATTGCAAATCATTATTGTTTCAGACTAAGTATTAGGGAGATGTATGAGTAAACCATATACCCTACCATTTAAATGTGTTTTAATGTTTTTGAAGGTCTCTTGAATGTATGTAATTTAATTGTAATTTATTTCTATTTTAATATCTTTAAAATGTCATTTATTCCTGCGATGGTAAAGCTGAATTTTCAGCAGTCTTCAGCATCACATGATCCTTCAGAAATCGTTCTCATGTGAGCTCATAATTCTGTCTATGGCCTTGGTAAATATCAAGAAATACAAAGCATTTTTTTTTCATTAGCAAATCAAATGTTTAGCTTTCCTTAACAAATTACATTTTGTAGCAACCATGAAACAAACAAAATGTTGAATAAGCATTGCTTGTACTTTACTTAAAAGACATTTTCCCTCTTTTTGTCATCTCAGCTTCCACTAAACTAAAGAATCCAACTTTGCACTCAAACAACACAACAAAAAATAAAGATTTACAATTTACATTTTATATTTTTTATTCTTTCTTACACATTGTGTGTTCCCAGTCATTCATATACTAATATTTAACCTTTACATGTATTGGGGACAATTTATAATACCAAAAAAGTTTCATAGCATTATCTATCGAATATTGTTTAGTTTTCAGCCTATTCACCTGTTGTGTCTCTCTAAGAGGTGAAAAACACATGCACCTAAATAATGAGATAAAACAAAGAACTGCTACTAGCGAACAACACAGAGACTCATGACCACCCACGATTTTATCGCTGTCAGTATAAACAGTTGCATCTTTTATCTCAAAGACATTCACAAAACTGAAAGAAACAGAATTAAGAAACTGTGGAAGTCAATTCTGATACTGTGGGTGTAATCATTTACTAGACACAAAAGGACTCACGCTCCATCAGTCATGACCTGCCTGCCCTCCACCAACACAGCTTCATTGACCCTGTCAACCTTTGAACTTTCTTTAAGACACTGACTGTGTGTATGTCTGCATGTGCAAAGCTGGAATGAATGAGTGTTTTCGCTCTGATAAGCCATCAGCAAGACATGACACAAAACACTTTATATATATATATTTATACACACCTTGTATGCTCATTGCTTCATATTTTTATGAGCATTTATAGGTTGTTTCTGGTTGAAAGCTACAGTGTACTGTAGTACGCAGAGGTTTCATAGAGCAAGATTTGTAACCGTGGCCCAATGGGTTGTGTGTGTATGTGTGTTTGTGTGTGTAAACTGTTAAAGTGGGTTAGTAAGTCACTCAGCCTAAGGGTACCATAGCCATGTCATATCTGGGTGTTTGGACAGTGTCCTCTCTCACTCTTCTCTCTTCAGAATTACATAATCCTACATGATTGGTCAAAGGAAGTAAATATAGATGCATATTGAAGGAACAAAAATTAGATTAAATTGAATTAAATCAAATTGAATGCATTAGAAAGCATACACTGTGGCTCACACAGCTAACATGCATCTGTACTTATATACTTATTGCTTTGGGACATAAAAAAAAATGTTGTATGACATTACACATTGTATGGAAACATCTGGTGCTTTCAGCAGCTAAATATAGAATTATATTTATAGTTATAAACTGGCCTGATATTCATCAAAATGTCTGTTCTCCAAATGTTAGTATATCGTAGTGTGTGTATGTGTGTTCTGCATGCCTCTTTACAGCTTTCCTCTCAGGACGGGATGGTAATAGCTCGCCTTAGGCCACAATTTAATTCCATGTAACGAGGTCCTTCCCCAAAGTGGCCCCAGGAGCCCCTCTCTGAAAGAAGCAAATTGATCACAATCTAAAGGCCTCTCTTCACCTGAGAGCGCAGTCTCTCTCTCTCTCTCGCTCACCTCCCTTGATCACTCCATCTCAGTATCCTTAAGCTTTCTCTAAGATCATTCTTGCTCTTCATCTAAATCTCTTTTAAGGGCCTCTGTTTCAAAAGCTCACAGCAAATAGTACTTCTGTTACCCACCTTTTTGTTAGACATTTCCTCTCAATGCCTTTCCTAATGTCATTTTGCTAGAGGATTTCTAAAACAGATATAATCACATTAGCATGCTTTAAAAACCCGGTTCAAAGAGTTCGCTGTGTACGAGCGCGTATGCAGTCAAGACCCTTCAAACACAGAGGAGGACTGTGAAGGTGCAATGGATATGAGCTAATGCGATTTCTGTGTATATAAACTGAAGTTTAAATGTCGCTTAAAATACTAGATTTTACAAAGAGGAGATGAATAAGGATTATGCACAAACAGGCTTTTAATAAGTAAATTTGTGCAGATGATCCATGTTCTGGCTTGTTTTTAACAAACTTGTGGGGGAATAAAGGGGAAAAAAATGTAGAAGTACTTTTTTCAATTGAATCTATCACACAAATTATGCTGATAACTAAGTCATTTAATATTTTGTATTAAATGGCGGAAAAAGCATTTGCACTAGTGGTCTCTGACTTTTGGACCCCACTATTGTGTGTTTTCTATGGACCTGCTGTGGACATGTCTGTATTGACATATATGACAAAACAAGTCCGTGCAAACAGATTTTCTGATGCAACTGAAACTGAAAAAAAATGAAAACTAACTGTGAGCAGTGGGCACACGACTCGTACATCATACAGGAGAAAGAGAGAGAGCTCTACTCTAGATCCGATTTCAGTGTTACATAACTATGTGTTTTAATTCTTTCTAAAGCGTAAGACAAAGTTTCTCTTTCCTCCATGCCTGAGGTGGAACAGTAAGCCTATTGAGCCTTGTATGTTATTTTTTGGACTCTATATATATAATATATCACACCGAATCTGACTTTTAGACAAAACCACCATGATTAAAAAAAAAAAAAATACAGACAAAAAAGCTATGAAATTCATACCCTAAGTTCAGCATGTAATATCATTGTCATGTTGGAGAATGGTCTCCGGTGATGTCAGCTCCCCTCCTGCACCATATCAAAAGCCCCAGGTGCAACTTTCCAAAGCGCACATTATTGAATGAATGAACACCTAGCGAAGGGTGAGACCAGTCGAAGAGAACTATTAAATCCGATGCGCAGCAAAGCAGAGAAAACATGCAGAAATGCCACTGCTGCAGTACCGCAGGGAGGGCAAAATGCAAACATTAAACGGACATGTTTAGCCTCACAGTTCAGCCTCTCGCAGAGCTGCTCTCTCATGCACACTCAACCATCTCAAACAAGGGCTCAGCAAACAGATGACACACTCTAGTCCACACATTCTCAGTCGATACTCAAGAAAGGCGCATTCACAAAAACACTACAGGGGACAAAAGCCGACACGCTCACACTTGGAAATAGATGTCAAGACATCTGGCTGACGTTATGTCGTCAGCTAGAAGGAAAACTCAGATCTACAATCATTACTAAACGGCCCTTAAAACTGAGTGGAGAATAAAGAACGCAACATACTAAATGGATTAGGTTTGTGCTGGCTGTGCAACTCCGTTTCTGCCTCACTTTAGGGGATTACATCTCTTGGTTTTCTTTGCGTAATCTTTCACAGGTTACGTAAGTACAAGCCATTAGTCAGCAAAGCAAAAAACTAGCGGCTACAATGAACAACTGACCAGATTATATTAGTACAAATACAAATCTAGGCTATAAAGTGAAAGTTCGTATAGACTTTGCCTTGCAGTTTCATGGTTATATGTATATCAAGACATTATTGTCTTTTTAATTAACTGAAAAAAACAACAACAACTGGTTATTACTAGTTTTACTTAGTTATTGTTGGCCTACTGCCTGGTTAGAGATCTGAAATGCGCAATCCATGTCTGTGATGTAGTCATGTGTATGGTGTCAGCCAAACAAACAATGCTTTTTATTGATCCACCCCCGAACTGCAATATAAAAAAACACACTTATATGAAAATATAAAATAATACTTTGGTAAACAATATATTTACACACATATGGGATTTATCAAATGGACCCTCTGCTTTACACAGCTATAATATCTATATACACAGTTTATGTTAGTTTACAGTTGGAATCAAGCTCATGGTTGAGCAGGCCATGCATATTGATCCTGCTCTCCTGCGAGCCGAGCCACGCAACGTCAAGCAGGTCGATGGAGAGCTGGCCTCCCACTCTGGAAGCCAATGTGACGCTAAAAGCTATTGGCATCAGGAGTTCATGCGTAACTGTCTATCTTTGTGTCTGTGGCTCAGAGTTTCAGGGGTGCCGCAAGGACTGAAACCAGCACGGACAAAGCCATGCAGCTCAGAGACATTTGTGGAAATTATAGCCTGATATGATGTAAACACAGCCCAGATGTTTTTCTTTGCTGTTCTTTAAAGGCAAACAACCAAAGCGATGGTCAAGCAATCAAGAGGTGTTGTGTGTGTGTGTGTGTGTGTGTACCAGTGCAGTTTGAACGTGATCTGCGTGTGACAGAGTTGTGGGAAAACTAACACCAGCCCTGAAGCAGCACTGTGCGCTGTAATGGAGAAGACAAGGTTTGGAGCGGATGTAGAGCTAGAGTTACTAGATTGGGTACCACAGTCCATCAGATATATGCATTGGAAGACACTGCAAGTCCATCTCTGATCAATGAAACAACTTGATAAATGTTTTGACCAATAGGCCACATCTATGTGTACACAAATGTAACCCTCAAACACACAAACTAACTAGTGAACTAAGTCAACAAAAAACACATTTTCTAACTCTTATGTGCGACTAATATTTAATATTAACAAACCCAGCAATGAATAAATATGAAACAAAATAGATTTTTATTTAATATTTTAAGAAAAATCATAGCTGCTCCAAAAGGGTAGTTCCTCTAAATTATCCTATTTTTATCACAGCATTTGACTATTAATTTCATGAAAGATGATGTTTGGTAGAATAACAGCCTCAGTCACCGTAAGACTGTCTTGATTGAAAAGGTGCAATGAAACTGAATGGTGACTAAAATTGTCATCTCTTTTTGTGAGCCACTGAAGACAAAAAAAAAAAGTCATTTAGATTAAAACAACATAATGGTGAGTAAATCATAGCAATTTGTATTTGATTTGGTGAGCTGGCCCTTTAAGAACAACTTTCTGTTGTGCACGTCCATAATCAGCTTAAAAGTGGAATCAGCAAACACATAGATTAATTATAAGCATGAATGTGTTGTAATTAACACCCACCATTAACTAGAAATTATTAATAACTATATTTCATTTTACTGGCCTTTCTAAATCAACAGTTAGTGAACGATTTAGGCTATTTTCTCATTATATCGAGTAAAATGTTTTCTCTGCCGGCGAGACTCACAAATCGTAGCGTAAATAGGCCTACAAAAAGCTACATTTAGAATAATTTAAAAAAACCTTTAAACGGATTAATCCCGTAACTAATTAAAACAAATAAGAGCAATTGTTTCCGTCTTGTCGATGACATTAAAAAGACAAGCAGACTTTAATCTAGTCTAATATTTTATATCTGGTTCGTGTGTTCGTTGATGTCCATGCAAACCCAAAAAGTAATTGGATATTTTCAAGATTGTAAGCAGTAAGTAGATTGCATTAGCTCACGAAGAAGTTTAATTGTTATTTGAAAAGGCCCGCGCTATGGGCTGATGTCAGTGTCGGAGAGTCGGCGAGAGACCCCTGATACTGATGTGATTCTTTCTGACACGGTCCTCTGGGGCAAGGAAAGAGAAGCAGAGAAGTGCTCTGGGGGCGTGACACAGAGACGGAGACGGAGTTTTTGGTGTTTCCCAGGGCACGCGCACTAAACTTATTTCTTTCCAACGAAAAGGCGAAAAAGACAGCTACCTAGACCCTTACAGATACCAGTCAGCCTTCGTATAAGTCGGCATATAAACAAATCTGAATGCGTTGTTACGTGTAATGTCATGCGCGTGCATTGCGCTGTATTTGTTTACATATTTTAGTATGAAACGAAAATAACTTAAAAAACGAAAACAGCATAGGATTAATTACAGTATGAATACATAAACATTTGAAGCAATCAGTTGTCTGTCACAAAATTACTTTAATCCACATAATTATCTATATTTAATTAGCAGTTCAACATCTTTATTTATTTATTTATTTATTTTAGTCTAATATTCTATTTCCAATGCCATGATAAAAGCCTGGCTTGAACGGTGGGCCAAATGTTATACACAAACATGATTGTAAACATTTAGAAATATTAAAAACATTTCAAATTATCATAAAACATCTTTATAACATTACTATAGCAAATATAAAAGAGCATTCGTAAGTTAAAACTACGACATAAACTAAAGTGTTCTGACTGATAAAAGGCACGTTCTTTTCTTTTTACATTTTATTATTAAAACGTAAACATATTTACATTTTTAACCAAAAAGCCTACAAACACAATTTTCCTTAATTCCGTATTATTACAGGTGTGACTGCAAAGAGTCCGAGCAGAGCGCGTGGGATGGGCCGAGCGCGCGCTGCTCCACGCGTGTGTTAACTGGACTCTCGCGGACATTGCTGCTGCACTTCGACGCTTTCAGCGCGCAGCGGCGCCTGACTGACGGAAATGGGTCAGTAGAACGCACACTAACTCCACTTTACCCACACCGTGGTGGTCTGCTTTAAAACTCTACGCACATTAATTAAATAACTCAATCATTAAAAATAACAAGGGTATGTTTTGGTGTAACTGTTTCTCCTGCCAATCGTCTAATCTGTAACAGTCAAAAGAAGCTGCAATTTCTCACATGCACGTAAATTTTAATGAAACGCCCAAGACTCAAAATACTATACTCAGTGCTAAGTCTTCATATAGGCTTATAAATAAAATACACTATTTGGTTGAGTAAAGTTAGAGTAAAGTTGTCTCTGTCTGATGAAGTCTCCGTAAACACGAGACTGGGAATGATGTGCGGTTTATTTATTTTGTCTTGTGTCTTCAGCTCCCAAGAATATGAAACAGCTGACCAAAAACAGATTTTTTTTAAATCCACATACATATTAATCTTTCAAATTTCTGTATAATAGACCACGCACTTGACTTAGGTCTGACTTCACGAGACCGACAGTACCAAGGATGATGCACAAACTGTGGGAACGGGACTGTTAGATGAGAATGAAAAAAGACCCTATACTTGATTATTTAAATGAGCTGTCACAAACAGTTGTATTCCTACCTCGCATGGTGGTGGCGACTCGCTCCCGAACGCGTCAGTCATGAAGAAACAAACATAAACCAGAGTAAAAAAACAAAATCCTCGGTGGTGAAGTTTGGTCTCGTCAAAGCGGGAGACTACTGTGCAAAACCATTCCAGAGGTACGAGAAGCGGCACTCGGACTCTTCAGTTGTGCGGTAAGGCCAGCATGCGGGGTTTCACATGACATCTGCGAGAGCATATACCCACCGGAGGTTTTCACTGCCTCCACGAGCGCACGGGAGAGCGCGCAGCAGGCTACGGCAGCCCGGATTGGACCGACACTTTCCGCTCCGCCCACTTTCTAGCGTCTTCAGCGGTCTTAAGCATAGACGGACACGGTGAGGTCCGCGCGTACGCCAGCGCGACGCGCACATACGTTGTTATCCATTTTCAAAGAAGATATTTAAAAACAGGTTCTTCTCGTACCTATCATGTTATTATGATATTTATAGATTGGTTTTACAGTTAGTAGTAGTACAGTTAGCTATTAGTATTGGTAGTTTGAATGTTCCACACGAATTAAGTTGCACTGCATGGATGGTCATAACGGAGTAAAATATGGTGGGATATTTATTCAAGTTGATGTCTTTCAAAATCTATATATCACAATAAATCTATACAAAATGCAACTTTTATATTTTATGATGTGGAAATTTATCTGTAAAACACATTTGAAGACACAACATCCCACTCCTTCCCACAAACACACTGGCTATACAGTAATATTTATATATATATGGGTAGTTAAAAAAACTGGACTGTGCACAAATGAGAAAAATGCATCTTCCTTCTTGGAGTTACAAATAGCATAGAGATGTTTATCTGTAATGTTAGAGGTTTTTTTTACTATAGGACACATTATATATACTGTAGTAGTATAAATAGCTACTATATTTATGAATGACCCACTGGCCTACCAGGTCAGCAGAGATAAACCTGTAAAATGTTTGATTAATGTGCAGGACAGTTTTTTTCAGTGTACAAAATATCAGGTGCCAAATCAGACAATAACAGTTTAAAGTAGTAAATAAAAAAGTAGTATAGTTTTCTTTATGGTGCAGAAATGAATAATAAAATATTTTTTTAACAGCAAAATATGGTTTCCTATTTCTTTACATTTGGCTGATGATCCAATAATTATACTTTTTTTTTTTTTTTTCTACTTCATCTACTAGTTTAAACAGCAAATAGCTAGGAGAGTGTGAAATTGCCCACTGCCCGTGTGTGTATGGGGGGAGGAGGAGACAGAGACTGAGCTACAGACCCATCCAGGGAAAGGCAGAGACTAGCTGCCCAGAGCACATCACCACTGACCTACATTTCTTTTCCACCCTTTTTTATTTTCCATTTTGCTTGTATGAACAAACTCATAATTGTGATGTAATGACAAAAAGCAAGCATGACAATAAAACCAGACCAGTCCATTGGAGATTGTAAGGCACTGTCCTGGAGTGAAAGCACTGTTGTTGAACAAAAAGCCTTTTCTGGCTATTCAGGAAAGGCCTGAGTGTTGCAAAAAGAAATACATGTAACCTGTGAAGTGGAATAGATAGGTTATAGTGCGTGTAACCTTTGTGAAACCTTTGCAATGTTTTTATTTGATAAAGTTTATCACAAACAGAATTAAAAGTCATTCACAATCAAAATGTGAACCTGTTCTCTCTTTTTTCAGGACTGCAGATTTACAGCAGACCTACAGGAGAAAAAAAAAATGATCCAAAGACAGATGCAGCCATATGGTGCCTGAAAACTAGTCAGAGTAAAGGTAAACATGTTTGGCAACATACAAAGGCTTAAGAAAAGAGCTTGTTATGCAAAGCTTGTGTATTCTCTTCTATTGCTTCGCTTGGTCTACACTGCATACTGCTGTCAAATAGAATAGCTCAAGAACGTCTAAATTGTGATGTTATTTCCCATAAGTACATATTTTTCCTCACAAATGAATAACTGGACTGTTGGTCAGGCCACCTCACTGTTAGTCATTATTTCTGAGAGAAGACAGGACTGAGGTCTAAAGATAGAAGCATTAAATGAGTTGATAGATCTCCCTGGTTTTAAGGTTAAAGCATATTTGTGCAACTCTTTTGTCCTTGAATCGACCATCAGGAAGTTAACTTAAATATAATTGGATAACTTTCCATTGAAAATAAAAATTAGGGCACTATTTCTCAAAGGGATTCCCCTTAACTCTCAAATGACACATGCCTTTATATTGTACTCTGGAAACAAGCAGGTGTTTTGGAAAAGAGAACATTTAACGGGGAAATTGATTAAATAACATTTAGTCCTACAGAACACGATGCTTTTCTTTTATTATATATACACGCGCAAGGTGCGGTCGTGTTTGAAAGTCTTTCCTATCACTGTTCAACATGATATTTATGTACAGTATGTAGATCAGAGTTCACCCCGATAATTGTCTCCCCTTGCAAATCTACATGTCAAATGTCAACATACTGAATCTCAGACAAAATCCTCACTGTAATGAGTCGGAAGAGAGAATGACATTGGCTTTCAGAGAGAGAGAGAGAGAGAGAGAGACAGAGGGGAAAAATACACTTGAGAAATTTACAGAAAGATACCACAAGTGACAGAGGCAATTTTCTGGGAAAAAATTACTTCATCATAATTTCAATCCCAAAAAGAATTGGAAAGAAAGCCCTGAAGGAGCCGAGCTGTGTCACCTTGAAAAATGGCAGTGGAAAAGATCACTAAACTTCTCCACACACACACACACACACACACACATATACAGATGTGTAAATCTATACTGTTTCTTTATTCACAACGTTGTTCTTGTACTAAACTGCTTTGCCACGTTTACAGGGATGCTGCAATTTTTTCAATTTCTTTTTATACACTATTACATTATAAGCCTTGACAGATCACTTATCAAAAGTATGGTTAAAATTTTATATAATTAGATGGCCTAAGTTTTGCACACTAGTAAATGATCAGATCTAGTATATATATATATATATATATTCATTTCAGCTAGATGTCAAAATGGCCCAAATAAAGCCAAAGGGACTGTATTATAATTTTATTGCGAGACTAATAAAGTTGGAGCCCATCTCATCTGTATCAGCAAGTAATAAGCAGATTTCTCATCAAAGCTCTTAATAAGACCAATCGTGCAAACTATAACTGCCTTCCCATCAACATAGCACAGAAGTCTGCCAATCAGTTGATTTTAATTGGATTTTTTTCTTAATCCATGATTTTTTTTTCTCCTTCACTCTCTCTTAACAAAGCTATTAAGATATTAAAACTAATGTTACATTGAGTGTGTCGTTTTTTTTTGTATGACACATTAGAATACGCTCATATGCCCTGAGGCAAACTCTCAAAATAATTTCTCCTGCTGATTTAGTTTTCAGAGCCTAATAAATGTTGATGTCGGATACGTTGAGAGTGACTTTTGCACAGAAATAGTGCACAATTTGTGCTTTTGAAAATTATCAGCGCGTAACTCAACATAAAGACCAGCTACTAGATCATCTTTAAATGGCAGATTAACTTCCAGCAAGATGTTGCTCGATGCTGATTGGTCAGTCATGCCACCTAGAGATTAGCCGTCAACCATTGCAATATTGTACACTTAAGCCAGTTCTTATTGCAAAATAAACCTCCACAAGGTGATAAGAAGCCCGACATGGATCGTGATTTAGTTGTGCATTAAAAATCCAATTCAAATCCTCATTTGTTGCAGTTCGAATTACCCAAAGCGACTGGATTCTGTGTCAAAGTGTGACCTCTGTGTCCTACATAAGCCAAGTTCAAACAAATCGACACTTCTCAGAACTTCTTAGTCTACCACAGATATACACCATTAACTTAACATTCCTTATTCATCCACGGACATAACTCGCAGTTAATAATTCACACCTACATACTTGATTCGTGCAATCATTTTTAAGGGACCATTATCGCAAATTGGCCTTTCCAATTTATGAATCTGAAGGGACGGATCTAATGGGGGAGACCTTCACCTCTCTACACCCCCAAAGAGGAAGTGTCTGATGAAGAAAGGCTAATGGCTGCAGTACAGCCACCTCAGGGGCTGAAGACTAGAGTCAGAGGGGTTGAGGTAATGGAACATACGCCTGCAGTAGCTGAATTATTCACTTGATCCACTGATGCAATATACACTAACACGCAAAACACACTCAAACACACACACACACACACACACACTACAGACTAAGTTTCTCTCTTCTCTGATGAGCAACTTGCTGTCGTGTGCACATTTTCAAAGAGTCTCCCCCGTTTATTTAACATCCTACTCTTCTCTCTGATGTCTGCCATTTATCTGCCATTTGTTAGTTCCACAGATTGTCACTGTTCAACTCAACACGTTTGGCCGCTGACCAATCCCAGTCTTCTGGCATGATTTTAAACAAAACACAACACCGTTACAGATTCCAGCGCTCCTTTCCTCCCGCCTTCCGTCTCTCTCGCTCATGAAAAACAGATTAAGTTAATGAATTGATGGGCATCTTGCCTGCGCAAGCTGAGAGTTAGGCTACGCAGACAAATAAAGTAGCATTACAATACAAGAGCACAGACAGACACAAAGGAGAGGCTGCATAGCTTCCCTATTGTTCGGCTGGGAGAGTATAGAAAGGCTTACAGACTGCTTGTCTCACGAGCCAAACAGGAAACAAAGGGGAACTTGTTGCCAGAGTTGAGCAGAAATTACAGTAGTGTCAGGATGCTTGTTGGGATGTGGGGGGCACCAGACTCACAAACGCACAAACAGAGACATATTTACTGTAGCAAACATACGACAGCTTGGCCCGTTGGAGGATTACGGGGCTTCTCGAGGGAGTCTGAGTTTCTGAGAGCCATAGCAAAAGGATGTCTTTCTTTTATCATCCTTGATAAAGATACCATAAAAGCAGCGAGGAATATGGAAGTGATGCAACTGTGCTACAACATTGGCACTCTACGAAGACAGTGACTAAAGAACTGATATCGCTTAGTTTGTCATCTCCATACAGAAACACAATGACCTTTCCCCTATGACTATTGCTACCATGTTTGAGCCCCATCAGAAATCATGTGGGCACCCACCAGAGCCGGGGTCTTACTATATCCTCTTAGTGTCTGCCCAGTCAATGTGTCGCTATTTAATCTTCACTGGAACTGTAGTGTGGAAGTGTATGGCGGGGAGTTTAGGGGGACTGGTGTGTGCCATGTGTGTGTTTCTAATGACAGTGATGGGGGGGGGGTCGGTGATGAGACCTTCTGTTTTTAACTCCTCCCTCCCTCCCTTTCGGCCCTGGCCAGCTTAATCCTGAGTCTAGGAGAGGGATTAGAGGGCACTCGACCATACCAACATCTCACAACAGGGATCAAATCTTAGCGCACATATCCAAGATTATGTATCTAAGCAGTTTAGCGTATGATGGCTGTAGGAATATTATAATCTGCTGGGTGATAATGATCTTTTATACAATTAGATGATGCTGAAAAAATGGATGCATGTAAACACGATGACAAACACATAGACGGTTATACTTTTTTCCCAATCAAGTCAGTTTTTTATTTGTTTCTGGTAAATTCCACTGCTTTATAAAGCAATGGCAGAGGTTATATTTGGACACTTAATCCAGACTTAAAATGTCTGAATTTCATTGAATTAAATGCTGAATATCAAATCAAGTAGCTGCAAACAAATAATCCTAAAGTTTTTCTCAGAAATAACTTAGCATTTTTTGACCTTTAGTGTATGTATAGTCTTAATTGTGCAGATTGTCTGAAATTGTCTGAAATGTGTTTTTCGTAGCTTTGACATCACATGAATATAATACATTTATTAAAATGTACTGTAAAACAGTAATAACATTTTACAGTATTACTGTTTTTATAGTATTTGTGATTAAATAAATGCAATACTGACCCCAAACGTTTGAATGGTAGAGTCAGAATGAGAAAAAAAGTGTTTTGTGTTTTCATAAATGTATTTCTGCCTCTACCTGATTCCTCCCTCCTCTCTGTAACACAGACTGCCAGGCAGATCATTTGTCATCTCAATTTGTCTTTTGTTTCAGCTGAGGTACAATCATTAATCTTGAGGATTAAGTAGTTGCAACAACTCTAACAACTGTGTGTGTTTGGTGGGGAGAGGAGGGGGAGACTCAGAGATAATAAAGGGATGGAGAAAATTACTCAGCTTTCTTATTGAAACAAACTACACATGCACATGTTTATTATGTATTCAGCTGATTCACTAGAACAGCAGCAGCAAATTTGACATTTTTGATATTGCAAACATGACAAATGGTGTGATAACTGGTATAAACAAATTTGTGACATCATACAGAATTATTTTTCAACTGCAAACACTCTCATAATCTTGCAATGTCTCTTGCAGTCGATATTTACTTGAGCATTTGTATTTGTAAGCGGAGGAAATAGGGGGCTGGGGGGGGGGGGGGGTCTCCATATGTAGAGGATGCAAGCCTTTACTTCTGTGGTATTATGTCTGCTGTAACGTATGCCTCAAAACCGCACACACTTTTGTCTGATTCTGCATGCTCAAAAACATCTTTTCACACACACATATGCACGCAAACACATACACACACACAAAAACACAGACAAATACACATTAGCACAGTCCAACTGACTCATTCAATACGTAAAGAAACTGAATGCAGAAAAGCGAAATCTCTTTGACAGTCTGAGTCTGGCTCCTTTATCCTCGTCTGAAAAACATGGGTGAAATATGTGCTCTTTAGACTATATGTTTGAACTTAATAGGTCATGTGACTTGAACTGAAGTGCATTTCCCCCCTCATAATTTTGCTTCCTACAAGCAAGAGTTGTGTTTTTGCTGCCTCCAATTGTGTCATGTTTCATATTCTGTGCCATATCTTCAATCTGGATGCTTGTTTCTTAAAGGGACAGTTTATCCAAACAATAAATTTACAATACAATACATCATTTACTCACACTTGTCAACCCATACGACTTTCTTTCTGTGGAGGACGTTCGGGATGTTCATCACACTCTCTCTTTCATACAATGAAAGTGGATGGAGACTTTGGCTGTTAAGCTCCAGAAAAAAGGACAAAAACAATAAATCCACCATAAAAGTACAGTATTTTTACAGTATTCAAAGCCATCTTTATGTGCTTTTCAACATGTTCAACAGCTATAATCCCATTCACTTTCACTGAATGGAAAAGAGGGATTTCTCTTTTGTTCCACAAAATTCTATAATTGTATTTCAATTTAATTTCTATTTTTAATTTAATTTAATTTAATTTAATTTAATTTAATTTAATTTAATTTAATTTAATTTAATTTAATTTAATTTA
>JAUCMS010000095.1:8744063-8754584 GCA_032357445.1 Enteromius radiatus | reverse complement strand
CGGGATAAAAACCGTGAATCGTGATTTCCCCAGAAAAAATCGTGATATGATATTTTTTCCATATCGCCCACCCCTAACGGGAACTTTTTTAAGCCCTTGACAGTGGCTGGGTGGACATCAACCAAAACCAAAGAGGGGTGTAAAACAATGCATTTTCTAGAAAGAAAACACTAGCGAGCCAAACTGATTATAATTATAATGATTCAGCTGAGTAGCCCTGCAAGGGTAAACTAACAGCACTCAGTATCTGCCCTAATGAGAACTTTCACCACTTAAGAATAAAGCTTAGGGTGTGGGGACTTCCAACAGAGGGATAAACCAGCAGGACTAGACCAAGTTTGGATAGGACACGCTAGTCTGCTAGCGGACTGTGGGATTTTCTGGAAAAAGCCACAACATCACCCCCATGCCCCCCTCAGGACCACCAGAGCCCAGTGTCCCACGCTGACCGAGGGGTCTCTTCTGATGGAGAAGCAGACCGCGGTTTCCCAGGATGTGCACGCACTTGTCATGTAAATGAAGAAGTCACAACCAATTAAAATAATTGCACCGCATCGCCTTGTCTTCGCTCAGTGAGTCCAAGAGAGAGGGAGGGGTGCAGGAGGGATGCGGCGATGGGACCTCCACTCTCTCATCTCTGTCTCTGTCTACTCATTTCCTTCTAAAGAAGATGGAAATCCTGTACATAAGTGCTCAGAGAGGAGATATACTTGAATATGCGAGAGGACAAAAGCAAGAGAGAGAGAAACCGTATGGACGGTTCACTTTGAGACCCTTTAAAAAAAATAAAAAGAGTGACTGTGTGTGTTTGGGGGGGACCGTGGCACAGCAGGTGGTGGGACTAATGGAAGCCCCTGGCAGTGTAGCTCCAGAGTGAGTGAGTGTGTGTTTAGTAAAGAGAGGGGGGTAATGGGTGGATCCTCTATGGGCTGGAGCCGCTGATGTATCCTTATTGACAGAGCTGCTTCTCGGCCAAACAAGGCCTCTGCCGTGGACAAATGCATAAGAGAGAAGGAGAGAGGAACAGAAGCACCGATGGAGACTAAAGAAAGCCAGGAGGCAGATCTTTAACACACCATGTCCTGCAATGGCTCTCGTCTAATCCATTTCCCTCCCCCTCTGTACCCCCTACCTAGAACGCTCTGGTTATTACACACTGCTGCAGGGGATCCATTCACCTTCCATAGCCAAACACACAAACATAGACACACGGGCACGCACTGAACAAATTGTTGGGGCAGAGGGGCCCAGCATCAGACCTTTTGTGTTTCCTGTTACACAAGGAAAACTTTCATCCACATCAGTCATCATACGAAGAGGGCCTTTTGCAAAAACCGATAAACGCCACTTTAAAAAAAAAGGAGATAAATCCATTTTAGTGAATCAGCGCGCTGTATTCAGGTCAGGTGACAAGGCTAATTTCTCTTTGAAAGATGCAGAGGCTGAGAGGAGTTTCGTCAAAGCTGACTTAAAGTGATCGATGAACATCATGAACCGTTGATATTTTCTTCAGGACGTAAATACGTAAAAAATAAAAGCTACATTTGCTATAAAACAAACTTCTTTTAATAATTTTAATGTAAAACACATACTTTCAATGAACTTTAATTTTGTAAAAAAAAAAAGAAAAAGGGGTAAATGAACTATCCCTCTAAGGTAGGCAGATCACTAACCTACTGACAACTTTCTCTTCCTTCCCTTTTCTCCTGGCTCTAGACATGGACATGGCTACTATATATGCAAAATATTTTTATTTTATGTGCTCTAATATCTCATCTGCATTTTTGCATTTAAATATGTGCTTAAAGAGACACTGCAGGCTAACAGAGACCTTTCACTGGTCACCACGTCAACAAACGTCGTACTCTCCTCAGCTCCTAGAGGCTGTATTTTTAATATGCATTAGTACATCACATAACTCATATTGTTGGTCATAGCATGGTTTCAAAAACACTGTTTTTGATCACATATATACATTTTATTATACCATTCACTTGTAAAAATATAAATTAATCCTAATGCATCTATTTTTTTAATTGTTACATTAACATTTCAATTAGTGTTTGGGGGGAAAAGCATTTAAACAAATAACAAATAACGGTGATGTCTTTTTAATGGCCTTTTAGTATTTTGCTTTGTTTTGTAGCATTAAATAAGCCTCAAAATCTACACAATATATGATACCTTTTTCTATTTTTGCTAGTTACAAGTAACATGAATACACTGTAAATCTACTCAATATGTTATCAGTATGTCATCCTGCTTAGATTGTGAATGAACTGATAAGGAATTCTAAGAAGAGATTAGAAGGGAGAACTGCATGGAAAAAATGTGTCTAAATCAATAATTCACACAACCAAGTGCTGCTGCAATAGTTAAGTCTTTCATGGCTTACTTGGAAAGACTGGAAGACAGAAGCATCCAGCCCTGATCAAAAATAACATTAACCGAGGATGAACGTGGATGTATTCGCATGTATTTTTATGACAGGCCCTTTATTTCTGTCTTTTATGAAATGAAAGCAGAAGCTTATGTAATTGATGTGTTTGGACAGCATGTTTAGTTATGAGAAGCCATTTTTGCGAGAGGATATTTATGAGCATGTGGTTGTTGCTGTATCAAAACAGAAAGATGTATCATATTTAAGCAAATAACTCAAACAGATACAGTATAATCTGATGATCAGTAACGCACAGATTCATTCAAGGATGTGCACTGGTATGCGGTACTTTAGTATCCTTCAGAAACATACACTTTCAATAATAATGTAAATAAATCAAATAAAACCCTGATAGATGAAAGAACAAAACAAAAACAGAAAGGTCATGAATATGGAACGCATCATTTTCCATTGAATATAAATATTCATTACACAGCGATTAGGATGTCATGACGCTGTTATTGGTTTCAACATGATTCTGGATTTTTAAAAAAAATAGAAAAGAGGAAGAAAAAGACTCTCAAGCTTGATTAATCTCATCAGGACATCATCAATAATGGATGTCTCCAATCATGAGAGTGGGAACTTACTCTCCTGCTGCGTCAAGGACTCACCACTCAGAAGGGGTCTCTACCTCATAGATCTGCACCCCACAATATTCAACGGCCTGTCACGCTGGGCAGAGGCCGCTTCAGTCACAGACTACAGCGAGGGATGATCTCACAGGGTGCCTCATTTTGTTCAGATTGATTTACTCTTTCTGTTCTTTGCTTTTAATGTGTGCCCAGAAAGGCCCTCTAGTGCAAAAGCTACAATATAACGGTATAGCCCTTCAAAGAATGCGTTTGTTTTGACTGAGCACAACATTGACCGCCTACTTTTTCAGCAGCCTTGGTTTTAGAAGGTTTTTTTTTTTTTTTCAAATACGGATTTAAAACAAAAACTCCACTGAGATGAATCACAACATTGTGACCTTTCATTTAAAGAAAAAAAAAACTATTAAAATTAGTACCTATTGTCTTCTACGAGGCAATAAACTACAATGCGATTCAATAAAAAAGTATGATACATTTATCAATAAATAAATAAAGTTTTTTTTGGTCATTGGTTATAGATTGATAAAAAAAATTAGACAGCCATTTTTTTCCCCCCAAAATTATTTGATGAACATTTAGAAATCTGTTGCACACAGTGTTACACAGCTACTTATGTAACCAAAAGACTGGGTCATTTACATTTACTTAAATACTTAAAAGTATTTTTTTTTTCATCTAGTGTTTCACTCTGTATTTTGACATCTTAAAATAAAGGATTACCAAAAATAATACATTTACAGTATATGATTTTTAAGTCTAGATGAAGTGAGTGAGCCAAGAGCAATGAGGCCTTCCAATGGTCAAGTAGTAAGAGAAAACTACTTGAAACGTTTTTGAGAGAGAATGACCGACAACCCTGTGGAATAGTCTAGTTAACTGAGATCTGCGGTTTGAGTCAAACTCTGCTGATCTGATGCTGAATTAGTCTCAATCCCTAAGCCACAGAGCTAGAGATGCTCTAGATGCTCCAGCCCACCCCCACCCAGCATGCGCAGGGTTTGCCCGGCGGCCTCGGCTGACAGACAGATAATGCAGAAGTCCTGCTTTGAAAGGACTGAGCTAAAAGAGGCAGACCGGAGCTTCACTGCTGGCCTGCTGAAGTGTGGAGCGCATCACTCTCTCGAGCGTCTAGACATTCCTCCATATAAAGCTCACTCTGTTCAACTTAAAAGCTTTCCACACTTGTTTCTCTTTGTACCTTCTACTTGCTTGTTTTGCCCTGGAGGACCAACATGTTCCCATAAGCCACACTGTATATGAATCTCTGTTGTAACCCCATGTATGTGCATGTGACCATATATTTACATCTGTAAAAGTATGCAAATTTGCAAACCCATTATAGTTTGTATAAATACATGATTGTGCACCAAAAATGTATACAGGGTATATACATATTTGGAAATTATTTGCACCGTTATTCATGACTGTCAAGTGCCTCAATCACGTCTGTTGTCCAGATCCAGATCAAGAGTAAATTAGACGTTCTAGTCGGTCGCTTTAAGTGAACTTTGCAACCAAATGCAAGAGATTCCACAACAATGGATTGATTGAGAAAATGAAAAAAATTGATTGTTTGTGATCCAAGAATGCATGTGGCAAAGAAGCTGTTTCAGCCTAAAAATAATAAAAGTCTCAAAGAATCCTTTGTGTTGGGATCTTTCAGTCCAGCAATAGACTGAATAATTCTCCAAAATGCATTTCTGTTCAAAGAAATTCAGAATTTATGAAATCTGCAAAACATGATCATATATTTTCATTTTCTGCCTCCTAGAACGTTTGCTTAACTGTCTAGAAACGTGGATAAATACTTGGAATAGGATAAATGTTTACTCTTACAAAAATAAAAATAAGATAAGAAACAAGTAAACTAATAAATCAATAAATAACAGAAAATGAAATAACAAATATCCAGATACCCAGAACATACTGCAAAACATGGCTTAGTTCAGTATATTTGTCTTAGCTCTGTCTCATCTCTCTTTGCCTAAAGCACAGCATAAGCAAAAACTACCACATCTTACTCCACTAAATAAAGGGACTTACCACAGAACGATAAGTATGTGTTCTTAAATCCCTGCTGAATAGATCTTTATTTGTACCCTAACATGACAGGTCTCAGATCTTGCTTGGTTACGCATTTGGGCTTTTTGTTTTCCTTTGTATAAACCGTGAAACTGTCATCGCAGCAATGCAATAGTGGCATATGTCTATTCTATTTTTTGCATGGTTTAAATTTCACATGACAGATTCGGATGCTAATAAGATCAAGAATAAACATCACACCTTCCTCAGCCTACGGATTCCTTTAGAGGCCTACAAAAGTGTTGTTTGCAGTCTGATATCCATTTAAATAGGAACAAAAGACAGCGAAACCCTCTGCTGTAAGTATATGCAGTGTTAAAACTCCAAATGCCAGCACGCTGTCCTCACTGGGGCATATTTAGCATTTCTGCATCTCAGACCAGGAGCACTAACATTTATGTGCAGAAAAGGACATGCGAAGCCACATTGCTACAGGCCCCCAGGACTCGCCGAAGGGAAGCTTTAATTCCCGTCATTATGGTTCATTTGCTTATGAGATTCCCAAGTTGAATTTCTATAAGGGGCTTTTGCGTGTGGTCATTCTTAGAAGTCAAATGTGTTATATATCTATCTAGATGATTGGTTGCATGCATTGGTTTTCACTGCTGACCGCCCCCCCCCCCATTACAAACAATCAACTTTTAACCATTACAACCGTAAAAAATGCTGTTCTGTTGATGTTTTGGGACATATTCCTTTAAGATTTATTGGTTTAAACAAGGCACCAATAGAAGGTGACCAGTAGATACCCACAGGACCCATTACAGTTTCCACTAAAACCAATACAAATTCTACTTTAACAAATTTTGTGATGTTATCTATTGTTTTGTTTTTTGTTTTATTAAGCAAGGTTATTTGACCTACCTGTTCTTATGGCATAAACATACCTTGGTTCACATTTTAGATAGACAAGAAATATGTACCAATATACACATATCACTGCAGTTTCCAAGAGAAATGAACATAGGGTATAGGGTTGGATTTGGTGTAGGGCATAGAGCATAGAGAGATGACAGAGCATTAACTTTTAGCAACTGTCCACGGATATTTCAATTCTAAACCGCTGCAATACATAGCTATATCAACGTAATAAAAATGTGTTAGGCTTTACGTATTGAACCTGTGTTTTAGCGCCACTCATAGATATTTCTCTTTGAAACTGCAGCAAAAGTAGTAAGGCACATAAAAACTGTATTGCACAAAAAGTGCACAGAGGTATATTTTATGAGACCAGGTAGCATTTGACAGAGGTAACCGTAAGGCAGTTAGTGGAAGCATGATTTAAATAAATATAGCTCAGGTTCTCATACTGAGTGGACAGTTCACTTGAAGTTCAAAGATCATACAAACATTACATTTATCAGAAAAAATCCTTTCATAGAAAAAAGGTGCTAAGTGTGTGAGTCCCATGTAACGTACTGCAGCAGGTGGCAAAGTAATGAAGCTGAGAGGTGGACGGCCATATCAGCGTTACACGCAGGCTCTCGGTGTATTGAGCAGTAATTAGGTTAGAGTGACACAACAAGAGTATATAGGTTACCTCATTATTCTGCTACAATATATTCGTGCTCTATATGGTCCCAGGGTGAGAGGGGACCCACCCTTGCTCTCCAGGATCATTGTTTCAGCTTTGCAACCTAGTAACATTTCTGTGTGTCCTGCCGAGCCAACTGTCGAGGGCGTATCCTGCGCTCCATCACCTGTGAATATATATTCCAACAAACTGGAATGAGGAAACTGAACTGCGCTGGATTCCAACTCTAGCCACATCTGCATAAAAGCACATGCTCAATCTATTCACAGGACACACTTATAATGACTGTCCATCACTAATTATGCCCAAATCTCACAAAGATCATTACATCACGCACACACCAGCTACAGACGAAACACCAGCGAGGGGGAGGTCGGAGATTAAAATTCAGCCAATTCAATTGGTATACATGCACACGCTAGGCACACTGGGCTGACCAGATTAAAGACGGGCATCTTAACATGCCACAGATAAAGCACCAGGAGAGGCCAGATTACCAATCAACTCATCACTAATTACAAGCGGCCTACAGGCAGAGAGCACAGTGGATTAACCAGGCCTGCTGGCACCGGCTCCACACTCTCCCCTCAGTCTGGATTTAATTACTGTACACACCAACACCAGCCTGCTCATGCAGAACGATTATTTACTGTACTGTCTACATTACTTTATATTCCACTGTAATATCAAAGGAAATTACCGATGTACATACTCCTACACAATATAGTTGTCATTCCAGAATATATTGCATCATGTATTAGTTATATTGTATTGATTTTGACAGCATCATAAGCTGTTTGTTCTCTGGGAAGCGAAAAAAAAAAAGTGTAAAAACAGAAATCTAAAGAACAAAAGTAGAGTGTAATTACCTATGAAATCAGACTATGAGTATTTTGGAGAGCCTGACAAAGAAATAAAGAATGACCCATTAATTTAATTGATTGGATCCCTTTAAAGCTGAACATACAGGCAGACACACATAATGCACCCATCATTCGCATTACAAATCATACTCATTTTAAAATTATACTTTAGTAAACCTTTTTTTTTTTTTTTTTTTTTTAAGTGCTTACTTTTAAATGCGCTCAAGAATTAGGTTTTTTGTTTGTTTTGCAATTTGATGCTGCTTCAATTTAAAAGAAATTAATCATTTTATTTATCAAGGATGCATTAAATCAATGGTGACAGTAAAGGCATTTATATAGTTTTACAAGATTATTTTGCGTTGTTTTTTTTTTTGCTTTTTCTTCATCAAGAATTCTCGGGGAAAAATATCATGGTTTCCACAAAGACATTAGGCAGCATGACTGTTTTCAACATTGATAATAATACGTAGTTTCATAAGCACCAAATCAGAATATTAAAACAATGTCTGAAGAACCATACAACACTGAAGACTGGAGAAATGGATGCTGAACATTTAGCTTTAATGCACATCAATATATAAACAGTCATTTTAAAGTGTACTGATATTTCACAATATTACTGCTTTTTATCATTCAGCGTTTGTGAGCCTAATAGACTTCTTTTAAAAATGATATATATCAAACTAGGCATTTGGGAATAAAGTCACAACCACACATTAAGGAATGGTGTTTTTTTGCTAGATTATATGGTGAAGTAGTAAACACAGCTTGAATTTGATTAGTGGAGTAGTAACATACTGTAGAAAACACACTGGCTACACACATACAGAGTAACATGTTTGCACAGTCCCAAAATAACTTCCATCCTAATTTTCATCATCTGAACCCTTGCAGTGAATAGACTCAAACAAACAAAACAAAAGCTTTCAACGATGCTGCTCTCATGAACGCTGCGGACCAGAAGATGCTTCATTAAAGCACAAATACAACACGCAACCTCCTGATCCGATGAAAGAAGATGTTTGTGATCGTGTATAGTTTATATCAGTACAGAACCAGCAGTGGTGATTTAGTAGGCAAGCCAGGGGCTGATTAATTAAGCATGTGTACAATATGGACTCTTTTTGAAATTAGTACCTTTAATGATGGCTACATGCTTCCAATCAGGCAGTTTAAAGGCAAACCATCTGCCTGAACTTGGCTCTTGGATGGGATCCCCACCCCCACTCACTCCCGTCAATAACCTGATTCTGACATTGTAAAGACTTATAGGAAGAGTTGAGCATAATACATAACTGCACAAACAAGTCCAATCTGTAATCTCTACAAACTCTCACGTGTTGTCTTGCACTTAATGTTGACATAAACACATGCGGGTGCACATTTGGGAAAGAAGAGACTGTGGTGTGATCGTTGGAAAGAATCCATGCACATGTAACATGTTAATGAAAAGGAAATATTCATATTAGGGGAAAACAAACTATTGAGAAAGTGCTCATTAGACCTTATTAATAAATGCAAGTGCTGGTAATTAGCGAAAGGACCTTGGAGCCTCTGTTTCTTCTTTCCTTTTTACTGGTTCTTTTTGTGTTTGTTTATTTGTTTTTTTCTTCTTGTTGTTTTTTTGAAGCTGTTCCCTCATTTATAGTGCTGACCTGATCTCTCCGCCCCTCCACTTCCTCTATGGACGCAGCCTCATCCTTTCATCAACACGCTTCCCCAATCCACGTGCCCAGAGGAGGGCCGCTGGTCCAGTCCTGGCTCTGGTTCTCTTGCCTCTATCCTTCTACCCATGATTCTCTCCATCCACCCTTCTCAATCAAAGGCCCAAAGGCTTAGACCCACTTCCTCCTAAACTTACGCCCTCAGTTTGTAGCTGACTGACACGCTCCATATGCACAGAAACTTATAAAGCTTCATAAACAATTCATGTAGGGCGAGATGATTTCATTTGTGCTTTGTAAACAAATCGGAATTCTGTAATATTTGTTTTCTTGATGAAATTGGATAATACAATTTTGAAGAATTAATTAAGTGGTGTACGTTATATAAAAACATTTAATTATAAGTGATATAGTTTTATATATTGTTATTAAATGAAGATAAATTATTATTGTTGTTATAATTTATTAAATAATGCAAAATTTAAAAGCAAGAAATACAATAATAATAGTAATAAATACAGCAACAACAATAATAGTAGTAGTAATAATGTAATTAATATATTAATAATAATTCAAGGTTATAAATGTATTAGAAAATAAATGGATTTAATGGTCATAAATTTGGTCAAAGAAATTTACATAAATTAAGTTTTTTTCATCATATTCTTCATCGTTTCCTATAAAAATACAATGGATGCATCAAACCTGGTCCAAATATTTTTATAATGGACAAAAGTTTTAGAGGCAGCGTGTAAACATGATTGACACAACGTGAGGTCGTATTTATTTTATAAATATATATTTCTGATCAGTATTTTTTTTTATTTCTAATTCAATGAGCACAGACCTTAAAGGAATAGTTCACCTAAAAATGAAAATTACCCCATATTTTCCTCACCCTGAAGCCATCCTAGATGTGTATTAATTTCCTTTTTTAACAATGTATCCTGGCTCTTCCAAGCTTGGTAATGCTGGTGGATAGTGGCCATTGTTTTGAAGCTTTGTAAATTGGATATATCCGCAAGTACTGCATCATAAAACTAACCTAGACACCTTTGTGGGGTTATCACATTTCACATGCAGCTTATGCCATACGGCGTACTTTAAATCAGAAGTCAGCCAAAAAGCCGAAACTCTACGCTTAGTCAGTGAGTGCTCTAATTAGAGTTACAAATTACCTGCTTTTATCATCTGATCATGTTTGTATCTCATTATTAGTGCTATTAGATCTCAGTGCTATGTTCAACACTATTGAACACAACATTCTCTTGAATAGACTAGAAAGCTATGTAGGCATTAGTGGCAGTGCCTTAGCATGGTTCAAATCATACTTATCTGA
>JAUCMS010000095.1:8719182-8743963 GCA_032357445.1 Enteromius radiatus | reverse complement strand
CTGGAACAATTTACCTAATACTGTTCGGGAGGCAGGCACACTCTGTCAGTTTAAATCGAGATTAAAGACACATCTCTACTCTGGCTTACACTTAACACACTAATACTCATTTATTAATCAAATCTGTTAACGGATTGTTAGGCTGCATTAAATCAGCCAGAACCGGGAACACTTCCCTTAGCACACAATGTACTTGTTACATCATAAAAAGAATGGCATCTACGCTAGTCTGTCTCTCTATTATTCTGTATCAGCACAAAGAGATGATCTTCATCGGAGACCAGAACACCTAAACGATCCCTGGGGACAGATCACCAGAACAAAACGCACACACACATTATAAGTCCTTTCCACAAGCTGACATGTGCTTAATATTGAACCGGAAATTAGGTGCTGGGCGTCCGGCCAGAGCAGAACTAGGCCCAACGAAGCCTGGTTTCTCCCAAGGTTTTTTTCTCCATTCTCTCACGGATGGGTTTTGGTTCCTTGCCGCTGTCGCCTCTGGCTTGCTTAGTTGGGGGCACCTCATTTCTAGTGATTCTCGCTGTTTTGATTACAGATACCGTCTCTGCATTTAATAAATAAATAGTTTAATCTCGTCGTTATACATCACCATCACTCTGTTCTCCTATTTGATAATGTTCAGTGCTTTGCTTCAATCTGTATTGTTAAAAGCGCTATATAAATACAAGTGATTGACTAACAATAAAAACATGATTGTCTTGAAACTGGTCTTCAATTATACTATAATTAAATGATATTCTGAATGCACAATGATTTCAGATAACTCTGATTTCTATGCTTTATTATACTTAATAACTTATCTCTCTATTTTTGCTATTTTGTTGAGGTGTTATTAAATCAAGTTAGACAAGCAACATAACCACTGAATCAAAACAGAAGCAAATATTAATCCAACCCAGAATATGGCTATGATTATTTCAATGCTGCAAAATACCCTCTGGTTGACCAATTAAGATAATCGACAAATAGAATGAATTCAAAATGATCCTTGGTTTATGTCCACAAACAAGGATTTATTGGCACAAACTTCACTTGTATTTCTTCCTTACATCTCTGGCCATTTAATTATTCACTATATGCCTGAATAAATGAACATGAAAAACACTCTCAGATGACTTTAAAAAAGTAATAGCTAATTGCAGCTTAAAGAAAGTTTTTTTTTTTTCTTCCCTTTCTACTTTTTTTGCATTGTACCATCTGACTTGTTCTGCTTTCATGTCACTTCATTACATTTAATTTATTAATGTCCAATACTTAATGTGCCAAAAATGTCAGATTCAAAGCTGTGAAAATGGGGCACTTTTTTCTGCTGATAAGGAGAGGCTCAAGCTGTTTGGAGCCTGTTGTTTTGGCTCATGGGGCTCAGAGAGAGAGGAGAGGGGAACAGAGGAGGGTGCAGTGTCTGTCACACACACACAGGCAGAAAGACAAACCCATCACACCAAAAGGACACAACTTTAGACCAATTCGCTTAAAAACACAACATCTCTGGCTCCAGATGCTCAGCCCAGTTTCAGAGTGGCCATATACTGTACCTAGGCCTCACCGCTCACAGTTGATTTCTTTGCGCTATGTATAAATAAAACTGAAACAATCATCTAATTGAATTGTGAAGGAGGGTTGAGTACATTTCCACTAACACACATTCAGGGTGACGGCAGTCGTTATGCATTAAATCAACACTAACAAACACCCTCCATGGAACCCAGCTGAAACTCCCCCTCATTAATCAATCGGCTCTCAGGGTTTGTCCTTGACATCTGTCCATCTCTCATCGCCACTAATTGATCTCCCATCGATTATCTTTTGTTACCAACACATCGCAAAATGAGAGTTTCTGCACTACAACTGAGATAATAGCATGCAACAGCTTAGATATTGCGGCTCTTTTCAGGTATTGTGAAAATATGCGTTCTTTTTGGCTGTTGTTGCTTGGTTGTCTCATGGAGTAGTTAATTAAAAGCCTGCTTTACATCCCTTTGATGTTGTCCTCTAAAACCCATTTATGCACATCTACAGCCATCAGATGAGAAGAGCTCCTCCGTATAAATGAACATTATCTAATTCATTTAACTTGTGCAGAGACACCGAGTGCATTAAACCCTCAGCAAGGAACTTGATGTTTTTGTTTTCTTGTACAGTTCAATCCTTTTCTTTATGTGTGCTTCGAGCCCAATGTTATGTCATTAAAATTAATTAAACTACAAATTAAAATCTTCAGTGCGCGAGCAATAGGAAGTGAAGAGGCTATAATCATTGTTAATTGCAGGGCAAAGAGCTCTCTCAGGGACACTGAGAACACAATGTTGAGCTCTCAGCTCCAGATATGAAGCATTTCAGGTACTAAAGAAGTGTGTTTGTGCGTGTATGAGGGAGTATGTACTGTATGTGTCAATAAGACATATGCTACATATCATTAAAGTAGCAGTATAATCAGGTGTGAACTCTATATTAGATGTTATTTCTGTATTTTTTACTTGTTCTGTAATTAGCTGTTTTTTTTTGTAGAGGGTCATTTAACCATCTACTTGTATAATTCAGTTTGAAAAAATACTCCAAAATGTAATAATAATAGCTTGATTATAATTATGAATGTAGTACTAAAACCCACTGAAAAAGCTTTAACCCCAAAATTTTGTAACATGATTTTTTTTTATATGGTATTGCACTTCAAACTCTGATATTATCCCCTAATATCCACATTCTGCACACAACATCAACACTAGTTTGAAATTATATAATAACTATACAAACCTTTGCACATTTCCTGAGAGTATGACCCATAAAAGTCTGTTGTCATAGTTTCTTTCATTTCCCCGTGTTATCTATGAACTAGAGTGGTCTCTACAAAGACAAATACTTATAAAAACACAGTCACTCAGCCGTCTCTAACATCTCACGCACACGGACAAACACAAAAACTATCGTTTCTATAGTAACGTCAGTGAAGCACTGAATGTTCAAGAGCCAATTTTTCGTACCATTTGCCCATTTCATTAATTATATCTTTGTGCAGGAGAGTACAGAACAGCCCCCCTAAACACACACATACACGCTCCCCTTCCCCCCAACACTCCCCCTTTCCTCTGACCAAATCCTCAGTTATGGATGTAAGGCCGTCCTGTCGCAGACAAACAGTAGCATTGTTTGGGGCAGCCGGTCCCAGCCTACGCCCCCCCCCCCCCTCAGCAGAGTCCCAGGGCGCTGGCGGACAGAGAAACAAAATGCGTCTTCTTTAATGAGCTGCTGCCTGTCAGCTACAGTTAGGCACTCAGCACAGAAACACACAGAGAGAGAGAGAGAGAGAGAGAGAGAGAGAGAGAGAGATGGGTAAGGCCTCTTGTTAGGGGACGTTACACTGGCACACGTGTTGATACGTAGGCATGCTTTCTCATGAATTTTGCATCAGCCTGTTTGAAGACACTCACACATACTCAGGTCCAAACGGTCAAAACTGTACACATATTTGGTGCCTGGCAAGTTAATTTTAGACTCTGCTGATGTTTGAGGAAACTTAGGTAAAGGCTGGAATAAACTACATGATATTTTTATTCTTGATCATTTTCTTATGCGTATTAAGGCTGCATTTATTTGAGCAAACATTTTGTGAAATATTTTTGCAAATCAACATTTAATTATTTTAATATATCTAAAAATATTATTTATTCCTGTGACACAAAGCTGACATTTCAGCATCATAACTCCAGTCCTCAGTGTCACATGATCCTCCAGAAATCAATCTAATATGCTGATTTATAATCAAAGTTGGCACTGCTTAAATGTTTTTGGGACCTTTGATAAATAAAAAGTAAACTGTGTTTATTCTAAATAGATAATACAATTTTGAATAAATTATGTTCTTTTTAATGTTTTATTCATTACAGAATCAAAGAAAAAAGTATTAAAAGGTTCCTAAAAAATGTTTTCAGTTTCAACACTGGTAAAAATCAGCAAATTAGAATGATTTATGAAGGATCATGTGACACCAAAGACTGGGAAAATGGCTGATGAAAATGAGTGCTGCATTACAGAAATAAATATTATTTTAAATTATACAAAAATATGTTATTATTTTTAAATTAGAAATTGCAATAATATGACTGTTTTCTTTTTTTATTTAATAAAAAAACTGCCTTTATAAGCATAAGAAACTATGTGCATGTATTAATGCATGTTTCTGTGCTAATATTCTGTAACACAGAATATTAGCACAGAAACATGCATTAAAATATAAGGAGATGCATAACACAACATGTTCTAAAATGTGCTCAAAACAGCAAAAAATGCTAAAAAGTTTGATATCCTCTGAAATGATATGTTCATTGTCTAATTCGGAAGCCTAAAAAATCTTAGTGTATGCCCTTCATGCACTACACAATTTTCTGTGTAGCATAAACTCGTTCAGACTGAAAACTGGGGTAAAAATCATGCAAGTTTAAATTGTTCACAGTCCTTTTTGTCATACACAGGCTTACAAATTACAACTAGAAGATTCGGGCTGATAAATTCAGTGGTTACCTGTATACTAATTACAACTCAAATGCACCATAAATTTATGATTTACTACTAAAATAAATGCAATGCAGTGCCTTGAACCTGTAATTTTTTAAAGAACAAAGAACCAACACTACAATTGCAAAAGAGTAAAAAGCAGGTCGTTTAGAAGAGCCATGAAAAAAAAAAAGTTAGACGGTTACTGGAAAAACGAAACCGTTTTGAAAGCAAATGAACTACTGTACAGTCATGAAAAATGTATTAAACTAACATCATCACTAGTTAGTTACTACCTAACAATGCTAATACTATATTAAGCATTGTATTGTTGGACAACAAATCTTGCAAAATTGTTGCATCAGAAAACTGTTGCATGACTGAAGCTTTCACATGCTTTCAGTGGCGAAACTATAAAAGATATCAGATTCTGACATACAACCTGCTTCTTCATTTACATGTGAGTAGACGTTGTAATCCTAGGGGAGCATTTAACTGATGCACTATAGGCTTCATAAATATCTTATGAAGGAAACTTTAATGCCATCAAGAACAATAGCTCAAGGTAGTGTAGGAGAAAATCAGTTTGAGTATCACAGTCAGAGGAACTAACAAATACAAGTGTGCCTGAAATAAAAGCTGCGGCTTTCATCATCGGCGTCTGCAAATGTTTAAGATCTGCAGCATCTCAGAAACTGAGCTGTGCAGATCAAGGCCCTATCAATCTGTACATATTCAACCAGGAAAGACATGCTCTACGCAACGACAAAATAGTTAATGTTAAGTTAATAACGGCTTCCAGACAAACCAGCATCTATAGACATCCTCTGGTCTCATGAGGCTAACGTGTAGGCCGAGTGTGTATCCTCACACACACGTGTGTGTGTGTGTGTGCGTGTGCTGGGGGTTCAGATGCATGGACATTAGTTACAGTGGCTGGGTCCTGCAAGGCAGTGCATATGTTTAGTATGTTTGATTCCCGCCATTATGAGAATGTGCAAAACAGCGCTCACACAATGACAGCCATCTGTCTGTCTTTCCTCTCAGATGACAAGAGAGCGAACAACCCATCTCTAAACAGATCAATAATCCAAACATCACGACAAATAAAGCATGCTTTGACTAATCATCTCTCCAACTGATTTATTGCTCAGCCATACCCTATAATCTTACATATTAGCTGCCGCAGCAAAGCTCTGATCAGACCACATTAAGGCTGACCAGCCATTTTTTAGTCATTGTGTTATATAATTCTGATGCCAGATAATAAAAGAGCTTTCAATCGGCAGGAATATGAGCACAGATGTTTCATTAAAAAAGGCTGCCAGTAATAGCATATCTCTTGAACACTCATCATCCGCAATACACACCCAGAATTACATCTAAACCTTCTGTTCTCATACTCGAGGTTAGACATTATATTTTGAAGAAGGCTTACGCAAACATGGGAGGCTGAGGACGGCTATAACATAGGGTGAACTGTAACATTTGAAGTTTAACCACTCAGAAATATGCTTATATGTAAATATGCCAGATAAAGCTTTGACTTTATCACATGAAAAGAGAACTACAATCTTCTCACATTAATGATTGAGAAGTGATAAGACTCTGACTATATCTGGATGGCACAAGATTTTCATGGAACTATTTGACATGTTTAGTTAAAGGTCAGCCAGGTCAGTTTGATAATGTCTGGAAGCCTTACATCAGTAATTTAGGAACTGATTTGTTAAGAGTTTTCCTGTTCATGTACCCCAACTGAACTTGAACTTGTACTGTGCTATTAGTGTGGTTATCCACTTAGTTTTTGAATATCAAATATTTATTTTCCTTTCTAGTGGCCTAGGTTAAATCTGCTTCTTACTTTTGTTTATATGATTGTGTTTTATAATTGCGTGTTTTGTTAAAGTTGGAAAATGTTCATTAAATATATATATATATATAAAAACACACACACATCTGGGTTATATGATGACCTAACAAAAGGACAAGTACAAAATGCATGTCAAAAATCTGGAGATAGTAATATTTAAAAAAGAAAATAAAAGTAGGAAATGAATCATTTTATTTAGTGTGCATCTAAAGTGACATTAAATACATTTAGAATGTAAAAAATCTCTATGTTATTGATTAAAAATACATGGACAGCCTATGCTGATATAGGTTTGGCTAGCATACAATATTTTTTATAATGGCTGCAACATCTGTATCACAATAGCCCAGTATAAGCACCTTGTTTGTCTGTGTTGACATACTTTTCCGTTAAACATTTAAATCTAAAATAATTAGTATTTAGTATTAGTGTATGTAAATTAGTATTACATATTAAACAATTTGTTGCTTTTAAATCTTTAAAAAAAATACAATTAATATTACAGTATCTCAACATGATCTCATTGACTGTTTTTGATTCAGCTGATTAATGTATTTAAGTATATATATATATTTAAATATTTAAATTCACTTCAACAGTTACCTAGTCTTCTGTAAAAATAGACGTTTGCTCTTTAATTGCATATGATCACTGAAATCTAAAAGAATTGGAACCATACCAAAAAAATAAAAATGTTAGATTTTACACAAGTAACATTATTAGATACTAATTTAATAGCACAGCCTTTGTTCTTATTACTGAAAATATATCTCTTGTAATATTATTATTAGGTTAGTACACCTATATTTGTTTCTTGTATCAAAAGGTGACTATATTGTATTTCAAGTCTTGGGAAGGAAAATGTAAAAACAAATTAATAATAATTACAATCACCCCCAGTCTATTAATAGGCTATATTTTACTGTTTAGTAGGTGTTTATGTTTCAACACCTACTATACAAATAGTATAACATTTAATTAAATAATTTAAATAGCACAGAAAACAGGAAAGAATAAAAAAAAGCATTAAAACCATTCTTTGACCTTTGGTTATTAGTGTGAAAGTGTCTCGGTCGACATGTTTTTGGTTCATTAATGAAGCATTTGTGTGACAAGGCTTTGGAGGATTTGGACAGACACATACATCTCAATCCTGACCTTTAACATTTCATGACCCCTTCATCAATATCAGGCCGCTCGGGAAAGAAGAGCTGCAGCTAGCTCTGATCACTTCTGATCTAGAGTAGAAGTACTTATCAGAAGTAAAAAGTATATAGTATATGTGAAGTGAAAGCTGTCTGTTTGAAAAGCTCTATTAAAGAGACAGAGGCAGATGATGAAAAGAGAGATAGTCTCTAATGGTTTGTGGATCATTGTAGAGTACAAAGAGACAATATAGTGAAACCTTAGAGTGATAGACAGGTTGCCAAAGAAAGAGCAGATGATGCAGTCACATCCTCCTCCCTCATTTGAGGGATATGAAGTATTAGTTGTGTCACAGCGGCAGACTGAAAAAGAGACAGGACAAAGTTCAGAGTAATTAAAAGAGCATGCTGTTGTTGTTTTGACTAAAAGATTTACCAGTTATGTTTCTGAGGCATCATGGGTAATGCTTGTGGATCCGAACTAATTCATCCTAATGGTTTTTAATAACAAACCGGACAGAAATACAATAAACAGAAAATTGCTGCATAATATTCACAACTGCCATAACTGGGCATTTTAAATCATAAATACATTTTAATGCAATTTGTTTGTGTGCATTCAGAAAACACGCTAGCAAACAAAGGTTTATCAAAATTCATTTGCATTTTGTCTAGACGTGACATCACATTTATCCTTTTGTTTTACATAAACAATGTATTGACCCAGTATCAGCAGGGGCAACATCCCTAACTACAGTACAAGAACATGAAACACGTGGGAATCCTAAAAAACACTTCCTGCACCTTTAACATTTGAAAGTACAAAAGGTGTAGAAATTGCATGTTAGCACAATTTTGCAGAACCTCTATAACTGCTGCAGTAACCAGAGAAGTCACCAAGCTAATGATATCAACAAGGGGGAGGTAATACGCCAAATTAATTGAATTTCTTATTTCTTAATGAACAAACATTGTTAGTTGTACTTATTTTGTATGTATTTGGGTTTTTTTTTCTTTCTAAAAGTTAGCACTAGTATAAAATACAATACTTTTCCCTCATTTATTAATCTTAGTGAATGTAAATTTTCTAATATATTAATAAAAATAAAATTGGTTACATTAAAACTTTCACATTGTCTATTTTTTACAACATCACAACTTATTATTAAATGGGAATACTAATGGTGAAGGCAACCAATTCAAGCATTTCCACACACTTTTTGTATATTTGGCATCTCTTCAGCAAACAGTCCACGCTACAGTTAATGCTCTTTAAACTCAACACTTTACACAAATACAGAGCAATTAGGGCCCTAATGAGAGTGGGTGGATGGGGGAGGGAAGTGTTGGTGAAGGGATGGAGGTGAAGGGAGGACAGAGAGACGGAAATCTCTAGATGCACTTTCTCTCTCATTACCAGACAAAGGGGTTGTCTTATTCAGCCCACCGTGTCAGAACGATGCTCGCATGACGAGTCACTGTATACAATTTACATTATGCCAAAGAACTTTCCTTTTTCTTACAGTTACCTGGAGTCAAGTGAAAGTCAACTTTCATCAGAAAGAAGACCAAAAAGGAGTTCTATTTATTTATTTTTTGAAGGAAATAGTTTTGTTTTTTTTCCAGCAAGGACACATTAAAGTGACAGTAAAGACATTATACATATTACAAAAGACATCTATTCCAAATAAATGGAATAGACTTTTTTTTTTTTAAACTTTCAAAGAATTATAAAACATAAATAAATAAATAATATATATAAAATATTAAGAAGCACAATGTTTTCAGCAATGGTAATAACAAGACATTGTACTTAAATTCCATAAAGTCCAACCCAGTCTCACAGCAATTCGTACATATTTTATGAGGTGGCTAATTCGTACAAACTCACTCGTACGAATTCATGATTTTTGGTAAATCGTAAGTATTTTACGAGTTGCCACTTCGTATGAATGACCTCCACTTAAACCCACCCCTAAATCTACCTTTCACTGGGGTTTAGACAAATCGTATGAGTGAAAATTCAGCTTTTCCATCACAAGAATAAATGATTTATTTTAAAGTATAACAATAAAGACAACAATTAGTTTAAATGATAAACATATCTCACAATAATATTATGATTAAATTAATGTCTTGGGAAATGCAAGAGTCCTATTAAAAACATGAAAACATTACCCTTTGAATGGTAGTGTGATTTAACACTCTTTTTTGGAATAAAACAGCTGGGAAAACTGCTTGGTCACGGATCACGCAATGAGAACATCATCATATAAATTTTTACCATTTCATCAGCACACACTTCACAGAAATCTCTAGGTCATTTTGATGGGATGTTCCGTTAGCAACAGTAACCAAGGACGACGGAGCTCAGCAAAGGGTCAGTTCTGTACAAATCTGCAGGCAACGATTCCATGTGGGCCTGCTGACTGCCCATAACACCACCCAAAACTGTGACTCTTTCTCACACGGAAAGATCACACAGATGACCAAAGACTTGACCACTCAATCTAATGTTTGAATTTCACGCCTGGCCTTTTTTTTTCTGGGTTTCTGTTGGGTCCAGTGATGCAGTTGAGTGATTCTCGTTTATAGTTTTGGCAGGCTATTCATTGGCATTAGGAGCAGGAAGGCACTCTCTCTTAACGAGCAGATCACTGAAAGCCCTCTGATTAGCCCAATTAAGGCTCCTTCCCATCACCGAGGAGCACCACTGTCCAAATCAGTTTAACCAGGACATTTCTTCAATACCAACCTCTATCACATTCAACACGGTAATTAAATTAATAACATGGTCGAATCGTTTTGTTTTACTTGCAGCTGGAACTTTAGTCCTAGCAAACAAAACAAACAGCAAACACATTTCAGAAATGTATTAGACGCTTATAGAGAGAGAAATGTGAGTGGACATGGTTTGTCGTTTCACACAGACCTCCACTCCTCACACCTCAGTCACAGTGAGACAGTTCTCTGTGTTCTTGCTGCCTGACTGTATCAGTGAGACAGCGCTGCCAGAGATCTGAGCCACTTCACAATTTAAGCCTTGTTTTGCCCAATAATGTTTCAATGTGAAGAAGCAAAGCCTTGTGTAAGCCTAGTCTTGAACTGTATTGGATAAACTTAAATAAAATACAACAGTAATAATTAATGAAAAAAGAAAAAAGTTAAATAAAATAAAATAAAAAGAAATAAATACTGGCTGCATCATAAAAGTGGTCTGCAATATTAAAAGATCTTTGAAGCCATACAATATAAAATGGTCTAAAATTAAAGTACTCATGAAAATATCAGTTGGAGTATACAAGAAAAATAGATTTTTCTATGTGGTAAACAAAAAATAAAATACTTTCTATTCAAATATTTTTTTATGACTTTTGATGTAATCTTTTTTTGTTGTTTCAAAGCCTTTTTTTATACGACCTGGAATATTGATTTATGAGTATTTGCATGACTGTTTGTATATATTATGGTAATTTTGCACCCTTTCTGATGCTTAAAAGACAAGATTTGTCGTTTTGCACCTCCCAGAAGAAAAAAAAATCATGTGGGTTTTGAACAACACAAGGACGAGTAAATAATTGTCAATAAAGGGTTAGTCCACCCAAAAACTAAAATTCTGTCATTAATTACTCACCCTCATAAGACCTTTGTTCATCTTCAGAACTCCCAAGAGCACTCTTACCCTCCATACCAAGGATCCTAACACAATCAAGGCTCAGAAATGTAGCAAGGACATAGTTCAATTATGAACCATGTGACATCAATGGTTCAACCATAATTTTACAAAGCTACAAGAATACTTTTTGTACGCGAAGAAAACAAAAATAATGACTTTATTCAACAATTCATCTCCTCTGCGTCACCTGACTGTGTCATTTTGGAGAGTATCACATATATAAACAATGTATGCAATGTATGTATGCAGGTTTACTTTCAGACCAAAGCGTAAACAAAGTAAATAATGATTTCCTTGTTATGTCGCTGAGCCTTGACAGTTTTATGATCCTTGCTGTCTATGGAAGGTCAGAGAGCTCTCGGAATTCAACAAAAATACCTTAATTTGTGTTCTGAAGATGAACGAGCAATTAATAACAGAACTTTCATTTTTGGGTGCGCTATCCCTTTAAAGAGTGAACTGTCACTTTAGGGGACATTAACTGTCAAGGTCTCTTTTCACCCTCAAATTTTTATATTCATACTTAGTATGTAGATGGCAAGATACAACACAAACATCTTCATGAATATACAATCATACATTTTTAAGTATGGAACAAATTAGAATTCAAAAATCCGGCACTGAAGGATAAGTCATGGCGCAATGTTTTGATTTATCATCACCTTTTGACTTTGGAAGGAATTATGCCAATGAAATAAAACCAGCGACTTTGGCAAGGCCGTCCCATAATCACTGAGACACAGCTCATGATTCCTCCATCTCATCATCCTAACACGTCTGTGGATCAGTATCCAATTATATCCCAGGATGCATTGTCATCTCCACATTCATTGGTATGTCCTTTGGGTCATCACTTTAGAAAGTCAAGCACTGCATTCCTCTCACATAGCCACTATCTGGCTGTTAAAGAAACAGACAATGAGGTCCATTTATGTCTTCAGAAAAGGCAGTGCGGCAGGACAAAATGATGCTAGAAAGATCAATCGCTTTATAGATGTTCTAAACCATTTCTGAATACTAATTTAAACCTGCAGTAACCTCAGGCCATTCACTGATTCAGTTCATAATAATACAGGTTTAAATGACACATTATAATGACTAATTGGGCTGTATTGTCAAACAGATAATCCCTAACATTTTCTACAGGTGTTATTGTGAGATTAGAAGAAACTTGAGCAGCTTTAGTCGACTAGCAGAGCAATCACTAACAGCCCAATGGAAAACCACATTCTCTCAGTGTCACTGAACATCACCACAGACTACATTACTCTAGGGGTAGTTTAACCAAAAATGAAAATTCATCATTCATCATTTACTGTACTCACAATTATATTATACAAACCCATATGACTTTCGGTAACACTTTAGCTTTTATGTATAATATATTATGCATTTAATGTAATGCACATTATAATGCATTGTACAATCTCATGAATTATTACCACATTAACACTTATCAATTCACTGTCACTATGCATTTTAAATTTGGATATAATTATTTACGGCCAGATATAATGTATTACAATGTACATTATGAATAAATGCATTATACTCTTTAAAAGCTATAAAGGCTATAAGGGATGTCCTGTTCTGAACTTCTTACTCACGTGGTACACATAAGCGAACCTTTGCTGTTTGATGTGAAAAATTGCAAAGATTTTATATATATATATATATATTTTTTTTTTTTTTCCTCATTCCTACTATCTATATCTAAAACTAGTTATGTTTGTAAATGCTATTATTCATTTATATAAAAAAGAAAAAATATGTATGCGTATATATATATATATATATATATATGTATGTATGTTTGTTCTCACTTCTTGTTATGAGCTATATATCTTTTTAGATTTATAGTAAATGAGAAGTCTAGCACATAAAGTTACTGTTGAGATAAAAAATACAGTGGTTTTGCTTGTATTGCACACTATTAAAAATACGTTTTTGCACTGTTTGGCTTGAATGCTTCACTACCTATTCACTGCAAAGGAATAATAATAATAATAATAATAATATCACAAGAATTAACAACAATTAAATCTCTCAGATTTCTGTGAAATGTCACATCTAATTTGCAGCAGTTACTTTTAATGAACACGCCATTGAAAAGCACCCTTTGGCCTGTCATTTCCCGAGCTGCAATGCCACAATGGCCGGCCCGACGAAGCGAACAGAAATAGTATTTTGAATCACCCTGCCGTGGTCCGATGAACATCCCCACTCCACACTCTGAGCAAAGAATGTGCAGTGATGTCACCGGGAGGCAGGGGTAAGTGAGAAACGCTGTGATTTAGGGACAGGACACGGCGGAGGGAGGGAAGGAGGGGATGAACAGTGGGAGCAGTGAGGGGGAAAGAGAGGGGGATGAGATGGGGAAGAGAGAGGTCTGCGGGCTTCTGCTGCCACCGCAGTAATGGCCCAAACGAGGTGGAGGGGAGAGCAGTGGAGTGAAGTCAGGGGTGAGGCGGTGGTGACTCTGCTTCAACGCCATATGAGCTGGCAGCTTGTCACAACCCAACCCATCATACAAACGCAGACACAGACACATTCCCATTATCCTACACATCAGATCAGACCTGCCTCTGGAGCCCCTTCACGTTACCAGCACAAGTGTGATAAACACATCAGAATCGACCAGCATTCCTTGTCCACACCAAGCGCCGTCATCAGGCCAAACATAATCAGTTACATGCTCTCAAAAATGCTTGTTATAGCAATATTCATCATCATTATTGACATTATCCTCTCTTACAATCGATGGAGCTTCTCCATCCACTGGTCTATCCATCCATCTCCATCAGTCCTTCACTCATCCTTATAAAGCTTAAAGCTAATTCAGTTTGTCTAGTTTTCTAGTTGCAATTATATACATTAGTATGAAATTCAATTGAATTATATCTCAAGGTTAATATATTAACATTCAAATTGCTGTTCCACATTTTTTTGATGTCCATGAATGAAATTTAAAAGAAATTCTCAACTCAGTTTTGAATGGAGCACAGACTGAGCCTTTACGCATGTATTTCCCTTGTCTTTCCTATGAATATTTATGCAGATTAAAGTCAGGTTGGTAAAAATAGCTGAATATGATTATTGTGTGGGCACATGGTTAAAGGAGGAGAAAAAACTCTCCTTTTTACCCAGGAAATAAGATGAGTCTGAAGTGATTATTTCATCTTTCTAAGCACATACATAATTTAAACCACATTTGAGGGATAATTTGAAATATTGTATATATAAAAATGACAAACCATTTAAAGAAAACAAGAGTGAAATGACTGTTACACAAAACCAATCCGTTTAAGTCACTAAAGCATTTTCTAGTAAAATGACCAAGCTATAGAAAGCATTCTTTGGCTTTCAGACCCTGTTGTACTTTATCATTCTGTTCGCAGTGGAGAAATATTTTGGAACAGCTGATCTTGACACTGCTATTGTTCAACATACTGACTGTCTCATGTATTGAACAGTGACAACATGACCTTTAGGTCATCTCAAGCTCACCTGTCTCTCTTCATCACAAACAAACCAACAACACCTTTTCTGCAATGTTGGCACACAAATGCAAGTGTTCTACCTCCTAAATAATAGACGGCATTATGTAAATGATATCTGAACAGCTCTGAGAGGGTTATCAAATTCAGTCAGAAATATTCCAGAACATGTGCACAGACTTTTGACAGCGCGTGAAGAGTTTGCAAAGGCAGAGGAGAAAGAGGAGGAGAAGAGGAGGAGGAGGAGGAGGATGAATAAAAAACCAAACAAAGAGAGGGGGCAACGTGTGGAAAGCAGATCTGATCTGGCGACATGTATATATTTCGCATTCGGCAAACAAACAAAAGGCAGCTAAATAGCAGGAGAGGAAATGCGTGGTTATCCGATGCCACCGCTCCGCGCTCAGCCCGCACCTCCCGGCTAGGGTTTCCCTGCCAGACAAAGAGCCACCAGCGCATTCTGCCGGCCTGCCCATAAAAAGCTGCGCTGAAAAAGCCAACACCTCTTCCCTTCGGGGGCTCCACAAAACACTTTTGTTAGTCGATATTAAAACATGTTGCAATATCAGCCCTTGTCTCACAAAGGAAACTTTATCACACGCATGATGAGGTTGCTAGTTGGCTGGTTTTTAATATAGGGACTGAGCAAACCATTGTGAGAGAGGGCTGGTCAGTTTGTGACTGTATGGGTAGTTAAAGTTAACTTAAATGAAGCTCAGATGTAATGAGACTGGTGAACGAAGAAATAAGATTCTGTCATTACTTGCTCCACCTCAAACTTACTTTCTTGTTTCAAACATTTTTTAAAAGTCAGCAGGGTCCAAACGACACTAAATGAATGAATGAGGTAACATTTTATTTTACAGTTACAGCTATTACTGTGTTAGCATGCATGTTACTAGAATATTAGCCATTTATTAGTGCTAATTACGCACATATTAATGCTTTGTTCTGCAAGACCTTATTCTACATCCCTAAACCTACCCGATATCTAAACTACCTTACTAATTATTATTAAGCAGCAAATTAAGAATGTATTGAGGGAAAAGTTGCAGTTAATAGTTAACAAGTGTTGCCATGAATTCAAATCAAATCAATCTTGTTTTCCACAAAAGAAAAAAATGTCATTTAAGACATCTTATGTCACAAGCAAGAAGAAAAAAGTTTGAAATAATGATATAAAAAAAAAGTTATTTGAATTGTTAACTGAAACAACATTTTATTGACGCATTTGATTTTAGCTAGCTGCCAAAAGAAATAAAGTAATATTGAAATAAATAATATGAGAAAAATATCTGCACATACATATTAAAAAAAATAAATGCATAAAACTAAATTAAACTAAGAATGGAAAATATATTGTCATCTCAATTAAATTAAAATAACACTGGTCAGAAGATAAGCACGTATTGGGTCCAGAACGGCTATGCTTCAAGTTAACAATACTGTGGAAGGTTTGGGTGAAACATGCAAAGACAGGCTGAAACTGAAAGCTGCAGAATGGGCTTCTGTGACTGTACAGTCTCTGGACTCACTCACTCAGCTGGACAACTCCTCCCAATTTCTCGGACCCAGTCGGGGGTCTGTCTCCAATCGACACCACAAGACAAACTGTCCCTTTACTTCTCACTCTACACTGTGTCCTTTCTTCTCCTCTCAGCTTATTTCCCAAAGACCTGAGGCTCTAATGCTTCTTTCTGCTCCCAGAAAATGGAAACTCAATGCCTGGGAAAAGCACAAGAAACAACTTGAGGTCTGTTTCATGTCATACGTATTGTTTGTTGCTATTAGGTAAGACAAGTCAATTTATTACAGCTTTGCTACCGTAAAAACAGTTGACGGCCAAGTTCCTTGTCTGTAAATGAGAATCCTGGACACATTTAATGCTCAAAGCTAATTGGAGGTTAACTGGCTGTTTGAGGGTTGTCTAAGGAGAACACAGCAAAAAAAAATACTCTATGAAGATAACAGCATTGTAGGCAGTATTCAGTGAAATAATTCATACTTGTTTTTTTATACAAAACAGAAATTCTGAGCATGATCAAGAACAGATGGTTTCAGCACTTTTCACATCCATTTTCACAAGTGTTTTCTGAGAAAACCGTTTTCCCATTTATACTGCAGGGTTCTCGGAAGCAGGAGTGTGTTAGGCAAACTTTATTAGTGGTTGATGAAAACTACAACAACTTTTATCCATCCATCCATTCATATCTACTTTAATAACTGTGAAACGAGTCCTTCATACAAACAGCAGCTTGTATCTGGCTAAGAACTGAAGAAACTATAAACTACATCTTATGAAAATGTATACCTAAATCTATATTTCTGAATGTACTTTTGAAGACTCTGCAAAAACCCGCTGTAGCTGGCTAATGTAATCTAATACACACTCTCAGATTGACCAGTTCTTGGTCTGTTGTGGTTTTGTGAAAGTGGAGTGTTAAGAAGACCTTCCCTTCTTTTCTTCCTTGCGTTTTCTCTCCAGCTAAACCACCCAGGAAATAATGTCGCAGTGAAAGGGTGAAGTGCAGGTCTATTCATGAATTACGTAAGGATTCCTAATCCCTATGACAGTTCGGGAAGAATCATCTCTCTGTCATGATGAGAGAGAGTATACAGTGTCACGGTATAAACCAGGGATATGGCTCAGTCCCATTGACAGCATATGATATTACGTGATCTTATGGGGAAATAGATGGAGCCTGGAGATGGGGGACAAACTTGATCTGGAGATCTGTGTATAAAACACAAACGTACACAAGAAAATATTTGACTTTCTAAAGACTAAAGGTAAATGTTATGGCCCAGGATCTCTTAATAACACAAACTAATGGCTGTAAATTCTTGTCTGATAAACTCATAAAAGCGCAGACACACTCTGGGTTCAGTAATAGCTTTTATTTTTGAGTATCCTTTAGTTCAAGTTAAATGGCAAAAATGGCTTGTTTGGCAAGGGCATTGCTTATCAGAGGATTTAATGACAAAATAACCATCAATTGGCCATAGCTTTTCCACTTATTTCATAAAGTGCTATGGGTTTTTTTTAACCATTTAAAAAATGTAGCATTTAATTGGGACCGTCTGTTCTTATTTGTCCAAGAAAACAAATGCAAAAAGAAGATTAGACTTTATTATAGTACTATATTATACTAGTGTATCAAGTATAATTGAATATTTTTTCTGCTTTCGACAGGAATGGACAACATATACTCTAACTGTGCTATATACATGTATATCTGCAGTTTAATTTGATGATTTGTTTTTCATTTTCAAATGAAATTGAACTTCCCTCCAAAACTGACATCCAACATATATGTGACTTCATAGTCCCAACAATATCTCAATGTTTTGGCTTTGCAGTAAATCATTAAAATAATAATAATAAGGCAATTTATCATGTATGAGAAGCAAAGCTGTAAGTAATAACCATGAATAATTGTGTTATTGCATAGGAAATGCAGACAACTCATACAAAAACATAACCATTTCAAACAAACATGTATCGGCTCAAAAAAATGAGCTTGATGAGTATAACTGTTACAATGTACAGTATTCAAAATCATTAAAGGGGTCATATTTTCAAATCATTTTTCCCTGAGGTCCATTTACAATGTTAGTCAAGTTTTCTGCATCAAAACAGTCCTAATTAAGCTTGTCATGACCATCTGCGGCCCTTGATTTTTGCTGCTGTACCTTTAAGATGTTCTAAGAACATCTTGATGTGTCAAATATGAAACGGTTTGCTCACATTTGCTGCTGGACCGCTTTTTCTTCAAATTTCCTAATAATCCTAGGAAGGATAAGGATCTTAACTTAAATTTTTAACTTAACTTTCACTCTTTTTATTAATTCTTTTTTGGCGTTTTGTAGCAATATTCTGAATATTAAGTAAGAGTCGATGAATAATACTGTAAAAAGGTACAGTGCTTTTTCGTCATACGCAATATGAATAGTCAATGATATGACCCCTTTAATTTAAGTATTGCATTGAGAATACAAAAATGCACTCCACTAAGCATAGTACCATAATGTTCATACTGCCCCCCTAAGTGTTGCTGATTGGTCAATAAGCTCATGGAATTGTATCTAAGGTGTCAGAGGGAATCAGATTTAAAACTAAAGGCATTTCTAAGGCGAATGCATGCTGTATATAATGAAAAGTGCAAATGACTAGGGTGTATATCTAAACCAAACTAGACTAGACCCTTATATGTTATTTTATCACCAGTAAAATTGTATTGAATAATACAGTTGTCATTGTATATCAAATGTAATAGATTAACCACATTTTGTTGTTTAAATGATTGACTGTTGTCCTTCAGGCAGACTAGATGACATATGCACAGTGTTGCTATAGTTCAGTCCATTTTCCATTCGGGATGACTTGTTGATGAAAAGCAAGTACCTTTAAAGCTAGTTTACTGTAAAGGTGCAATGCAGCTGTTAAGCATTTGCAGTGGTTTTCAGAGAGGTACTGGCTTTCAGTGAGAGTGCTTTTGTGGCTCTTGTCACATCAATGCTGGTTGAGTTATTAATAAATACAAATAAAAACAACGTACTCATTTCACTGGCTATTTAGTCGGTCCGGTATCTTACGCAAAACATACGATTTTGTCACTGTGGCTGCTCTTTGAGCTGCTCCTTCAGGACGCCAGTCTCTGTGGCTCTCCACACGTGCAGGGCACTGCTGGAGGTGAGGAAGAGGAAGAGGATGAAGGCTATGGGAAAGCCCACAGTGTCCACCATACCTCCAGCCAGGGCACTGAAACTCAGTTTCCCCAGGACCTCCAGTGTGGCCAGAAAACTGTAGTGGGTGGCCTGAACATAGACAGAGAGGGAGAGAGGGAGAGAGAGAGAGAGGAAAATACAGAATGTGGTTTAGCATTAACTTTTGATGATTTGTGGGATTTTCTCGAGAACCATGAAAAAGGGACAGTAAATTATAAAGAAAGAAAGGGAAATGTGTTTTGGTAGATTCAAATGTTACCAGTGTGAAACAATCCATTCATTCAATGATTTATAAAATCTTTTCAAATCCTGCAAAGTTCCTGCATTTAATTATGCAAGTGATATTTATATTAGGATGCACTCATTTCAAAAATCTGCGCAAAAACCCAATATTTTTCATGCTCTTGTTGATGAACTGAACTCAATTTACAGTTCTATAGCATTTTGCGTAAATAATTTCCAAACAAAATGTTAAATAATACAAGCAAATGTAGATATCACAACATAATACTGTTAAGTTTTGTTTAAACTAAAACTTACACTGACTGAAATCAATCTTAATAAATTTAAATTAGATTCGATTTTTCAAAAATACTGCCTTAGTAACTAAAAAACATTAACTAAAATGTAATTATTTAGAAATATGCATTGAATATTTCAAAGCTGAACATTAAACAGTGAGCATTAGATGCAAAAATAAAAAGAAAATAGCAAATAGGGGAAACGATCAAGCACAATTAAATATGCAATAAAATTTCTTTCTTGGGATCAGAAAAAAACCCCCCAAAAAAATCAAGCTCAGGTTGATGCTGTAAGTGACGCAAGCATGCACACAGATGAAATGTTTGCTTTTGACCTTTAACATGTGTTACTTTTCAAAGCAACTGATGACTTTTTAACACGACTCTTATTTATCAATTTTTAACTTTGCCTCACATCAAAACAATTCCAACAGGAGGATCAAAGAGCAGTCTGAATCCCTCTCTCCTGTCTGATCGCCAGAAACTGTCTCCATACTCTTAGCACACAAGTTGGGAAAGCAAAGCCAAGTCCATTCCTTCACATGGCCCCAGCACTAAAGTTAAGTGAAGTACCTTTATTCCTACAAACTTGTTTAAGGTGTTCAGTTTCTCCCTCCAGGGCCTTTTCACAAACATTCACAGTATCGGTTTTCAGTAGGCTAAAACCACCTTAAAACAAACACACACAAACACGCACAAGTGCTCTCGCTACGGTATGCATGTCATAGGAACATCTGAATTAACCTACAGTTTACAATCCTCCTCCTGGTTATTTTCCTCAGAACGTGAAGTTTTTAATTGCTTAGAGACCGAGAGTAGCATACAGTGAAAGATCACATGCAAGAAGCGCAGGCCCATTTAAACGGGACAATACGATCATGTCAATGATGAACGAGGGAATGAAACGAGAGAACATGGGAGGGGAGAGATATCTATGAACAGTGAGAACTACAGTTTATCATCTAGGGGACACGTAAATAAACAAACAGAAAGAATGAACAAATGAACTAACAAGGACAGGAATTAGGCAAGATTAGTGGGACAAACTAGGGAGCTGATTGTTGTTAAGAATAGAGCTGGTATGGATGGACTTTTTATTGATAGACAAAATAGGATGTGTTTACACTGTAAAGGTGACACTGAAGCAGGGGGTGACGTGGGATAAAATGAAAATTACACCTAATGCACCCCTAATATTTGTTTTGTAAACTATATACTATACAAGATGCATTTGCTGCTTTATTTCCATGCACTTACAAAGCACAAGATATTGATTAGAGGACCTTTGCACTGCAAGTCATTTATGTTTACAGATTTGCAGCATGAAAGTCATAAACAAAAAAATCTAATAAAAAAAGAACAAGATTAAAAGTACGGCTACATTTTTCTGTCACATAAAAATAAATAATACATAAATTAAAAATGAAATGCATAATGCAGTAAAAATCTGCACTCCTGGCCTTACCAGAATTGCATTTATTAAAAGTTTTTGAAAAGAAGTTATTCAGCAAGGATGCATAAAAAAGAAAATGAAACAAAAAGGATTCATTTTCAAATAATAATCTTTTTTTTCTTCATTTTTTTAAAATATCACTGTATCCAAAAAAATTACTGGTTTGGACAAGACGAATGTCTCTTTAGCACCAAATCAACAAAATGTTGTTTTAGTGCACTTTAAATCAAAATAAACGCAGCCTTGATGAGAAACCGCGTACAAAATTGAAAAACAGTAGTTGTTACCGTTAAAACCTCCTTGAGAAGAAAATGCAGAAGATTTGGCAACAGGGTCAGGAAATAACACAAATCAGTCTCAAACTTGCATTGCTCACATGAGAACCATAATTCAAATTGTCAGAGCATGTGACCAAAGATATAATCTTGACAAATTAAAATAAGAAAAAAAAAGCCAAATCTATGAATGTGAATATACTTTCTGATGCATAAGCTTTGTAGGTGATTGATGAGTTGAAATGGGTTGATGTGCAGAGCTAAAGAGAGTGTGAAAACTGCTCAGTTCTCTGAGTGGAGTTATTGACTGACAGATAAATGAGCTTTTGACTGCTGTGATGTGCTCACATATGCAGCAGGCAGGAAACACTCTCAGGCTTTCTGCAGCCCACGGCCTGTTGTGAGACTCTACCTGTCAACAACTATCAAAAACTATAAGATGCGTGTTTTGTTGTCTTCAGAGTTTGACTGTTGAAACTGAAGAGAAACACAGAACATATGTCACGCTGTTGACCTTAGGTGAACACGTGTGATGCCGCTAAGCAGTTCGCTCTGATCTGTCAGGAAGCATGAAGAGCTGTGGTCAGTTGAAGAGGGTAACGTGTGATACCTGTATGCTCTCCTCAGCTCTCTGTGTGCAGTTCATCATTGTGGTGAATGTCAGAGTGGTGATGAGACCCGCTATGAAATGCTGCAAGCTCAGACTCAGCACTGCCATACCTGAAGGAGAAAGAAGACACAATCCACATTAATACAATACCACCCATTGCAGCGTGTTGTTGTCTTTAAGTTTGAATTTGTGACTTGTAAAAATGCCTAATGTCTCCGAAATATTGCACTGAAGATTTGACGGTGTTAGCTGTTTGTGAAAAAGATGGCATGTGAAAAGAAGCTGCTCTTTTGGCTGTATTTTCTGGGGCTTAGTGCTCAAAGTTGCCGGATAAAAGCTGGCAAAAAGAAGGTTTTAAAATGAGTTTCTTCCATTTTTTAATATATAAGTATAAAATAACCTAAAAGATGGGCTGAGGGCACCAATAATCCTCTGGCGGTCCAACGTATCTTTGTTTTGTTCTATTTGGTAGTCAGTCTTACGGTTATTGAAATGCATATGAAGTATTGGGAACAAACATTTTGAAATTCTGTATGACTGGTCACCAGGTTTGTACTGAGGAACAACCATCAGTGAAAGAAAGCAAAAGAACAAAACAGTTAGAAGCAGGAGAAAAACACAAAAGAAATGAAAAGAAAAAGAAAAAGAAAAAAGTAAAGCAAAATTACAAAACAAAATAAAAAGCAAAACAAAACACAAAAAAAAGCGAAGCAAAGCAAAACTAAAACTAAATAATAACCTAAAAAAACTTAAAAGCAGAGTCCAAAAATAAAAATATGAAATATAAAAAAAAAATCTGTTCAAAATGTTGATATGCCTGTGTAAAAACTTTTCAAGAAAAGGATGCATAAAAACGACAAAAAAACAAGAAACTGTGAGAGTCTCTGTAGATATACAGACAAAAAAATGCACCAACACAACACAAGAAACTGTGAGAATTTTTAAATGTATTAAGAGTGATGGTCGTCTGTCTTATAGTGTGTGCTTATTTATACTCAATAATGTCATACCTGAAGGAACAGGACTTGCTAGTTATTAAACTGAGCTCTCCCAGACTATTATTTATGCAGACAGAACCATGTCAAACGACTAGTAGTTAAACTTAACAGACACTCAAATCTGACTCTACATGATGCCCCGATGACACTTAGGTTCTAGTGTCTTTTCTGGCCTTTTTGAAGCTGATTATTTCATTCACAATAACGTCCACCCAGGGCATGAGACTGGCTACCATTAATGCCTCTAAAAATCATGAATCTCAAATCAATCATTACCAGAAGCCCATTTGCCAGAAAGAAAAAAAAAAATCATGAAGCTTTCACATCCAGCTCCATCTGAATTATTCACTCGAAATGTTTAGTTCTGCCTAACAAGACTTCTCCATTACTTACCCAGGAACCACAGGAAGGAAAATCAGCTCAGGCATCCAGTCTCATACAATATTGAAAAATATTTTCCGCAGAACTTTATCTTTTTTTTTTTTTTTGAGGGGGGTTAGATTGGGGTACAGAGTTGCTTTGTTCCGTTTCGTTTGGGAGAGCGGTAGAAAGAGAGACGGGGAGAGAGAGAATAAGAAAGACAGAGAGATGAGGGAGTTGTCAAACAGAAGCTCGCTGACAAAAACATCTTGACTAAAAAGCCACGACATCCTGGGGAAGAAGTAATACAGTGGCAAAAAATACTGAGTAAAACAGCTAAAACGCAAGAGTTTCCCCATTTCCTTTTTTTATTTTCATTAAATAAACATTCAAAGCACCTGTGAGAGAAAGAGACGGCACAAGAAAAAAAGAGAAACATGCAGAGGGTTTGAATATGGGTTTATTCATTTATCAAAGTGAGCTGTGAGAATACTCAAGGTAAAATAGCGTTGGCTTCTGCAGACAGAAACAGAAACGCAAATCCACTTAAGCAAGTTGAACCGGGAGAGAGTATGTTTGACATAACTTCTGAATGATCACTTCTATATAGCTCATGCATAAAATTTAGCTTGAATTGTGCTGAATCCAAAGACTAGGACTAAGATGGTTAACAGAACGCATCTACATCTATTCTAACAGAAGATTCATGGAATAAAAGTTCTAAATAATTTTTCAGAAAAGAGAGAACATTGATCTGAGGTTGGATCAACACTGAAAGTTCGGCTTTGGTTAGATATCAGTCTCTGGTACTTGGACTTTCTTTTCAAACAGACAAATAAGGCAACAAATAAACAGCCTTGAGCTACTGATGAAATACTGTCTGTGAAGAGACTTTTAAAAAATAATTTAAAGAAAAAAAAAATCTTTAGATTTTATTATATTTGCATAGTATTTTCTTATGCATAAATATTATTTAAAAATATATACAGTATATATTTTAGTATTTAGTATATATATTAAATGATTTTATATGAAAATATTTTACATACATGTTGAGCTTATCCTACCCATAAAAAAAAAAAAATATATATATATATATATATATATATATATATTAGAGCTGTCTAACG
>JAUCMS010000095.1:8705485-8719082 GCA_032357445.1 Enteromius radiatus | reverse complement strand
AATAAATAAACACAGCATAAACGCATATATTATGTAAAGAATAACTTTTATTTTGGATGCGATTAATCGCGATTAATTGTTTGACAGCACTAATATATATATATATATATATATATATATATAAAAAATACAATCTCAAACATTTTCACATTCAGATCACCACACAGAGATGAACTCTATGCAAGTCTGAATGACATTCATGATTAATACCCTCCCTTTTTATCGCATGCTGTTGTTTAATGCAGCATTGAGAGTTTTATTCACACCTGTTTACTCTGTGCAAGGTGCTTAAAAGGGACACTTTAGCCTGTCGGTGGAAAACATTGGAAACCAGAGACGGCCCCATGGATGCTTAAATGCAGGAGAACAGTAGAAAGCTCAGAAGAGAACAGGTCAGTTTCACTTCTATATATACACATATGTCAGGTGAGCTACCTGGCTCTTATGAACAAACTGTACTCACAAGACAGGGAGTAATAAATGCATTAAAAGCATAAAAATGAGCAGCACCTTCTTGAATTGAATCCAAACCAAACCAAAATTAAATATGTCTGCACTAATACCAATGCTGGTAAAAAACAAAACAAAAACATGTTTGTATACTTTAGTGTGGACAAGTATGTGCATTTCTTACCTTTCATCAAGGGCGAGGGCTCCAGCACTACGAGAAGTGAGCTCTGGAAGACCATGCTGACAGTCCGCATCATAAACACACGTCTCATTAGCATGCCAATACTGAGGACATAAAAAAGATCAAGTTCAGTTCATCTCAAACTCTAGAAATATGCTATATAATGTAACATCAACTCATGCAATATACACCACGGATCAATTTTGTTTGAAGAAATTAATACTATTATTTGTTGGTGACACAATACATTAATACAAAATAATAGGGAAAGACATTTATAATGTTACAAATACACACACACACACACACACACACACATATATATATATATATATATATTTTTTTTTTATTTATTAAATAAGTTTCCATTTATTAATAATTCTGAAAGAAGTGCACCACAAAAATATGAAGTAGATTTCAACAATGATGAAAAGAAATGTTTCCTAAATCAGCACTGAAGACTTGAATAATGCCTGCTGAAAATTCAGCTAGCCAGCACAGAAATAAACTAAATTTGAAAATATATTAGTTTTAAAATACAAAACAGTAATTATACATCGTAATAATATTTGCTTAATGTTACTGTTTTTAATAGATTTGATGCCCTCTTGTTGATCAACCCCATAATTAGTAGTGCAATGTAATATAAAATCAACAAGACCAAATACTAGTGCCATCAAATGATTAATCATATCCAATACAAAACGTTTTTGTTTGCATATACAGTATCTCACAAAAGTGAGTACACCCCTCACATTTTGGTAGATATTTTATTAATCATGAATTAGAAAAAACAAATAATATATTTATGATGTGCAGCAAAAAATAATTGAATTTCACAAATTAGTGAAGTGGCTTTAAGAGAAGAGCTAGAGCAGTGAAAATGACCATTCCCACCATCAGGGAAATAATTAAGAATTTCCAATCAACATAAAATGTTACGAAGCTGGGTGGAAGAGGACGTGTGTCTGTATCCTCCTAATACATGACGAGGAGTAGAGTTTGAGTGGCTAAAGACTCTTCAAAGATCACAGCTGGAGAATTGCAGAAAATATTTCTCAGTCTCAGGGTCAGAAAATCTTGTTTAGACACATGACATCATAGATTCCAACAGATAACAAATCTAAAACTGACTGACTCTGTTAGAAATCCTATAATGGGCCATGGTTGGGTCTTCCATTGGGACAATAATGCAAACACAAACATCAAAATAAACACAAGAATTCGTCACTGAGCACAAAATGAAGCTTTTGCCATGGCCGTCCCACTCCTCTGAACTGAACCCTGAGTGAGGTGAACTAAAGAGGAGAAGCACCATCATGAAGCTGGTATTCTGAAGGATCTGGAGAGATTCTGGATGAAGGAATGGTCTCTTTTCTCTTATCAGGTGTTTCCCAAACTCTTCAGGCATTACAGGAGAAAACTCAGAGCTGTTATCTTGGGAAAGGTCTGCAATAATTGAGTGCCAATAATTGTGGCCAACATGTATCGGAGAAAAACATATATTTCATCATGAGTTTTTCTCCCTATTTTCAATGATAGGTTAGAATTTTGTGAATTTTTTGTATGAAAGATACCAATATTATTATGGGTGCCAACATTAGTGGAGGGCACTGTATATTCGTATAATTTATATTATAATGGAATATGTTTAATATAGAAATAAAACATTTTTCTAAAATATGCATGTGTGTGTTTATATATATACAGAAAAATATATACAGCACACACATATTATGTAAACAAAACTTTTATTTTGTATGCGATTAATCGCAATTAATCGTTTGACGGCATTAGAGAATACATTTTATTACAGCAAACTAAAGGCAATTAATTTACAGATCAGTCATTGCAGGACATTAATGAGAGGTCAGACACCCAGGACTGGCACACTGAGACAGAAAAACACTCCTGTACATATGCGTACATGCAGTGCGTTTGCTTACACACTCTAATTGATTCTCTATTAACAGTTAAATATCCCTCAGGGGAACTTCCTTCACGACATAATCAATACCACGCCAAGATCCGCAGCCACAGGCTGATTAACCCCCCGCTAATTAGTGACCATCACACACCTCAATTTCTCCCAGCTCCAATCAGAACACCCGGAGGGCCCTGTCAATCAAACACAGGATCTGGAGTCACGGCTTCTAATGTGCTATTTTTCACATCTAACATTTTTAAATCAGTAATGCATATCTGTTACATTAAATTTAGTTGAGGTTGTAAAAATTGTGTCTTTATATAAACGTCCTTTCCATGTGAGTAGGCCTCTGACAGAGAAAGCGAGTCGAGAAAGAGAGAAGGAGATCTGGGTAAAGGTCAACTGGACTTTAAGAGAAGAGTAAGGAATCGTCTGTCATCTTAAACCAGCCTTTTAGATCTAGATGAACCCAGTCAACAACAGCAGCCGGTCAGACAGAAAGCCAATCTGCCATCATTCTCATGCAAACACCCTCCCTGCATCCACTCAATAACACTCTTTCATATTTCACTCAGATGAGAGGAGAGAGAGAGAAAGAGAGCTGTAAGAAAGACAGACAGTCTTAAAGAGGAAAACGAGCAAGTCAGAGAGAGAGAGAGAAGGGTGCGAGAGATCGAAAAAGAGTCTAAAACAGGCGTATCACACGAGCGCTTAGGCCCGATAAGATTCGTACTCTCAGATTGCTGATGGCGATCAGTGTATGGGGGTCAGTTTTTGGCCACTCAAGCGTTTCAGATGGGGCCGGGATAAGTGTCCAAATTAGCTTTTAGTGGCCCTGAACAGACAACGGCAGAAACCCAATCTGTGGGAAGCAAGGCCTGAATGCACGACTGTGTCAAATGAACGAGCCCCCTGCGTGTGAAACTTTACATTCCTCCCATTCACTGACACTGCCTTTAGCGTAGAGAGGGAGAGAGAGACCAAAAGAGAGAGAGAGAGGAGGAAAGAAAAAAAAGGGGAAAAGATGAAGGTACCAGAAAGAGAGGGAGAGGTTACAGAGAAAGGGAAAGAAAGAGAGTGAGAGAAAGAAAGGTAGGATATTTAAGTCTAGGACTGAGCATCTTTCCCACTTACGTGGTATTTTGAAGGCATGTTTATTAACACAAGAATATATGCACTGCATGAACAGCGCAAGTTATGAGTTTTAGAAGTTTTAGAACTAAAAAAGTTTGTTTGTATTCAAATTATCTTGACGTGAAATATCTTTATCAAAAATACCTTATGGAAAATGCTAAACTTCAAAATAATTTTAATATACCGATTTTCTGGTCAATAAAGTGGCTATTTGCACTAAGAGCAAATGGAAATGGATTCTATTTATGCTTAGTGAAAAGAGCACCATTTTCTTGGCAATAAATTCATACTAAGGGCCAGATTTACTAATAGCTTTTAATGTTAAAATAGTACTGTCAGAATTTAGTAAGGAAGCACAGTAAAACATTTAGCCCTGAATAGGCATGAAAACAGTTATTTTTGAGCCTGACCTTACTAAATATGCATTTGTAGGAGCTTCCCTTTCAGATGCAAAATTTATTGGAGGAAAGTAATAAAATGAATCATGCAATGCAAATTACTAATGTTTGTGTTTGTCAAATTAATTGTGCTTGAATTATTATTTAATACTAATATTTAATTTGGCACTGTTTTTGTGCCAAATTAAATATTGTGCTGGTCATTATGCAAATAATCTGGCTGCGTCTGTGTTCTTTAAGGTGCGCGTTGTTGGTAAATCACCTGCAGAATGTTCCCCTCCCATTGGCGCATTGTAAGTTTAGTAAATTTAGTAAGTAAATCTGGTAAATCTGGCCTTAAATACAAATAGTTACATAGTTCTGGCCTGAAACTTTAGATGGCGCTGTAGTTCAATCAGGCCTAACACAATCTGAACTCATGACATCATTATCACATGACAGAGCTGATTGGTTCTCTGCTGTATCAGTAGCCAATGAGCTCTTTGCTCAACATTCAAATATATGACTAGTGTTTGCTATAGCAGTTTGTAGCGTGCTTCAGAAACCCTCCACCTTCCCCAGCACCACATGTAAAGATCTGTTACGAGGTGATTCATGTATCATACAGGGATTTATGTCATGCATCTTATTTTTGCACCAGATTTTTTGTCTTGTTTCTAGCCAAAATATCTAGAAATTCTAAAATAAACAAGAATTTTCAAAACAAATAAAAAATATTGTCTTGCTATTTTTGCAGTGTTGGATTGATGAATGAAATCAATCTGTAGTCCTGCATCAACTCATTAATACTTGGTTAGAGAATTGTAGTTCACAGAGATTATACTAAAAGATGACGTTACTCTGAGACTTTTAATAGACCAACATTACATCATTTAAACTAACGTTTACATCAACATAAGCGTCAAGTGCTACAGCTCATGTAATGCATTCCAGCGGTTTGTAAAACTGCATTAAAATGCATGTTGTTTCATGGTGACATAAGGTAAAGAAAACCAGCCTGGAGAAAATGGCACACGTCCAGTATGAAGAGTTTCAGTTCATTTTAAACTCTGATACATGACTGGATGTCTGCCCTCAAGTCTGGAATGAAATAAATACAGAACCACTACACATGTCTTTCTCCAAAATCCTCTTCCTCGTGCCTTTCTCAAAGCGAACAGGTGTGTGGGCCCATGAGTCAATACCGCTTGAGGAAGATAAGCGACTCGGGCTGCTCTTGGAACGGTTTAGGCAACCAAACTCCTATCTTAACTATAACACGACATAACTGGTAAAAACTGGTCTCAGGTCAGTAGACAAGGGCAACGTATCAGCAACAAGTATATCTCTATTCAAGCAGTCCAACCTTATGCATCCTGGAGGCCTTTCAGCTCACACCTGAGCCTGTTTTACTCTCAGCTCCCACAAAAGGCTGTGTTTACTTCCATTACTATCTCTCTTTCTATCTCTCACACACACACTCTCTATCGCTTTCTCTCTCCTTCTTTCGCGCCTAGGGCCGAGATGGGTGGAGAGATATAGTGAGAAAACACTGAGAAAAAGAAAAGGGCCGCGTTTCTTTCACAGAGAGATGGTGGGCTACAGAAACCGATAAAGCGAGAGGGGGCATAGAAAAAGGTGTAAGGAGAAATCCAAAGAACAAAGTCTTCCAACGCCATTCCTGCAACATTAATGGCAAAGCGTGACTTGGCTGGAAATGGTGTTGCAGCTAGAACAGACTCAGTTTCACCATCGTTTTATTACAGAAGACAACAAAACACACTCCCTACCTGTACTGGGAGAGCAAGAAACCCCCGACTGATGAGCCGCAGATGGAAAAAGCCATGGCAACCACCCCGTTCCACACCCCGAGCTCTCTGGCCGTCATGTGGTGGTCCAGCAAGAAGAGAGGAAACATGGTGATGGCCCCCTGTTCACCTGTTCAGAAAATATCAGATTACATCAGCACACACACACAGTTCAACGAATGTAAACGCTCTTTCAGATAGAGCGAACCAAGTAAACTGAGTGGATTGTTGAAAATGTGCTGGATTCTTATCACATTGCATCAGACTTTTCTGTTAAACTCCTGATGATACCCACAGATCACAACAAAACTTAGTCAAAACAAAACATTTGTTATCCGAGAATGGAAGAAAAAAAGTGATAACCTGAGCAGAGGCCACATTTTTTCACACTTGAGTCCTTGCCTTCCAGTCACTTATTTTCTGAGCGTTTGTCACTTAAACCCAGACAAATGTGACAAAAACAAAAGCTGCCAGTGAAAATGCACAGAGTCCTGCGTCGCTGCATGATAGCGGGTGCACAGAGGCCTCGCTAACCCGCCGCCGTGTATTATTTAACACCATTGTCATTATTTATGGAGTCAGCCTTCAGTTCGACAGCGAGACAGCCGCTGACTGACAGCTCTGAGACCGCCGTCAAAAAGAAACTGCGCTTCCGGGGTCCCCGGGATGAAACCGGTGAGAAACAAAAACAGAAAATCAAATCAAAAATCAGACGCTTCTGTTGGAGTTCTGCTACGGTCGCTGACAGCGCCACGTGAGCGCTTTGACATCGCTTTCTTTGTGGGGGATTGAGTCTGACAGTAGAACTAAATTCGTAAAGGATGTTGTAAAGTCGGTAATGTGGTGGCAACAACGAACAACGGGACTCGTTTTTTTACATGCAGCGCATATTTTCTTCACATAAGGCAGCTTTGCCACCCAGGTCCAATGCTGCTTTGACTAATGTCAGAATAATCAGTAACAGCCTAATCCTTGAGAATATTCAACACAGTATAACCATCATTTACTTTAAGACCATAGTAACCATGGGTAGAACAACAGAAGCCACTTATCACCACAGTAACAAAAACGTAAGTATTATACAGTATTAATAACACTATTATTTAAATGTCTTTAAATAAATAATAAAATCAAATAGAAAAACAGCATATGGATTTCCACTAAAATACCACAATAAATACAATTGAAAACGCATGTAAGAACAAATTGTGTACATTGTGTCAACATGGAAGTGTAAATGTATACAAAACACCAAAGATGATGACTGAACAGTTCATAGGCTGCTGATCGCCTCATATGCGCTGCTAGGACATACGCTTCAGCTTTCTGCCTCAGTCTTTTTTTTCTCCTACGCTGCTTCAAACTAATTATTTTTTAAGCAGGGATTGAAAACAAACAACAAGGCTGCTTATTTATGTCTATAAATAATCTCAAAGCAACAATTGTCCATTTCACATGGGATTTCATTAGACATCCACAAAAACACACAGTGGAGGAAAGCAGAAAAGGGGAGGCACTGGGAGGAGAAAGGGGGGAGTGAGAGAGAGAGAAAAGAGATGCTGTATCAGTTCACCTCAGTTAACAACGATAGATAACGAAATGATAGACGATAGAAGACAAAAATGGACAATAGATTCAGATGAAATGGAACGATTATGACAGAAAATAGGTAATAAACTATAGTAGAATTGTGACTGAGAAGTTTGAAACTCATTTTTAAGTTTCTTTTAGGAATTACTAACAAAGAGTATTTCAATCTAAAATGAGAACCATCTCATACTTATTCTTGTGTTGTTCCAAATTGTATTACTTTTTTTTGGTGGAGTCAAAATAAATACACCAATCATTTACATGCAGTTACAATAAATAAGGAAAAGCAAAAGCGGTAGCTCACCTGATTTACACTAGTTTGGTGTGATGGACAAACTACAATGCAAGTGATTTACTGAGATCTTCCCTTCCAGTTGATTTTGAGAATCAGTCTGATTCATGAAGTTTTGTAAATGGGATAAACTGATTCTGAAACTTATTTCACTCAAATTATAGCAAATAACACCATTCTCATAAACAACAAAGATCTCGACAAAGAATTTTAGCAAATAACGGTTTACAATTCAGTCTGCACAATACAGTGAATACATCATATGGACTACTTTTTAAAAATCATTTTAAAGCTTGACAGTTCCTCATTCAGTCCAGGATATTCTCGAAAAAAAATTCATATTTTGTGTCCCACAAAAACCATACAGCGTTGGAGCAACACGAGGATGCAATTAAATGAAACACCACCTCGACTAAAGTGTTAGAGATGCTGACTAAAACCAGCACTACAATTACGATACATCTCAAAGTCCCCAGAATCTTCAGCATGGGAACAGCCTGAGGAACTTGGGCCCCTCCCAATTCATGTAGGTCACTATACTGTGTGTATATGCATCTGTGTGCAGGTCACACAACTCCATTGTAAATGCTCCTCAACCAACGACAAGCCCCACACCAAGTCTCTATGGACCTCTAAGGTTAGAATCCGCAAAGGTCTAGGTTATTCCCTTTACATTCTGGGACACAATGACATAATTGTTCGGATGAAATAAAAGCATGGAGAACTATCACTTGCACCGCTAACTATGTGAATGTGAGCAAAGATACAGTGGTATGGATAGGGAACGGAGACGCATCCTATTGAAAGTGTGATGTACTGTAAGCTCACATATCTAAACAGAATGCGTTTTAATGTTCACACCCGAGTTACACAATAGTCCAGACAATGGGGAAACAATGTAGGTCAACCAAAAGACATCACATACTTCACTCATCTTCTTTCTTGCTATTCTGTGTTTTCCATCACTCACGCGTTTTCTCGTCATACCCGATGCCCCCTGCACCCCACCATCTCTCTCTCTCTCCTTCACTCTCATAGTTGACCATGTGGTGGGTGTTCATTAATTCATCCCCCCTGCAGTCCTCTGCGTTCCCTCTGGAAAATATTGGCCTCCTGTTCGCGTCACCCCTCCATCCCCCGACATGCCCCTCCGTTCCCTAGCCCCTGCTGTGCAGGACAGAGGGAGGGCAGCATCAGGCGATATACATGTGTGTGTGTGTGTGTGTGTGTTTATGTATATATACAGTTGGAGAAGGAGAGTGAAAGACAGAGACAGAGCAAAAGTGGCTTTCTACTCCCATAGAGAATCCAACTTTAACCCCCACACGAACACTCCCGCCTCCAGCTGGACTCTTCCCAGGGAAGCTCCACGTCTGTCCCAATCCCAGCCTCCTCCATCCCACCACTGTCCCCCTATCACCCTTTATCAACGCTTGGGCTCAGAGAACGTATGTATATAACACATTTTGGTAACAACATGTGATGCAACAGACATGCATTTCACGCAAACTGTGATTGATTTGTCATCTTAGTAAGACCCATTATTCTACAATCCTAAAAGCCTAGCTGAAACTAGTGCTGAGCAATGATTAATTGCATCCAAAATAAAAGTGTATATATATATATATATATATATATATATATATATATATATGTGTGTGTGTGTGTGTGTAGTGTGTATATTAATTATTAAGTTATAAATACACACGCACACACATATATATATTAAGAAAAATATGTTTATATATTAAATATTTATATATTAAATAAATCATATGAATATAAATATATATATGCAAATATTTTCTAAATATGTGTGTGTTTACATAATAATGAATATACACAGCACACATACATATATAATGTTCACTAAAACGTTTATTTTGAATGCGATTAACTGTTGCCCATCAATAGTTAAAACTGTAGTAAATAACAAGGAACTTTAGTTTGTGAATTCCTTTGAATTCCTTATGATCACATAATAAATAAAAGTAAAAACAACCATATAAAGGCATGGTAGATTCTAATATTCTATATTCACTATAAAAGTGTGTTAATAGTTTTAAAGTGATTTTAATATTTTGTATTAATAAACACAGCAAAATCAATACATTTAAAAAAGTACACTCTGCTAAAAGAACGTACTTAAATGTAAATGAGAAACAAAACAGCATAAAATATTTACTAGACTTGTTTCTAGAGAATACGTTTAGAATTTTTCTTGAAAGTTAATTCTCTTATCCCACTGGCAAATAGTTTTTTGTTGTTTTTGGCTTTAAGCAAACTTAAACTTAAACTGCACAAAGTATTGTTAGATTTATGCACAAAAGTTTGAGATTAAAATAAGAACATTTTTTACATTATTTTAAGGAAATATGACTTATTTTAAAGATCTTTACTAAATAACAAGACAGTAATATAGAGTAAGAAAAATGTGTTTTGGAGTCTACACTTTTAAGATGTTAGTGCACTGGTAAACTAGTTTGTGTCATCCGAAGTGCTGTTTAATAGTGATTATGATGATGATCGGGGGAGAAACCTTACAAGACAGATTAAGAGGGGGGCTGCCGCTTGTCCCGTTTGCTGAAGCTCATCCGATTACATTGCCACCTCTCTCTTTTTTTGCCAGAGACACATAACACACAAAGCTTGGTTTTCTAATTAAATTGTTCTGAACAAAATATTACAGTCAAACGAAGCCCAAACTAAATACATTGACATAAGCAGTGCAGAACATATTTCTAAATTCAGTTTTCAATGAAAATACCACAGACACAAAGAGACTCTAATCCAGACATAATCCCCTTCTGGTGCCAAACACCACATTCGGCTCTTTGGTAGTGATTCATTAGCTGCTATTTATGTATGATTCAGATCTATGTCCTGATTCAGATCATGATATAGAAGTTAGGTTTGTGGTCAAACACCGGTGCAGTTAAATGAAAGATATCAACCTATATCAATATCAGTTCCTGTACAGACATTCTGAACTGAACTGGGTAACCAAACTCTGTATAGTTTCCTTATGTTTGGCTCCGAAGTCATTGGGAATTATGTGATAGTAAGCATGGAAAAGGCCAAGACTGCCATCTTGTGGACAAACAACACACTACCGCGACTTAGCTTCAAGTTCATGGTCAGTCGTGGTCATGAGTGAAAGAATTGGAGGGGGGGGGCGGGCATTTATAACTTTCCCATCACCTCACTATTGTGTAGTTAGCTTTTTGAATATAGTCAGTTCAGTATTCAACAATAGGTGTGTTTCAGTCATAGGGTTTGTACATGTATAGTACTTTTAGAAATCTAAATCATTTATCTGATGTCAAATTAATACAGTCTTACCTAGCTTGTAAGTCAGAACGTAGAACATCGTCCATGGCGTCCCTGGCACAGACATGAGCTTCCTCCACACTTTCCAGGGTTGCATCACATCCTTCGACCCTCTCCGTCCTTCTCCCTGTCCCCGGGCCGACTCTCCATCCAACACTGGGGCGCCCCACACAAACAGAGCAACACCGCCGTAAACACAGGCCAGCAGTGCAAACATCCAGCCCCAGCCTGCAACATCAATCACAGCCAGGAGCCCCCCTCCAGCAAACACAGAGCCAGCTTTATACCCCACCACTTGCACGGTGTTTCCCAGACCCAGCTCCCCTTGTCCCCTGAGCAGCCGCACGGCCGCTCCATCCGCCGCAATGTCCTGCACTGATGCCAGCACGTTCATAGCGAGCAGGGAGCCAGCTACGCCCATGTACTGAACATCAGGTGAGATGGTAGCGCTCACCAAACAGGTGAGAGCCAGACCAGCCACTGTGCCCACTAACCAGCAGCGCTTGGTGCCAGTCCGGTCCACCAGAGGGGCCCAGAGTACCTTGAGCACCCAGGGGAAATAGAGGACTTTGGTGAGGCTGATGCGGGTGAGGGAGTGGCCGGCACCGCGCAGGTACACTGGGAGCAAAGACGACTGCAGGCCATACGGAATGCCCTGGATGAAGTAAAGGAGACCCAGGAACACCAGTTTGTCGTTCATCATTGAGAAAGGCGGGTTTGGGGAGCCTCAGCTCATGGCTGTACTCTGTAAGCAACACAAGTGTTTAACATGGATTTGGCAACATAAGTTAACATTATGGTTGAATACAGTGAAACTTTAAACTGGCATACTTTCTCAATTAATTGATTACAGTACATTAAAACAACTACATTGCAAGTTTTCTGAAATGTTATGTTTTAATGTGCAAACAATTTATCTTGTGCACAAATTTGCATATATTTCAGGGACTGAATAAAGCCAGGTTTTTTAAAATCCCCCTTTCAAGGGTTTTCATAGAGGATATTTGTTGGGGTGTTTTTTTTTTTATTGTCAAATATTGTCAACACCCATAAACAAATTAAAACCTAAAACAAAACTGATTTAGTGTAAACTTTAGTGTATGGAGGTGCAATTAAACGGAATATTTGTGACAAATTCTTTCTTTTGATTTCTGCATGAGAAAAAAAACTCCTTTTTAGAAAACCTGTTTTTAAAACATTGTATTTTAAATCAATCGCAAACAGATGTGTATAAAATAAAAACTGGGGGAAAAAGTTGAATATATATACACATATATAACATAATATTGTGTGTGTGTGTGTGTATATATATATATATATATAAACACATATCTATCCTCAATGTTTACTTTACACTTTGAAAGAAGACATGTTAATGAATCAAAATAGACCAAAATCTTTAATTTGAAAATTTAATTTGGTGTCACAAACTAGCCTTGCAAAGAGAGCTGAGGTTCATTCATTCATTCGTTGTATTTCATTCGTGACAGCTGGATATAACCGATATAACTAATGCAAGTCTTATTAGATACGTTTCATACATTCTGCAAACTGCTAATACTAAAATGTAAATCTTAGAGAATTCAAGAACGATTTCATTTACATTCTGTCACAACATAGCCTATATTATACTTGAGAGAGTCTTACAGTTAGGATTGAGAACATAAGAAACTGTGTATGCTGAAATGCACAAATAACACGATTCAAGTACCGCAAATATCTTACTGTATTTACAGGCAAATGTCTCCTTCACCCGCTGTGCTCTATGCAGCATAACCTCTATTTTCCAATACTCGGTACTTCCGCGGGAGCGCTTGACGTAACGAACTCTTTCAACCAATCAACATACAGCCCTCGAGAGTCCTCAAAGCCAATAAATCAACAGCGCCACCCGTCTTCATAACACCGGTACTGCAGCGCAGGGCTGGAATGACGTCAAGTCTAGGCCATGGAGTAAGTGTTGCAAAAAAGGATATCACGCCCTTTCTCTAAAGTCTCAGACTTTCTCTTTTCGTACCACTCCCATGTTCCTGTCAAACATGTTTCTGAAATACAGTTGAGGTCGTAATTTGTCTTTTGTCATCCTGAATTATTTGTTTTAAATTATTCTGTACACAGGTATGTATATAAACCCTGTTATAGCCATTTTTAAAAATTAGTTTTCAGTGGATTTTCTTGATAAACACAGACATCTTTATCCAAAAAAATATATAGATTTTACTTACAAGCCAGAACAGGCGAATGTTCACTTAAAAACCAAGAAAGTTACAATTTTAGCAAACAAATAATTGTCTCTTTGTGTTAATGAGAGTTTCCTCAGTTTGCTGAACCTTCTGGAGCACTCTTTAAAAGGCACCATGAAAACTTCAGTTGATTTACAAATTAGAGCAAAGTGAACGAAACAAGTCCTTAATTCCAACCAGTAAAACTCTTAGGGCCGGTTTCCCGAACAGGGTTTAAGACTAGTCCTAGATTAAACTAAATGTTAAGAGCTGTCTAAACTGGAAA
>JAUCMS010000095.1:8686649-8699786 GCA_032357445.1 Enteromius radiatus | reverse complement strand
ATATATTTCCCTGATTTACTAAAAATACCAATTTATCAGTTTATGACTAATTAAAAGACTAATTTACTTATGTTTACAATGCAGGTGAATGGAGACCAGGCAGGTCATGACAATATGATGTCCAATCATATGTTTCCCAATTCATTCAAAAATATGTAATACATTATTAAGGCAAGACAGTAATTCACAGTATTACTGTTGGATGAACACAATGCAGGTTTTCCATTAGCGCTGTACTTAGAGAGACCTGTCCCAAGATCAAGTTACAATCTCTATCTCACACATTGGAAACCTGATGACAGTCTGTAGCTTGTGTCAGCCATTCAAGCAAACTAATCCCACCTGAAACCTCATCCACTGAGGTTAATATTTAACAAGCGTTGAGAGTTCGGTTCCTCACAAAAACGAGCATCTTTCCAGTTTTTCTCTATTATGTTTGCCAGCCAGGACTTCCTGCAACTAACCACAGTCAAGCGCCATCCTGAATCCAGGTAATCCCTCTGATTTTCTGATTCCTTTATGCTGATTCGTAAGTCAAAGTAGTGATGATTTCACTGATTATGTTAATGTTTATCTGGTTAACCAAAATTTTTTCAGTGTGATTTTTTCTCTTCATTATAGCCAGAGGTAGCTTTTGTTTATATAGCAAAAAAGAGTGTTCACACCCTCACAGCTTAATCCTGGTTAGCAAAGTGCTTTTCAACATCAAATATACTGGGGGATGATTTTACTGTTATATATTCGGATAGATTGGGAATATAGACACTATTTCTAAAATTAGTTGTAAAAAAGCTATTGTTTACGTTGCATGGCTTATTGAACTGAGTTTGCTTGTTTGGGTGTGTGAAGGAATCCTGCTGGTGTCATGTACAGCCACGTCTGAGTGTACCCTGCAAACAATGGATCATTGTGACATGTGTGCTTTGTATCATTTCCAAACAGAACAGAGATACGAACACTCTGGCATCATGTATGTCAATTCCGGAGCAGAAAATGTATCCATGTCTTTGAACTTTATGGGCAGGAAGTTACGTAACCATACTGTTGCCCCAGCAGCAAAACAACGTAAGTAAATATCACATTCATACAAGTGCCTATCCTTCCGTTCATCTAAATACATCGCTTGAGTTTTGTGTTATCAGATTCTAGTGTTTTATATAAATCAGTGATGCGCTGAAATGAGTCCTTGTAGTTTTGCTTTTTAATCAAATGTAAAGTTATTACACATTTTCTTAGTTAAAATGTAATCAATGTTCTGTTCACTAAAGCTGAGTATGAGTCTCATCAAGTTAGCATTTAAGCATTTTACATTTATTCCACTGGCAGTAAAACATTTTTATTGAGACCTTTGTTCAGCTGTCCTTTTTAATAGTTAACTTTTAGCTATTTTTTACTTTTTCAAATCATCAGTCATCAAAGCTTGGTAAATACTAGTTACTTCATGAGAGGATTCAAAACTACACCATAATGGCTTTGGCTTCTCTTTCACTGTTTCTAGGAGCCTGGGAGACCACTGACCTTTCTCGATATCAGGATGATCCAGTGGTCTCCACCCGAGTGGTACTTTCTCATCCCGTCGTGTCCTCAGAGGAACTGCCAGGCAGTGTTCCTGATCTGAGAGAAGAGGTCCAGTGGCGTAGACCATGTAATATCCATAATACACTTCTAGACCAGGATAAAGATAGAGGTGGGTTGAATGTTCCTGTCACCTCCCAAGGTCTAAATATAACCTAAACTCTAAATATTGTCTCTAAACACCTAATAATCTTTATGACATCTTAACACTATCGTATCTAAAAAAACTTAATTAAAATTTAACCTAATTTTATAAACTTAATTTTAAAATATGAAAGAGGCACATTAACATTTAAAAATTGTTTGATTCATTTACGTTTTTCTTTTTTTTGTCTTTTAAGCGAGCACATCTGGAACAAGTGTTTCAACATGATGTTTATGCCACTGAAAATGTTACAAGAAGAAACTGCATAAAAAGAAGTGAAAAAATCTCTGTAATTGAGTACTTAAAGGAACAGTCTACCAGAAAAAATAAATGTCTGTCATCATTTACTCCAAACCTTGATATATTTTGAATAATGCTGGTAACCAAACAGGTTTGCATCCCGCTTCTTTAGCAGACAAAAAACTGCTTCTTATCAGCATTCTTGAAAATAGTTTCCGTTGTGTTTCACAGACAAAAGAAAAGAAAAATACAGGTTCGGAATGACAGAAGGGTGAGTAGTTGATGACAGAATATACATTTTTGGGTGGACAAACCCAAGGTATAAATATGAATGTGTTTGGTCATGTACAGACATGGTTAGGTAGTCTATTGTGGAAAGATTACAATAGTGCTCAGTAATTACTTTGTGCTCAACTTAATTGCATTTTTAATTAAACCTGAAATCTGTTAACATACTTATAATATAAAAAAAAAATAAATAATTAAAAACTAAAATAACGTATATGTATTTGTAATGTACAGTATGTAAAACTGTAAAAATATACATACTATAATTAATATTTAAAATGAATTATAAAACTGTGTAAAAATAATAAATACATTTCTGTACTTGAATGGTATTGTTTAATTGTATATGTGTGTGTATCTGACTATATATATATATAAGATGAATACACCTCATTTAGCTAATTAACCTTGTTACTGTAATCTACTTTTACTGCACCGTGTTGTTTGGCATATCAATACAAAAGACTGTCACTGATCCATGCCCCATGCTGAGGAAGCGTTCACCGAGGCTCTGTAAAATAATCTCCAGACTCCCCAACAGAGCATAAAGAGTTAAATATCACTGTGACTACGTATTAATATTTGAAGGTGCAGCTAAATGTGAGGTCTCATGGCTGAGGAAAGGTAGACTCAGATGGAATACGTTCAAGCGCTGGATCGGCTCAGACCGGCACCATTGTCCAAAACGCAGTGGTAAAGGTAGGTCTTGCCAGTGGAGATTGGGCATACTTAAATCCTGATGGAAATGTATTAATTTCCATGCGATTTTAATCACAGCACCCAATGTGTCTTCTGTGAGTGCAAGTGTAAGGCATCCTGAAGATGAGGCTCCAGTGGATGTCAGGATGTTTATCCCATATGACTCTGCCAAGCTATGCATAACCCAAGTATGTAGATATCACTCCTTCAAGGACTACTGTGCACTCTGCATTGTTTGCTTGTATTTATGAATAGATTTATCCATCAGACGTAAACTAAGCCAAAGTGTTTTTTTACAAGAATGCATTATTTTTGCTATCCAAGAGTTTTGGTTTGCTTCTTGCAATAGTCACATGTCCGTCACTCCCTCTGCTGTCCTGGGGCCACGGGGTGGGGATGATGCCTCATCTGATGTCATGTGTTGTTGGTTCTTCAAGGCCCATTCATGACCACACATTCTTGAACAACTCAAAACCCAGACTATATAGTTATATACAAATCTCAACAGGTTCCAGTACACACCATGAGTCATTTTTGTTTAGTTTGCGCAATACAGAACTGTTAGCATTAAAGAAGGTACTCATTTAAGAAATTTAGTTTGCATGATGCAACTATAACAGCGTTTCACAACTTTTTGGACGTAGGTACCTCCATTAGTAAGGCTCAAGTACCTCTTCATCAACACTAAACCATAAATGTGTTACTTGAATAATAAACCAGACATAATTCGGTAATATAATTAAATGTATTAATATGGTTATTATAATTATGTTTTACAAGTGATATTGTGGGTTTAAAAGATTTACAAGGTGGCTTTTTCTTCAAGGGTTACTCTACCCCAAAATGAAAATTTCTTCATTGATCATTTACCCCCATGTTGTTCCGAACCCTTAAAAAGCTTAGTTTGTCTTTGTAACACAATTTAATATATTATGGATGTCTTTGAAGATTACTTTCATACTTTCAGGACCTTCATTACTTGGCATTCAATGGCACCAGCCTCCCAGTTTTCATATAAAATATCTTAACTGGTGTACAAACTAAGCTTTTACGGGTATGGAACGACAAAAAGTTCATTTTGGGGTGGAGTAACCCTTTATCATATTTATCATGAATAAACGTAAAAAATAAAAGGACCACTATGTATTTTAGCTGTGTTACCATATCAACAGATAAGAGATGATATGATCGCAATGAAGAGCAGACATCAGAAGATGATTCAAGAACTGGAGGAGAACTTTCTCACAGCATCACGAGAGAATCAGGTGATACGCTTGTTTACTGAATGTTTAGTTGGACGAACAACAACTATATTGTGATTTTATCCATGCTTAAGTATATTCATTTGTGTAGGAAAAAACAGTTCTAAGAATCAGGACGTATTACCAAAATAAGCTTAACACCCTGAAGAGACTTCTAGAAATTTACCAGGAAAAGGTGGCCAGAAAAAACACATACTGGGAGGAGAAGGTCAAGGTGAGTCACAAACATCATCAAATTGGTTTTACTTCCTTCATTTCCCAAATTCTCATCGACTTAAAGACAATACATGTAATTACTAATTCAGGGCTAAACCAAAACACATGATGTAATCTTAGTGACATGTATAGAGGGGTATAACATTTTTCGTAATTATTACTGTCATCTGGTTCTTTTTACTGTGTAATATTTAATTTACCTGGAACCAGACTCTAGAGGATCTAAATGAAAAACTTGAGGGGCAACACAAACTGCTTCAGGAGAGAAACCAAAAAGATTTGGCCTCGTGGGATGAAGAAAAGGTATCAGATTGTGGTGGTGACACAAACACAATATATACTGTTGTGTATGTATATTATAGAGAGAGAGAGAGACTAAAAGCATCAGTGGATACTTTTACAGAACAAGATGATGGAATTGTTCTCCTCACGACTGGACCTCCTTCACAAACACCAGGCATCAAGTAAGAGTATAGGTTGTTATTGTACGCTGTTTAGAAGACTAAAAACACAAATGATGAGATGTGATTGAAAACTCAGAGTAGGTGATGGTATTTGAGTCTCTGTCTGTTTAACAGCACTGCAGGAGCTGCATATGGCCAGAGAAGAGATGGGGAAGGTCCAGGAGGTGCTTGAGGCCATTCAGGAGAAAAAAGAACCATCTGAAGAAAAGGTAAGAAAATTAATTTAAAAATCACTTCCAGAATATCTTCATTCGCAAAGATTCCCGGAAAGTATTTACCAAGCATCGATTTTTACTGATGTGAACTCTGCTCTGCCAACAGGACAGCAGTGATGCAGATGTACCACTAGATGGAGCTCAAGCTCGGCTGGAGATTCTGAAGGATAACCTTTTGAAAAGGGAGCGAGAAATCTCAATCCTCATGGAAGGACAAGAACAATCAGCATATGCTCGGCTTCTCCGTGCTGTTATACAACAGGTTTATTGAGTAAAAATAAGTTTGAAAACATTACTCAAAGACACTTCTTTTTTTTGTTGTTGTTCTACAACATGAATTGCACACACATAGCTTGAACATGAGTTGACAGTCATATTTCAAAAATAAAACATGAATTGCTAACAAAATCTTACTTTTAGCTTTGAAATATGGCCTACAAATTTATAATGACTGGACAAAACAGTTTTCTTGCATTGTTTCTTCCAGGCTCATCATGTTTATGCTGAGCTAACAGAGGCTAAACAGCAGTTTGACCAAATGGCAGAAGAAAACCAAAAAATTCTGGCGGAGATAAAAGAAACTCTGGACCAAACTGTGGAAGAGTCCAGCCAGAAGAGCCACAAGGAACAAGAGGAGGTGCAGCAGAAAATGTGGGAGCATGGCACAGTTGCTAAAGAGATTTACCCAAAACTTTTAATTAGCAGTGTTTTACTCAACCTCAAGCTATCATATGCTGTAAAACCTAACAAACATGCTAACTTAATTCTTTTTGTGCTTACCTTACTGATGTAGATCTATTAAATCTTACTATTTGTGCTAAAAGTCCGAGTTGCTCAAGGGGTATATGATTTGGTTGTGTGCTGTGTATATGACTTTCTTCTTTCAGGCGAATCCAATCAGAGTTATATTAAAAATTGTCCTGGCACTTCAAAGCTCTATCATTGTAGTGGGTGGGTGTTTCCCTTTAACAGTCCAAAACATGTTAAAGAAAGTATGCGTAAATGTAATGAAGCAAAAAAGTGGCTCACACAGCCACTGGTGGATGAAAAAAGGCCTCCTGTTGTGAATCTATGCGTTTCTGAAAGAAACACTTTTCTCTCACTTCTGCTGACTCATCCTGCAAAGCTGACGTCTTACGTAATTCATCAGAACTGTGTGATAGAAAAGTGTTTATTACGTTTGAAATATTCATCTTTATCTTGAAAAATGCATGTATTCGCTACATGGAGGCCTTTATTCACCCCGTCCGGAGCCTTGTGAGGCACGTTTTATTACTTTGCGGTTAATTTATTTATTTTGAACTGTTAAAGGGAAACACCCAGTCACTACAACAATAGACCAGTGCCAGGATAATTTTTTTTTTTATATAACTCTGATTGTATTCGTCTGAAAGAAGAAAGTCATATACACCTAGGATGGCTTGAGAGGGAGTAAAACACATGCTAATTTTTATTTTTGGGTGAACTAACCCTTTAAATCTATCAAACTTTGACCATAAGTGTCTGCTAACTGAATCGCACATGATGTCTCAGGGCAGAGCCACAGACAGGGGGCGGTTCACAGGCCGGATTACTCCATCATGAGGTCATTCAGGTGGCTTTGGAGTGCATCAGAGCTGGGGCTACACCCACTGTCATTGGTAAATATGATGAATTGATAACTGTGTAAATGAATAGTCTCTCTATGGATGTTTATATAGTGATGTCTTTCTGTGTTATTCTTAGAGACTGACACGACTGAGGCATTGACAGCAGAGCTGGATGAAAGAGTCAGAGTACGGCACACACACTTTTATTCTGCACTCATTCTCACTCCATACTGATGATTATTTTCTCTTTTTAGAAATTTGAGGAGGATTTCCAAAAGAATGGATTCTTAAATTCTGAAACTGATAAAAGCGTGGGGCAGCAACTGTTGTTACTGCAAGCTGAGGTGATGGCAGCCAAGAAAAGCATATCTTTCAGTGCATAATCTAAGCTATTAATAGCCTGTGTAAAATGTCGTAGCGATTGAATTGCATGGAATCATTTTTTCTTGTTTTACCATTTATGGCTTTATATTCCTTGTCTGTCTGTCTAGTTGAAGCAAATCAAAGATGAAAACAAGAAGATTATTGAAAACTACACAACTGAAAGAACCTTGAGGAAAAAGTACTACAACATGGTGGAGGACATGAAAGGCATAGCATATTTCGCTCATAAAGTTTGACTGTAGACATGTTTCTTAAATAGGAAATGTTGCCAGATATAACATGAACTGAAAAATCCCTTTTGTGGGTACGTACTTTATTCTGCAGCATTGGGCCAAATATCTCCAAAACCCTTGACTGCTTTCCCAGACATTGTTTTTTCTTATAGTAGCATTCAAATATGAATGCCAAAAAAAAGAGAAGATTATTCTTCATATGCACACTAACATTCAAAATTTGGGTCGATAGAGATTTTGAATGGTTTGCTAAAAGTCTCTCATGCTCACCAGGGCTTTATTTAATTTGATGAAAAATATAGAGAAAACAGTAATGCAGTTAATCATTTTATATTTTATAAAATATTTAAACAAATGTAGTCTTGTGATGATAAAGTTTAATTTTTAGCAACCATTACTCCAGCTTTCAGTGTCACATAATTTGATGCTCTAACTATAACGAGTGTACTTTTTAATAGAAAGTTCAAAAGAACAAGATATGAAATAAAAATGTTTTTTTTACAGAAATGCATTTTCTGTTATTGTAATCAAATGCATTCTTTACTAGCAGTAAATTCTATTTAATAAACACAAAAAAAATTATTAGAATAAATAAAAAATATTAAGCTTAGAATTCTCCACTAAGCTTAATATTCAGTAATCAAAAATGCTATCTTTGATTTTATTGTTGGTCTTGTACAGGTAAAATCAGAGTATTCTGTCGAATAAGGCCATTGAGTAGTGCAGAGCAGGCAAAAAGAGGTCACCCTATCATCGCTTGTCTTGATGACTACTCTGTGATCCTGGAGACCCCTCGAGGACCTCGTGAGTTTCAGTTTGATAAGATCTTCAACCCAGAGTGCACACAGGACGAGGTCTTCATGGAGTCCAGTGGGTGAGTGTGATACCCAGACATTTCCATTCATTTTGAAGGAAAATGAACCATATACTAAAAATGGATATTTAATTTAATTTGGATCTGTTGTTCCAAGCCTGAATGGCTTTCTTCTTCTGAATTTGTGAACAATAATTATTCATATTAAGAAATATTAATGCCAAAATGACATAAAACAGTATAAACGTATATTGACCTATGACCTCATATGGTTTGAAATCACATGACAGTGAATAAATGATAAAGTGTAATTTTTTTAGACAACTTTTTCTTTAAAATATACAGAATTTGGGCAGATTTTCTCTAAGTTGCTAAGATACACATTTTTCCTAGGCTAATCCAGTGTGCGATCGATGGATTTAACGTATGCATTTTTGCGTATGGCCACACGGGTTCAGGGAAAACCTTCACGATGGTTGGAGACAGAGATCGCAGGAACCCAGGAATCATTCCAAGAACATTCTCCAAGATCTTTGAGATCATCCAGGATAATGAGTCTAAATTTGAGTTTAAGGTACACTAAGCATGTGTTTCTTGAGCTGTGCTGGATGTACAAAAGTCATTAAACTTCTTTCTTTTGCCCGTCCTCAGGTTTCAGCCTACATGCTGGAGCTGTACAACGACCGCCTACAGGATCTCTTTGTGAGCCCCGCTGAAGCTTTCAGCAAGCAAATCAAAATTAAGAGAGACAGAAAGGGGCTTGTGTTCGCCCAGGGAGCAGAGACAAAAGAGGCCACCAGTGCTGGCGAACTCTTTGCATTATTTGAGCAGGGCTGTGCAAACCGCCACATTGCAGCCACAAGTACGTGATTAATGAAACTTGAAAAAACGCGGAGTAAATGGTTTGGATTAATTGCTTTAGTTACGCTCAGTATGAATGAATAGTAAGAACTTGATGACCCCGCACTGAAGCCAACTTTATAATAAAGAAGGAGGCTCTTGAGGTTAACTGAGAACAGGCCTGAAAGAGTGATTTAGATTTTTATTAAATTTCTTTGTAGAGATGAATGTAGAGAGCTCCCGTTCTCACCTGATCATTGGCATCATGATTGAGAGCCGGAATCTGACCAATGGGAGCGTGAGTTTTGGGAAGCTCAGTCTGGTGGACCTGGCAGGAAGTGAACGAGCAGCAAAAACTGGTGCCAAAGATGACCAGCTGAAGGTTGTTTGAACAAATAAAAAATAAAAGCTCATTTAAAGAGTGCTCCCAGAAAGGATTTGGATACTTATATTGATAAAGATTCTAAAACTGTTCAATTAGAAAGTGTCCAAATACTTCTTGACTGTAGTAGTTTTATTTAAAATGTTTACTAAGTGTTACTGCTATTTTCTTAACATCTTTAATGTTTTGCTGAGGCAAAGACATTTTAATTATTCTTTCTTTTCTTTTTTTTTCACCCCCAACTTTTGTCTTGGATTTTTTCTAACGCCCCTCACAACAATTAGTTTGTCCCACATTTTGTGTTTGTTTTTCCCCAGGAGGCAAACTCTATTAACAAATCTCTGAGTGCCCTTGGAGATGTAATTTCAGCTCTGTCAATGGAGCAGCCTCATGTGCCCTATCGTAACAACAAGCTGACCCAGCTCATGCAGGACTCACTGGGCGGCAATGCCAAGACCCTCATGTTCCTCAACATCTCTCCCTCTGACTGCAACCTGGACGAAACTCTCACCTCACTCATGTGAGAACTTAAGAAGTTAATGACAGCATGAGCCTGCTTTATGGTTTCACAGACAAGGCTTAGGCCTGGTCCCAGACTAATGTAAATCCGAGATGTAACTCTCACTGACTGATCTTAAAAGATGTCAGTTCCTTTGTTTTGTCACCAGTAAGGCATGTTTATAAACTTGAACTATGACCTTATCCTGATTTGTCTATGAAACCAAACCATAATCAATAAACTGCACTGACATCAGATGAAAACAAAAAAAGTAGAGCTACTTTTCAATACTGACAATGATACTGAACTAAACTCAACCGAATAATGATGCTATTGCCTTCTGTAGAGTTAAACAGAACATGTTTCATATAGAACTGATGAACCTTGCAACATTTAGTTACTGAACTGTATAAATAGCTATATAAATAAATGTGATTTGACATTTTACTTAAAAAAGTAAACATATTCCCTTTCTGCTTAAGAAAAAGAAGTTGTTTTTTTAGACTTGTGAACTTCACTTCATATTACTTTAAACCTAAAGTTAGCAGAAGTCTAAATATTGAAGAAATCAGTTACACAAGTTCATAAACTCCCAGACTTTGTAACTTTTATTTTTACCACATAAGCCTTTTTGAATTTTTATGTCTTACAGCTATGCAACTCGAGTGAAAGCCATCACCAACAATGCTCAGAGGAATGTAGAGAGCAAGGAAATCGCTCAGCTGAAAGAGGTGTGCACATGATCAAAATTGTGCATTTTTCATTTAATTTAATTTTTAAATCTTACTTACATTATCTTTTTACTTCACAGGTGATTTTAAAATTGAAATCAGGTCAGCCTGTGGAAGACGACGTGTAAACTTCTATCATAACTGGACATATGCATGTTATACTTTTTTGAAAAAGGTATTTGAACATGAAATTTAATAATTAAAATAAAATGTAAAAAACCAAGCCTGCATTAATTTGATCATAATACAGTAAAAACAGTAATACTGTGAAATATTACAATTTAAAAGAACTGTGCACTATTTTAATATTTTGAAAATGTAATTTATTTGTAATATGAATTTTCAACATCATTACATCAGTGTCACATGATCAATACAAAATACTGACTCTAGAAATATTCCAAGGTACAAAAAAAAAAGTTACATTTTATTTGAAGTTTTTTCTGACAATGTACAAATCTCCACTGTCCCTTTTCATAAATGTAATGCATTATACATTTCTTTAAACCCCCAAACTTTCGAATGTTACTTCATCAATACCAGCTTATGTATTATTGTAAGAAACAAAGAGACTCAGAACAGTAAGCTCTACACACATACACTTAAAAATTAAACAAGTGAAAAATAATGTTAAAAATAAGATGGTTAACAGAGTTCAGTAATATAATAGAGACTTGACAACTTCACAGTAAATATAATTTGAGAATATATTTTATAGAAAATTGATAATATTAAATTTAATTACATGATATTATTTATTTAAAATATTTGTTCATTAATGCAAAAAAATAACATATTTTATACTATCTGTGCTAAAAGTACAAACAGTAATTTTGAAGCTTGTATTAGCACAAATAATGCTTTCTCCACATGAGAAATGAAGACTGTAGTGGTTAATTAGCTTAGCAGTTCAGTGATGCCCATCATTTAACTTAGTTCTGTGATTTTAGCAATCATTCTGAGGTGCATTGTATATAGGGTCCATTTGGTGTCCATATAATATCTGAAATATAGCAGCTTAGTTACGAGTCGAGATTTTTATTCGGAAGGGCTTGGGCTTCATGGTGAGGGCAAATGTAGAGCTCAGGTCAAGCTCCTGCCCTGGTACATTTTCTATGTGCAGCTGATGCAGCAGGGTGGTTAAGAACAAAAACATCTCCAGACGGGCAAAGCTGTCACCCAGGCAGCGGCGTATTCCAATGCCAAATATCATTACCTTCTCAGTTAGGTTTATATTTAGACGGCCAGACAGGCTGAGGAAACGTTCGGGTCGGAAAGCTTCAGCATCACCCCAAATATCCCTTTTAGTAAATAAAGAAAAAACATATTTGTGTATATTTACTTGTGCACTTCAGCAGAAATATACAGAAATTGAAGTTATCAGACACAATCTAAATTAAATATAGATGAATCCATAAAGCTATCCCCTTTTTTCTTTGTCCTTTGATTAATAGACACAAATATTATTTACTATCAACTCTTTTTACCTTTTCTGACCCACTTCAGGTCAGGTGTGAAGATGAGAGAGACAGCGCTGGGCTGCTCCAGAACATTTCAAAGACATGCTCTTAATTATGACTCATATAAAATATATTACATTCTTGCACAGTTTTAAGGCAGCTTTAATCATGTTTTTGGAAGCTTCATGACTTAACTGACCACGACGTTGCATGCATGTAGCTTATTTCACGCTTTGAAATGAAAGGATACAGCCTACAGCGTGCTCTGGTCTGGTGTCTCTGTGCATGTATGTGAAGAGCGCATGCAGCAAGCACAGTACCATTTGCATGGAGCTAGAATGCACGTCTGAAATGTCTCCCATTTGATCTGGTAGTAAAGATGTTCTGCGACTGAATAAGTGCACTTCTTGTCAAGAGAAGAAGTGACAGAAGCTGCAGTTGTGAGTGGGGTGACCAATCCTAGCCACGCCCCTGTGTTAATTGAGTTAAATATTTTTAACGCATTAATCTGAAAAAATTTTTCGCATGCGTTAACGCACTAATTTTGACACCACAAAATTTGTGTCTGTGTTTGAGAAATAAGTAGAAGAGGTATATTTGTAGCAAAAGCCAACAATACATTGCATGGGTTAAAATTATGCATTTTTCTTTTATGCCAAAAATCATTAGGATATTAAGTAAAGATCATGTTATGAGTGTATTTAGTCAATTTCCCACTATAAATATACCAAAACTTAATTTTTATTAGTAATATACTTTGCTACGAACGACGAAGGACTATTTTATCAGTACTTCAATGTAAAGATTATTTATCCAGATTTCAGATGATGTATATATCTCAATTTCCTTATAACTGGTTTTATGGTCCAAAGTCACACACACATAAATTATTATAAGAAGAAAGTCTTAAAAAAAAAAAAAAAAGTATATTATATACACTCACCAAAAATATAAACGCAACAACTTTGTTTCTGCTCCGATTTTTCATGAGATGGACTTAAAAATCTATTTTTTAAAATCTCTTTATTACCATTTCTCTCAAACATTGTTCACAAATCAGTCTAAATGTGTGATAGTGAGCACTTCTGCTTTGCTGAGATA
>JAUCMS010000095.1:8661398-8686549 GCA_032357445.1 Enteromius radiatus | reverse complement strand
AGCAAAAAACTGCACATTCCAGGGTGGCCTTTTATTGTGGGCAGTATAAGGTACACCTGTGCACTACTCATGATGTCCGGTCAGCATCTTGATGTGGCACACCTGTGAGGTGGGATGGATTATCTCAGCAAAGCAGAAGTGCTCACTATCACACGTTTAGACTGATTTGTGAACAATGTTTGAGAGAAATGGTAATTTTGTGTATATGGAATGAATTTTAGATCTTTAAGTCCATCTCATGAAAAATCGGAACAGAAACAAAGGTGTTGCTTTTATATTTTTGTTGAGTGTATATATATATATATATATATATATATATATAGAATATGACCAGATACTTACATGTCATGATTGACTTGATATTGGTTGATGAACACACATGTGTCTTTGGGAATGAAGTATCCATTTAGTGTAATGTTAGCAGTTGTGCTAGATAACATCATGAAGAACAAAGAGAGGAATGTGGGTATTTGTTTATCAGTGCAGTCCTATGGTTAAGGCAATAATATTGGCATAAAGAGAGAGATATGGACTCACCAGTGAGGGATGGTGAAAGGCATATAGGAAGCATGACGAAACACTTCATATATAAAAGCTACTGTGTACGGCATGTTTGGCTTGTCTTTAAACTGTGGTAACCTGTTCATACCAACCTGGTTTTCTAGGAAAGCACATACAGCAAATAATAAAAGGCAGAACAGAAGATGAAACAATACTATATGAACTTCATTAAACTGTCTTAGCACTACAAGATTTCTTTAAAAGAAAAAAACTTCAACAAATGCAGGATGCTCCCATGACAGACAATGCTTTCAATTCCAGAGGCAGTCTGGCGTCAACACCTTACTGTGAGCAGTCATGTGAGAACTGAGTGGACTAAACTCTGAGGGAATGAAGGCAACTGTGTGTAGAAATATGAGCACTTTGCGTACTTGATCTCTGTGATTTATTTTATTATTATCGACCAACTACAATAGAGACTTTATTTTATTCCAAAAATTACTTAAGCATGTAAACTTTAGCTTGCAAACTGCAAATTTGATCTAATATATTTAATCTGAAAAGTAAACCACAAAGCCTAAGTAGCACATGTATATTTGCAGCAATAGCCAAAAATACATTGTATGGGTCAAAATTTATGTTCCATATAGATATTTTCCAAATTTCTTACCGTAAATATATTCAAATGTAATTCTTGATCAGTTATATGCACTGCTAAGAACTTCAATCAAAGGTGAATTTCTCAATATGTGCACCCTCTGTTTCTATTTTTTTTTTTAAATAGTTGTATCTTAATCAAATATTGTCCTATCTCAACAAACCATACATCAGTGGAAAAGCTTATTTACTCAGTTTTCAGTATTGAAAGTATATCAAAGTATAGCAAATTTCAAAAATTGACTCTTACGACTGGTTTTGTGGTCCAGGGTCACAAATAGTATGCAGTTCATCTTACTACCTTCCTTTTAGATGTCTTTAGTGTTTTCAGTCACTTAATAACCCTGTAGTTAATATTTCATTTAAACAAAATGATTTCCTGTTTATGGCAAGTTCCTGATTTTCCAAAAGACCGAATTAAAGAGAGGCCACAGGAAGAAAACATTTACTTCATTCACCATCAATCTTGCATCTTTTAAGTTCTGTGTCCAAATTGGTGGATTAAATTGTGTATTATTTTTTGGTTTCCTGTGTCTGTCTCACTAAAGACCACAAACCACAGCAAACACAGATTTCATTTCCCCAGTGTGCCACAGCTAAAGATGGGAAATTGTTTTGTTTTCCAGTAAACACAATATTGCTTTGATTGGCCCTTTTGAGACCTCACCTATCTCCTGAAGTATTTTAGCCTGGATGTCTGGAAACTTGATCAGATATAAAAGGCTCCACTGCAGACCGGTGATGATAGTGTCAAAACCTTTGATGAAAAAAAAAGCATCTGTTATGATCAAAATCTGTAAACAGCCTCAAGACACATGTCACAATTATCAAGTGGGCAACCAAATTGTCAGAAAACGTGGTGTGTGGCGAAAAACCACAACATTCTCAGGCTGAAAGAATGTAAATGAGCGGTTTGAGCTCCTCAAATGCTCTTTAATGAACTAGAACTACCAAGAAGCACAAACTGAAACAGGAATGAACAAAATGAGCCAAGAGCAGACAAAAAACATGCATTTAAAGCAAATTCTCAGAAGAACACTAGGTCTGATCAGTCTCAAGTGCTTCCCCTGCGACAACAGCAGAGAGCCAAGAAATACATCTGGTTCTGGACGTAAATGCATGCTTTTAACAAGCAAAACGATTAGCACAATAACATCTCATGGAGGAGGACTATAGCCCTGGAAGGCATGTGGTTATGTCTGGCAGCGTCTGAAAGTTCTATGAAACATGTTGACACCGTTTATGAATTATGACCTAATCCGCCTTCACTTGTGCTCTTAATTCTCTTAACTCTTACTTACCAGCTCCGAAGATGTCAATGACACTGTGGATGATCTGAGAGTTGCTAAGCATGGCTGTTTCCTCATCCTCCTGCCTGTCCTCACACATTGCTATTAGGGCATCAGTGATGTCCCGGATACAGTTCTGTACAAAAACAATGAGAATGAGACTTGTTTAAAATGTGGTCAAATAAACTGTGGACCTATACTCATTCTCATTCCTGGCAAAGCACAGTATGCATGTGTGCTTTCCTCAAGGCTGTTTACATCAGATTCAGCTATGCGTGGGACTATTGTAGTTTGTATGCACTGAAACACACTGACCACAATGTGCAAAAATACCATTAGAGCATGCTGTTCAAATGTTTAGTGTCAATAAGACTTTTTTTTTTTTAAAGAAATTAATATTTTATTCAGAAGCAAAGTACATGGTTGCAAAAATATTTGAAATAGATGTGGTTTTATTTAATTGAATGCATTTTCAATAATTAGCAATTGTGGCTAAAAGGTATACAAATTTTCTTTTTTTAAATTTAGATAACTAATAGTTTCACTAAATATGACTCCTCAGTTTCCTCAGCTCGAGTAGAGTTCTTTGAAGCTGCATTGAACTGGACCTTCAACTTGTTGTGTCCCATTAAATCCACTGTACAGAGAAAAATCCTGGAATGTTATATATATATATATATATATATATAATTTGTATTTATTTTTCTGAAATTTAATAAATCCTTTAAAAATTCATGCTACCCGAAATATTTTAACAGTTGCTAGTGTACAGTACATATATTATTCATTCATAATATTATATAAAATATGCACAGAGTTTGATCCTAAAGACAAATGATATAGAGTTAGCTTATCTATTCTTGAAATTAGTCTTCTGAAGTAGATTTTTACAGAAATCATCAGTTTATTTTAACATTATTACCCTATCAAAGGTGATGAGATGTTCACTGATGTTGTGCTCCATGAAGTTATTCATTCTTTTAATGTACTGGATCAGCTTTCGAAGAGATGGACTCGGCAGGTAGCGAAAGATTGGGAAAAAGTCTGCCAGATTCCCCGCAGCAAAGAGGCGCAGCACTTCATTATTGATGTTGACGATGGTGAGGAACTCTTTATCGTCATGGGTGTACCGCTTCCCAAAACACAGAGTGCAAACCACGTTGGCAACCGAGGTCACTAGCAACTTAATTGGGTCGAGCCCTAAATCTCCAACCTTATCTCCTTGTTCCTTCAGAGCCTCCACCATATCCACAGCCTCTGCACAGATACGTTCCTCCAGAAGACAAGAAGCGCTTGAGTCCTGGGACTCAGCTTGGGAGAAGGTCTTCAGGGCATTTCTGCAGATCTTTTTGTGAAGCACCCAAGCTTCTCCGTACTTCTCACTAAACGTCATACTGGTGCCATTAGCAACTGCAGAGAAGGTAAAGAAGTCAGGACGTCCAGCAAACACCTCTCCTTGACGTACCAAAGCCTCTTTGATGGTAGAATAGCCGCTCAAAACAACCACCAAAAGAGAACCCATTTTCATCTGGAACACATCTCCATACTGAACCCTCAGGTTTGTTAATGACAAATGAATCTGTTCCCCCATCTGGAAAAGGTTTCCCACTAGAGGCCAAGGTGTGGGACCTGGGGGAAAGGAGCAACCCGGTTCTCTCCATCGACCATGAACAACCAGCAGAAGCAGAGCAAAGGCACAGAGGAACAAAGTCACTCCAGTCGTGTAGGAGATCTCCTCAAAACACATAGCAGACACTGCAAATGAATGTGATATATTAAAATAACTATTATTTAGAGTTTTGACGCATATATCATACACCATTCTATTCTCAACTTTCAATCTCCGAATAGCTCTAAAAGGAAGATTTAAGGAAATTATTGTTTATTGTTTACGTTAATATAAACCGCACGCTGAAGGGACAACTGAACAGAAAAGGCCAAATAGGTTAACTAAATAAAGTAATATGCATATCTTACCTTTGAGACCACTCCTGACAGATTCTGTCTTCGCAATAAAACAAAGTTTCAGCAGCTGAAAAATGGCTGCGTCTCTATGACTGCACAACCCACAGAAGCAGAGCAGAAAAAACACGAGGGACGTCGAGACGATCCATTTACAAGCAAGGATGAACTCTGAATGAATGTAAGCCAGTGAGGTTAAAACAAATATATAGCCTACTGATGAGAAAATATCATTTTTTTAAAACATGCAACGCATTTCCACGCGATGGCAGTGTCCTAAATCTAACACTTCTCTGGCGCGTAATAATCGAGGGGGGCAAAAGAAACACTCGCTTAAACCGTTTGCAGAGAATTATATACATATATTATTATATAGTATACATATTATATATATATACAAAATACTTTACGTTTGCATGATGACCTAGGAGGGGTTTTAAATGAGATAAAATATATTCACAAGTTATTATTTATTATGTTTGGTTCTTATTTGAGCTCATTTTGTCATAGCAACAACAATAGAAATACGTAAATAATTACATGTACGTAAATATACTTACTTGTCAGTACAGTGGACCAACCTTATTTGATCCTTCTAGAAGTAGGCTACATTTGTCATAGTCGAAACTCCTGTAATATAAGACTAATGTCCTGCTTAATTATTTAATATGTGGTATAAGGGAAAAGGGGAAATAATGACTGAACTCTAGGTCAGCTTTCTTAATCAGGGCACATAAACCCTCATTTTACAGTTAAAAAATAAATAAATAAATTCACAGTATGCTTATGCAAACAAACCTGAAATTGCTGTTTGTATTACAATGTTCAGTGAAACAACATGGGCAACTAATAAAATGTCCAGCATAAAACGAGATTCATAAGGGAATTATTAGGAAATTATTCATGTTTGCAATAATAATTTAATTTAATGAATAAACCACCACAGACATGTACAACCATAAACCTTTTATTGTACATATTTAAAAAGCGTTCAAATACATTTTGCACCAAAAATATTTACATTGTACATAAAAAAATATTAACTACAGGTCCTCACTGTGTAATAGTATTACATTCTGACTTGATTTAAAACGGCACTCTAGCACTGCATTGTGCATTCGTCATGCACTATCTTCGTGGTGGTGGTCCACCTCTCCCTCTTCCCATCCCTTGACCTGGTGGAGGTCCACGGGCATTACCTGGCAGAGGCCCGGGTGGCCTGGGACCTGGTGGACGAGTCACTGGAGCCCGGGGATTTGCAGCAGCCAAAGACACATCCTTCTGAACATGTACCCCTTTCCCAGTGGCTGCAGCACCTGGTTTGCCCGTCACCTTTGGTGACTTGCTGAGCTGGTCAACTGGTTTCTCTGAAATAAAAAATGGCAGGTTTGTCACAAAAATGTAAATGGAAAGTTACAAGTTCTAAGCTGTTTAGCCCACAAACCAGTCTCTTCAGCAGATGGTGGGGGAATCAGGGACTTGTTGGGCATAAGATCCTCCAGGTCTTTCATCACCTGGTTGGTGCTGTCCTTGTTGTTCCTCCTGTTCTTCTCCTCATCTCTTTGCTTAGTAAGCAGAAAATAACAACTAATTGGTGACAATGCTGATGTCAGACAACTTTGCCATCATTTACAAAAAATATTTACCAACCATTTGCATTTTTCGTTTTAAATCCAAGTTAGCATTCTGATATGCTTTGGACACAGCATTCAGATAATAAATAGCCAACCTGTCAGAGACAAGGCAGACAGAAAGTTTTATTAAAAGCTAAATAATATAACATTAGTCTTTATACTTGAGGTGATTAGGTGACTACTCACACCATGAGCAAAACTGCAGGAATGATGAGGCCTGGATTAGAGGCATAACTGAAGATATCAGCCATAAACGGTGGCAAGTCCTTCTCTATAGTCTCCATGATCACATCATACATCTTTTCTTTACCACTATGGAGAGACGTGGATATTGCTTAGAAAATTTATTTTTCAACAGAAAAATTAAAACATTTCATTCGGAATTTACAGTTTAGGCCATTTTAACATTTCTAAAAAAAGAATTATTACTGTATGAGTACGAGTTAAAAAATATATATATATATTTTAAATATTTTTAATCCATACTGATGGAGCAACACAGAACAAGATTGTCATTTTTGTAGCGATATTCGTTTTAATTTGTTTCATTTTCTGTGTATGTCATAACCTTTTATGCTTATAAAAATCATGCTTTGGTAAATCATAAATTGAGATAAAGAGGTAGTTACAAAATAATTCTGAAAAATTATATAATAATAAAAAAAAATATTATTTAAAATGTCATACTTTTAACTTTTTATCTTAAAATTATGACTTATGCTTAAGTTTAAACTTTTTATTTTTTTACTAGTTTAACAATTTAAAAAAAATTCTCATAATGCCTACTTTTTATTTCATAATAATGACTTTTTCTCATAATTTAAGCAATTCACATAATAATTATGATTTAAGAAACACTAACTTTTTTTTCATGTGGTGGAAATGGGTTTCCATTTTGTAATAAGTAAAAAAATAAATAGGCACAATAAATCTATTTTTCCTGACTTAAGGAATAATTTTTTGCAGTTCAGGCAATCTGACTGAATTTTTCTCCCTTTTTTTGGTCCTTTTTTACTACAGTTTGCCATTTCAAGGATTTACAACATAAAGGTTTAGGAGCTACCTGAAGGGTCCACAGTCAAAAGAAGGTGGGAGGGTCATAATAGAGTATATCACAGGCATGAGACTGAGGAAGAGGACTAGGAGGAGCAGTCCCATGTAGAAGTTATTGGAACGTGAAGCTTTGAATACTCTCTCGTGGGGAACGTTACAGGCCATCACAGCCCAGCACTGGTAATACATGGAGCTCAGCAGACGCAACACATTTATGCCCACCAGCCCAGGGGCATAGAATGCACCCATCCTAAAAAAAAAAAGCAGACATATATGACATAATTACCACATAACACATCACAGACATAGTTTTTTCACTCTCTTGATCCACTTACCAGATCATTCCTTGATTGAAGATGAGACCAAGCACATTACCGCTGATGTCAAATTCTCCATAAGATGGCTGCAGAAACACAAATGCACACAGATATGCATAAATATCTGTGTAGACAACAACATGGAAATAAATGTCACAGTAAAAGATACCTCTCCCTGTAATTAAGTGCCCTGAATGGTGTAGTGTGTCTCTCTGTGACTTTGGTTGTAAAGCAGCCCTATCACCTATCCTGCCACCTTCTCATGGTGTTCAATTGACCTCGGATGAGTGAGTAGTATGTTACCTATATCGAGTGACAGGAAAGTGAGGGCAACAGGGCAAAGCCATATAGAGCATATACAGTACTTAACGTGACATAACAAATGCAGTCAGGTTGCATCCAGGGTGTTCTTCTACCCTGTATCGCTAAAATGCCAAGAACTAGGCTTAAAAACTACACAAGTGCGTCAGACAGAGGTCATTTTGTTTTATGGACTTGAGGCTTGTTTACGCAGTGTAATGTGAGTAACTTAAATAACAGCAGGGTGTCATAATGAACTTACAAAGCCAGCTTCCAGATCCCAGCACCAGCAATAGTTGAGGAATCTCACAATCACGGCTCGTAAGAAGTCACCGATCAGAATGGTCAGGTATGATACCTGGATATCGGATACGGTGAGCTTCACAAACTCCTGTGAGGAAAGGAAAGGTGCATTTTAAGCCTATAAACCTAGGATTAAGTATCATATCTGATGCATGAATTTCTAAGACAGGGCACTGTCAGCCAGTTGTGATCAGAGCTGGATTGTAACTCATTACATGTGATCTGGATTACAGCATCAGACTCCAAAAAGTACTTGTAATTCGATTAAATTAAATGTAATCAGACTACAATTACTTTTTATGGGTTACATGATTATATATTATTCAAACAATTGCAATTAATTATTCATAATCTATTGATTCTCACTAATTTCTCCTTTTCATCTACCAGCTCTGATTATGATTGATAATGGTGATGCTGGTGCTGCTGGTACCTACAATGCCAACTTCTGTCTCCCAGCAAGGACCCCTCATGACATCAGCTGGGGAGATGTTTGGAGGGGGAATGTTTTCTGTGACATTATTGTATAATGTGTAGTTGGCATAGTATTCTTTAAGAGCCCAGATGGTTTCATTTTTGATCTCTTTCTCATTTTCAAGCTGTGAACATACAATACCAGAGAAAACCTAAAATTACTGGATTGCTAAGTAACCATTCCATTCATCCCAAATCTCTTAAGTAGAGCAACATCCCCTTTTTACTATGTTTTTGGTTACTGGACCATCTATCTATGGTCATACCTTTCCATTGACTTCATCAAACAGCGCAAACAGAAAAGTGTACAAGTTGCCCAGAAAGAGAGCGAAGATTCTGGCCAGCTGCCATTTTAGGGCGATTCGAGGGTGATAATCCTCCAGCTCACCTATAACCTCAAACAGAGGTGGACACACCAAGCCCAACAGCGACATCACAATTTCAACCTGGGCAAAGAGGAAACAGAGTTTTAGAGTTCTTTACTTATTCTGCATTTAAAATGCATAAGAACAAGGCTACCTCGTTTTTTTGAAGCCATGTCAATTCACTCCTGTCCTTTTTGGCAAATTCCTGAGATCTTTTGACCACAGCGTAGATGAGGTATCCGCTCCCACCCAAGCAGCACAGGATGAGAACGTTTGCCAGGAGACGTAGAAATCGCCGCAGGTGAATGTTTTCATCCTTCAGGTTCTCCTGTTCATCCACTATAGATTCCTGAGGCAATAAGATTTTAGATAGACTCGACGATAAGGGTTTTTCATCGAATAGCGTACCACTGCTTGATACTATTACTGTGATTAACCTTGAAGCTTGTGGTGGTGGAAGCAAACTTGTTGTCAGCTGTCTCTGGGTTTCCTATAAGGTAATCCCAGCTAGTGAACAGCTTCCAGCAAAAGGTAAAGGCACCTTCCTCTGCCCCATCTCCTCCTTCATTGGCATTGCTTGCCATTCTAGAAGAAATTTAAAAAAGAAAAAGAAGGTCCATATTATAAGTTGATTATCAGAGTATTGTAAAATGCTTCACAAAACTGCAAATGTAGTCATTAGACGTACGTTCTGATAACCACCATTAGACTATAGCCAAATATGCCAACTCCAACTAAAAGATATGACAGGGGTAACCGGTACTGCAGCAGTCCAATACTTCGTTGGTTATTGTAAAAACCATAAAATAATATGGAGTACTTGCAATAACCCTGTAAAAAAGCAAAAGGTATAATCCAAATAAGACAAGAGCAACTTTACAATCACAGAATCCAATAGTAAAAAAAAAAAAAAAACCTTACTCCAAACTCAAACAGGACAGAGAAGTCCATGGCAGTGTCCTGCTCCTCTCTGGGAACTGTTTTTCTGGGCAAGGAGCCATAAGGCATGCCCATTAATACCTGCAGAAAAAAAAAGACATTGCATTACTGTAACTTTTATTCAGCATTACATTTTATGTGACAGTAAAGAGTTTTACCTTTATATTGTTTTATTTTTCATCACAAAAAAATGACCCTAACCCAAAAAAAAAGCCCAAAAAATTTTCCATAAAAATATTAAGCAGTTAGACATTTATCATATTATAACAGACATTTATCGAGCACTAAAGACTGGCTTAATGATACTCAAAATTCAGCTTTGCCATCACAAGGACAAATTAGATTATAGACCTATAAAAATAGATTATTCCATATAAAAATGGGTTACACTTAATTACTAACATTCTACTAACTATAAGTAACTGGGTAACTACATGTCAGCTACATTTCAAGTAATTCTCATTAATTTGCAACTAGATGTCTATAAACTCTCAGATTAGACTGGTAAGGTAGGTTTAGAGATAAGTTTGACATATACTTGCTAAACCTCTAATGACTGCTAGTTGCATTGTATAAAAGGTGTTTTAACAAAGACATTAGCATTACATCTCACCTCTGGAATAACAACAAGTCCAAACATAAAACCAAAGAGAACAAGGTTTAATCCATACATCCACCGCAGGAATATGAAGTAGGAGGCTACAGATGACCCAAAGTGACCTGTGATACGAATGAGAAAAATTAAGAAATACACTGAAAATACAGATTTCACTAAAACAGACAAATAAACAGAGATGAACTGACTTTCCACTTCTTTTATCCGACTTTCCCAGGGAATGCAGGCTGTCTTGAAGTTTTCAAAGTCTCTATTGAATTTGATAATTTTCTGAAACAAACAAACAAACAAACAAAAATTGGTTGGGTAATTGCATTTAAAATAAAACACTTTAATATGAAATATATGTAGTGATGTACCTTGGCCATCATAACTTTGAATGCATAGAGTCTCCTCCCTTTTCCTTTTCCCAAAGCCCCTTCAAACTTCTCCACAAATGTCTGGGCTTCTCTGCCAGGTGATATAAACAGAAATTTGTATCAGAATGGAATTAAAACTCAATTCCATTCAAATTGACTGTGTTTCAAAACAACCATTCTGTTTTCATTTTATGGCATGAGTATTTCTCCCTTGAGTCACATCAGATTACTATACATGGGTAGACAGGCCAGTCCATTGAGTTACTGGCTGGTTCTGCTTGTATTTCGCAGCATGATCATTCAGCATTGTGCAGTAAGCACCAGAAAACATATAATGTTTCACTCACAACCTTCAAATACTGTAACTTGAGCATACAGCCAATGAACTAACTCATCAATGCATAATGAATGGGAATAGTGCAGATGGGATGGACACAACAATGAATACATTCACTAACTGAGATATGTGAGAACAGAAGCAGGCCAAACAAATATTACTGAAAAGGCTAAAAAATGCATAAAATTACAGGGAAAACCGAAATGCATTTCAAAATTATTTTGAATTTGATGTTTTTTCTTTAAAATAACTGTTTCTTCTTAGTGGTTTTCTCATCAGTTATGTTTATTAGTGATGTATGTTATATGTAACATACAATTTATGTTTATTGCATATTTCAGTTTAATGAGTCTCATGATGGTGTTTAGTGTTTGTGTAAATGTAACTGAGCACCTTCTAAATATGTTCATATTTAGAAGCTTCTTGTGATGGGCTTTGGTTCATCATGTGACTTTCACATCATCACCACCTGCATTTGGTGTTTATCAGTGTATTTCAAAGGTACAAAACAGATTTCAGTACAGTACATATAATATTAATATAATTAAGCTATTAAAGTATATCAGTTCATTAAATTACAGAATTTAACTGTTAATTTAACTTAAAACCTAAAATGTTGTTACTGTATTTTTTACAGTTGAATTCTGTCAACCACAGCTGCCAGTTTTTTACAGTAAATTTTACTGGGTGTTTTAGACCCTTATGAATTTCACTATAGTGCAAAAATAAAATAAAATAAATAAATTATATCTATATATATATTATCAGTCTGAAAAATTATCAAAAATCTGTGGAAAAGAACATAAGTAGTTTACTTTTGAGTGAACTAATCCTTTCAGAAATAGCACGGAGACAAGGTTATAAGAGCTAACTAAAAGTAAATTTATGGTACTGAAAAAATAAATTTTAAAAGAAATTAAATGAAATACCTATTAAACATTTATCATTTTCATTTAGTTCAAATAACTAAAAAAAATCTATATAGACCTGTTAAAAAAATAATTAATTGACCAAAAAACCCTTAAACCCTTAAATTGAATGAAAATATAAAAAAATGAAAATAAAAAATAATTAAAAAGATAAAGTAGTATCTCAATGAACACTAATGTACAGAAAAAAAAACAAAAAACTTGTTTTTCAAAATGCCCAAAGCACCTGATTATGACCTGGGGTGGACCATTTCAACATCTGTTTAGTGTTTGTGTATGACCGTATGACCTTGTGGCACCTTGTACATGGGATCCCTAAAGAGAATTACACCCAAACATGCATGAAAAGACTGCCCTCAAGAAACATCAGCATGCATAAAACAGCGTCAGGCTCATGAAAGTGTAACATACCTCTCACCTAGAAGAAGTTACCCATCTAGAAGTTTTGCCAACTGAGTATCCCCTTGTGGCATAGTTTGTTTCCCTTCAGCTCTCAGGGCCCATGTTACTGATGCTTTCTTGGGCAGTGTGTCAGTCTAGCTAACTTTTGAGGGCACTTGTCCAAACTCTCAACTGTCACCCACACTGGTCAATTCCACTGGGCAGTCTAAGGTAAAGGTTCAGACAGAGGCCACTAGGTAATGAATTCACTAGACACTTAGTCAAGCGTTTTATCGCAAAGTACAATCGAGCGCGTTTCAAATGATGTCGATTCTTTTTGTCGCCTTTCAAAAGCACCACGTCATACTAATGCATGACTTTCGTGCTTCCTAAAACATTTTTTGGTAAAGCCAGCAAGAACGTGAAGCCAAAAAGAGCTCCTTTAAACATCAGCTTAAAGTGCATTGAAGAAAAGCAGAAGCACAGCAACTTGCAGGCTTTAATGAAGCACATAAACAAACACGAAACTCATGCTAAATAAATGAACTTCAGTTGAGCCAACAGGATCACAGCACAAACAATGAGAAAGGAAATCCGTTTTACTTCAGGCACTTGAGTCTCCTCTTCATGCGCCAGGGTTTGTTACGAAGCGTTGCTATCAGCTTTTTCTTCTCCTCGACTTCCTCTTTTAGTCGGGCCATCTCTCCCTCAGACATAGACTCTTCTTCTGAATTGTCATCAGAGGATGGAGCGCTACAGAACAAACCCCAGAGTCAGCAGTCAGTCTTTAAAGTCCAGTTTAACATATTCCAAAAGCGCAGTGTTGTTTTGGTGGATAAAATGAGTTCAAGTCAAGAGTTCAAATTGGCAGAATGGCCATGAAAAGCACTTCCAGATCATCAGTTGGAAGGCAAAAGAAAAAGAAAAAGAGGGAAAATGTCCAGCTAAATGCCAACGATACTGCACTACATTGGTTACTAAAAGAAATTCAAATACACTTTGATTAAATGATTCAAATGATAAATTCATCAGATATACATCTGACAAATTTACTGAATAATTTATAAACAAATACATTTTTATATCACAAAATTAGGATAACAATACTTTTTCGGATGTTTAGAGGTTTTAGCTCCATGGCTTATTTTTACTGCTTCATAATCCCACATGCAATCATTACGTAATAAGAATAACTGAGAACATTCAAAAGGTCTTTTATGGCAGTAAATGCATATGGCTATGTTTCAATTAAACCGGAGGCAATGAGGAGTGATGAGTCTGTGTGTGTATGGCGTGGAGATGGAGGCTAGAGAATACTACACCTGCTGTTTTTGCCTTTGTTCTTTTTATCATCCTGTTTATCTTTCCCTCCTTTTCCTGCTGCTTTGCCATTCCCCTTCTTCTCCTTGTTATTCTCCTCCTCTTTCTCTTTCTTATTCGCTCCTTTTTTCCCTCCTCTTTTTTTATTTCCCTTCTCCTCTTCGCTCTCTTCTTCTGAGTCATCTTTCGCGGCAGCCTTCTTCTTTGAACCTGCTGCTTTCTTTTTTCTTCCTCTCTGTTCTTCCTCACTCTCCTCCTCACTTTCTTGCTTCTTCTTTCGGCCTTTTCTCTTACGCGGCGCCTCCTCCTCTTCCTCACTCTCATCTACGCTATCGGTTGGCTTGGCTTTCTTTCCTCGAGCCGCAGGCTTCGGTTTATTCCTGCCTTTTGCTCTTCTTTTTGAATCCACTGAAAATATAGACAAAATGTGTGCATGCTGTTATTAAAGTAATAACTAAATAGTTAAAAAAAACTATGTAAATGTCTGTAAAACTTACCATCACTTCCACTATCATATTCTGCATCAACGTCCATCCCGACTGTAACACACCCAGCACACTCGATATTCATAATCAGCTTTTGAACATGTGTTTTAGTTTGAATACTTTCACAATAACATGCAAAATAAGGGTCATCGTTCAAGCACTGTCTCACAAAAACTACATTATATCATCAGAATATTACCACTCATTAGTTAACTAACCTATTCACGTGTAGACATCTAAAACTAGTTTAAATCATCCATTCGTACGCACTGAACCAAAGTTATACATTAAAATCTACTTACCATCATCCACAGTGACCACAACGTCATTTTTTCTGCGAGGCATCTTGCCGGTTTGACTTTAAGTCCTTCTATTTAGACTTGCGAGGCATCTAGAGTGGATGACACACCTGACTGTCAGGTGGGTCTCCGTTAACAGCTGCTCACTCCTAAAAAAGGAATCAAATGACTCCTTGACTACAGTAAATGGTAGTCAAGATCTAAAGCCGTGCTGTGAGAGCCAGGAAACAAAACGCCAGCATACGGGGCAGATCACAGATTAAAATAATCAGACAGTAATTATGATGCCTCTCGTGACACGTGAACATAAACTGTTTGCCTAAATAAAGTACTGTATGTATCTGAATTTAACCATGAATTCCTGTTCGAATAAAATTCTCTACATTTTATAAATTGATAATAGTAAAAAGGAATGTATATGGGAAAATATCAGAATTTTATACAGAATAAAACATTTATTTTGATGATGTTTTTGGAAACAGGTTGAACTTGGAGTCTCAGAAATAAATGTAAAGCGCTAAATAAATTGGTTCCTCTAAGAATAATTCTAAATATAAATAACTCATTGTGGATATTAGCAGAAGAGGTCAACCGTTTAGTCATTTTAATGCAAACCTTTCCTGGTTCTATATGAACTATGGATTAACTAGGTTCAGCTATGTGTACATCTTTATTCTTCAAGTTGTGTAAATAAGGCATTATGTCAACAGGAAATTCAGGCCCCTCAAACGAAACTAAGCTTCTTGCTCAAACACAGCATACCAGTAATTGTTTTGGGTTAATTACGTACAAGAGGTCTACTACTATAACGTCCGGTAACAGAACTACAATCACACAGATCAGATGTCCGGCATATAAAAGAGGTTTCTCTGTGGTGGCAGCAGGTGAGATAGTCCAAGATGTTGTGAAGAACTCAAAGTTAACTAGAAGATATTAGATGTTAGAAGTTGCTAAACTATCACTTTTCTTGATTTCCAGAGCGTATAAAAAGAATTCAAAATGAGCGGCATCTCCAAATTAACAATAGCTCTCTAACTGAACAAATGAACAAAATCTCAAATGACTCCTGTTAATACTTAATGAAGTCTGCCCATGAATTATGGATGAGCATTTGCAATGCTAATGAAACTTATGTGCCAATTCTCTAATAAGTAATTGTCAAGATTTGATATAGAGATATCATAAGTTCCTTAGGAACTTAGTAAGATATCAAGCAGCTTTAAAGAAGGTGTTCAATGATATTCTTAATGGTTTTACTATCCTCTAGTAGTGGGTTGGGAACAAATGCCCTCACATAAATATCACCCTAAACAGAGCAGTGTGGGCCATGGCTTGACAAATGAGCCACATGTATCTTCACTGCCAAATCTGTGGCTGTAGGAAAATAATCCGAGACATCAGACACCCCAAGAGCTGAGAGCAGATTTGAGAATACAGTAGGGCGCATGGAAATGTTGTGGGCCACTTGACACGCTGATCAAGATAAAGCTGCATGGATTGGAGAGTAGCCTTAAAAAGCATTTGGACACTTGGTCACACTGAAAAACATAGGAAATCTGCCCATAAAACCGCTGTTCATCTTCGGAACACAAATTAAGATATTATCCTAAATGGCAAAAAACAAAAGTCATGGGAGAAGAGTCTATTATGTCATTTTTGTTTTCTTTACAGACACACACACACACACACACACAAAGTATTCTCTTTTGTTGATCCACTGATGTCTCATGGACCTGGGATCATATCAGTTGTATTGCTATGAAGGGTCAGATGGCTCTCTGATATCATCAAAAGTATCTTAATTTGTGTTACAATGATAAACAAAGGTCTTATAGGTTTGTAATGACACAAGGGTAAGTAATTCATAACAGAATTTTCATTTTTGGGTGAACGAACCCTTTAACTGAATTGTCTCCAGCTTTTAACACCACAATAGTAATGGTTAACAAACGATCAACTACAACTTTTGCCTCAGTAATCATTATGGTACATGTTAAGTTTAGGTATTAGGTAAGATTAGGGATGTAGAATATGGTCATGCAGAATATATGCTTTATAAGGACTAATATTAAAAGCCAATATGTTAATAGGCATGTTAGTTAACAGCAGGAATTGGTGCCAATACTACATTGTTACCTCGAAAATAAAACTAACAAATGTATCAATGAGATTTAAAAAAAGGTATCAAAATAGAAGCACACTTTTTGACGGGGGAAACTGCCCCAGTCCTGATGAAATGCTAGAAATGCCTCTTGCTGTAGTTTAATAAGTAGTTGCAAATGGCAACTAGAACAACAATCAAGCAAATATTTCTAAAACTACAAATGAGAAGACAGTTTGACCCTAGTTTGGCCTGCATGTAACAAGAGCAGTCATTTCTCTTTCACCTGCGATAAGACTTATCATTCTAGAGTTACGTAGCCACCAAGTCTTTGAGCTCCACTGAGACATTCATGATATGTGCTGCAGGCAAAGGATTTATACTGTATCAACAAGAAACAAAATGGTCATGTAAGTGCCAAATGTTGTGCATGCAATATACAGACTCATTTATCTATTTACATCTGTGCTGTTTATCTCTTGTTTGAGTGAGAGTTTTTCTGTGGCTGCTGTGGGTGACCTGGAAGATGTCCAGATGCCGTGTGGCTCCGAGATGCAGGGGGTCTGTTAGTTGTGTGGGTCAAGGAGACGGGAGGTTCTGAGTTTTGGGCATGCTGACTCTGTGAGGGGTGAATTAAGCGACCGTTCTGTCCAGCTTGTCTGTGATGGCCTGCTTCATCTAGGCTGCTGCTGCTTTCTTCATTCACTCCTGAGAAAGAGAAGGCAGAAAGACCTTTCAACTGCCGTCTCACAGCAACACTGATATACTGAAACAAGGGCATGTTGTTTTAAGACTGTGGCCACATGCTGTCCAAACACAGCACATTAACTCTTCAACATTAATGGAAAGTTTCTCTGCATTGGTTCCAAGTTGCTGTCTTGTGCACTGACTGATGGGAGCTGTGACCCGTTCTGTGTGCTCTCACCCAAATCGGAGGCGCCGTTGCTGCGCTGTTCTCCTGCTTTCCTCGCCTGCTCCAGTTCATTGGCTGCTTTTAAGGCTGCAAGTTTGTTCTTTTTCTTGTTTTCTTCATTTTGCTGAAAACACAAATTTGAGAATTAAGTGACATGACTATAAATTACCAAAGGATTCTGTAACATTAGCAGAGAGCAGTGATCAGATCTATGTCCAGTGATTAAATTGAACTAAATATATATTTTGATCTATGTGGTAAATGTCATCATCTTTATAAATTTACTTTAAACGTTTGGGGTTTTTTTTGGTTCAATGTCACTGCTTCCATCTAGAGGCAAGTTTACATAATGTCATCTGCCCAAATAAACCTTTCTAAAATTAAAGTGGCCCTATTGTGGCGTTCTGAAAATGACTTTTCATGCAGTGTGTAACATGGCTCTAAAACACAGTTTTAAATCTCAAAGTGCACCATGTATAGTTATAAGTTATTGTCAAAAGAAAGAGTCGACTCTGAATAATTGAAATGAGATATTAGCATATTGGGCTTGTTGGTCTTTTCTCGGTTTGAATTAAAACGCACTAAAAAGATAAAAGCTCACAAACACTGCTTTAAATTAAATCGGCCAGTCTCCAGAGGTGTTTGGAAAAATGAATCGTTGAACGAATCATTTGTGAGCTGTTGAGCAAATAAGGTAAAAATAAATGCATATTATGTGAAATTTTTTTCTGACCTTGCATGCATGTCAAACTGTTGATTGGGACTCCCAAAATATTAACCTTTCATCATCCACTTAAAATTAACACATTTGGACTTCCCAACTTACAGTTTGAAGTTTCTTTTTCAGCTCCATGTTTACCCTTTTGTATGTTTTAGAAGTGGACTGCAGATAGTATATCGCAAGACTAAAAATGACAGGAAAAAGAAAAAAAAAAAAATGCAATTACAGTCAAACATTGTCACAGAAGTACAGGAAGCTCATATCTCATGTATTCATTTAAACATTCCAACTTACACCAAGAGCAGAAGAAAGGGCAGCACCAGTCCAGGGTTCGAGGCGTAACTGAATACTTTACTGAACCAGGCAGGAAAGTCGGTCTCCAGGGTCTCCTGAATCACGTCAAACATGCGTTTTTTCCCACTGCAGGAAAATGTTATCAAATGCTTATTTTATTTGTTTATTGCTATAGAGCTGGTCAGTCCGCAGTTCTAAAACCTGACACAATAAGCATTTCTTAGCCATGAGAATCAGTGAAACTGTGCTTTTCTGTTTATGTAAATGAAGGCCTGACGCTGTCATGAAAAGGTGCAACTGATAATGGCCAAACTGTTGTCGTTTGTTCACAGAACACACTGCAGCTGCCAGTCATAAGTCATAAGTGTTGCTGGGGGAAATTATCCATTGTTTACATAAGAAAGCTAATTTGCATGATTTTATTTGATATGTTTATTTATGTATGCATGTGTTTATCCTAATGTAGCTACTCCCTGTCAGTATTTGCCAATGTAAAAAAAAACTGATGAGAAAATTATGAACTTGCACTCTGCTGAACTCTAGTGCTGAAGATCTGCCATTGCGAGACTTGGCTCGTAACCATCCCTCCTTCACTTGTTCAGAGTTTATTTTATACACAAGTATAAATATATACATGCATACAGCTTGTTACTATAAAAGTCTAATTTGTATTAAAACTTAATTTAAGAGATTAAAAGCTTTCCTCACGCCAACCAATTTCAGAAACATCAAATTACTCAGCTCTTAAGCTAAACATGCAAGCTTCATACACCATTTCTAATCCATACATAAACTTTCAGAACCTGAAAGGTCCACAGTCAAAGGAGGGAGGTATGGAGACAATGGTGTATATGGCTGGCAGTGTAGAGAGGAAGAGGATGACTAGCAGCATGGCCATGTAGAAGTTATTGGAGCCTGAAGCTTTGAAGACCCGTTCCTGAGGCACATTACAACACATGACTGCCCAACACTGCAGGTACATGGACACGTGAAGCCGGAGAAGATTTAATGCTGGAAGACATGGAGCATAGAACGCCCCCATCCTGATACACACATACACAGGAAGACAGAGATTTGGTCAAAGTGCACTGGTTTCATATGGAAAGCAAGAAAACGTGCGATATATTTCTTACCAGATCATTCCCTGATTGAAGATCAGCCCCAGAACATTCCCACTGACGTCAAACTCTGAATAGGACGGCTAATGAAGAGAACATGCTTTAGTCATAAACGAAGGGGCATCCGTGATACTGACCACTGCGTGTGTTGTAGGACACTCACAAAGCCATACTCCAGATCCCAGCACCAGCAGTTATTTAGGAATCGCACCAATACGGCTCGGAGGAAATCCCCAATAAGCAGAGTGATGTACGTCGTCATTGTATCAGAAATGATGAGACGAACAAACTCCTGTAGATGCAGAAGATGCGGTCAGCCTCTAAAATGTTTATATAATACATCATAATATTAATTTAATGATTGATTTTTAAAATGAACCTAGTCAAAGTTTCAATCTTGTATATTTGTTCAAGCCTACACTTACGTTTTTTTTTTTATATTCAAATGCTTTACATTAGATTTATTTAAATTATTAATATTTAAAATATGAGTTTATTATATGCATAACTTTCCTTAGTATATCAAATCAATGCCAAATCATATTAATTTCCTTTGCCATTTACCAAATCGCATTTAATCAGAAAAAAAGGTCTATACTTTTAATTAACTGTAATGACATATATTTATAAATATCATAAACAGCCATTTAAAACATGGGCTCCATAGAATTTTCTTTTCTTTCTTTGTTTTCTTTTCTAATGCTCACAATTTATCTGATCAAAAATAGAGTAAAACAGTATTTTTTTCCAAATGTAATTTATTTATATGATGGCATAGCTGAATTTTCAGCAGCCTTCACTCTAGTTTTCAAGTTACATAGCCTGAAATCATAATAATATGCTGATTTGCTGCTCAGAAACATTGATAATAAGAAGAAATGTTGAACTGCTGTGCTTCTTAACGTTTTTTTTTTATGAAAACCATGATACATTTTTTTAAATTGACATTTTTGGATTATTTAATGATTATAAAAAGTAAAAAGACAAAAAACAAAAAAACAGCATTTTTAAAAAATATTTTAAACAGTGTAAGTGTTTAATTTTACTTTTGATCAATTTAATGCATCAGCTGCTAAAAACAAACAGTCAGTTCAAATTAACTGACAATCTGTAACATAACAAAATATTTGATAATTGATTTTTACTAGAAGATTCTTTGCAATGTTATTATATTTGCAATCCCATTCCCTGCCACTAGAGGCGCAGTAAGTAGATTCTACAGGGCCTTTCTGTATGTAAGTGTATAGTACATACTATAAATGTACAACATATCTTGAAGCCTCCAATCCTAGAGAGGGATGGATTTCTCCTACAGTTGCTTTGTTATACTTTTGCTATACCCAAGTCTTTATAGCGTTTCCTATTGCCACATTTTTGCTTCCTGGAGGAGTAGTAATTCAATACTGCTTTGGGACATATACATTTCCAATTGTTCTGGAATTTGTATTGTGAAAAGAGCTGTACAATTAAATTCAAACTGAACTGAACTATACCACCTTTCCCCAGTACCTGTCCAACCATTGTCTCCCAGCAAGGCCCTCTGGGAACATCAGCATGGTGCACTGTGATTGGAGGAGCAGTTGAGTTATCAGGCACAGTCCCGTTGTACAGGTTAGCCTGCCAGATTGTCATATTGTTCTTCACAATCTCTTCTTCTGCCCTCTTCAAAAAATGTGACAGTTAGAAGGATAAATGACCTTCATAAGAAGATGATTCATTTAACACAGATTCTGTGGCCCAAGGGAGCTAGAATGATGGAAGTTATTAACTATTCTGAACTTGAGTAAGACTGAAGATGGGACTGTGAGAAATTAAATCTCTGTTCAATGAAGCTGTACCTTTAGCTGGATGGCGTCCATGAGAGCAATGATGAACGTGTAGAGGTTCCCCAGGAAAAGGGCAAATATGCGTCCAAGCTGCCACTGGAGGGCGATGCGTGGATGATAGTTCTCTAAAGTGCTGATCACGTCGAACAGCATCGGACAGAACATTCCCAACAGAGACATCACCATGTTCACCTGAGGGTATGTGTAGCCACACACACACACAACTCATTTTTCTCGATTGACAAGAGGATTACTATTGCACAACAATAGCATTACATGAGTCTGACCTCATTCCTCTCCCACCAGCTGTGGTTCTCCAGTCCCTCCAGAGCAAACTTCTGAGACCTGCGTACTACAAAGTAGATCAAGTACCCACTCCCTGCCAGACAGCAGAGCACCAGGAAGTTGGCCAGCACTCTAAGGAATCTTGTCAGGTGGATGTTGTCATCTTTTCTGCTCTCTTGCTCCTCCACAATGGCCTCCTGTTAATGTGTTGAATTTATTATGAAGCCGGTAGAGACCAGATTAAAGGAATCACATCATTCTTTTTTATCATTATTTTTTCGCCAGAATAAAATATTTCAGACCCACTTGGGATTTTATTTAATGCTTTTAAATGGTAAAAATAGGCATAATTTAGTCTTTCATTAATATTTTCCACTCCTTGTTCTGACTCTTCTGAATGACACAGGCCGTTTTGATGCTGTGCTCTTAAGACTTTAAGAATTTATTTTATTTTTTGCATGTGACGGTTTAGTTATCAGGTGTCTAATTTCTGACACATAAAATAAATCAATGTTTGGAAAATCATAATTATTAGAAAAATACAAAGATATGGAATAAAGAAGGAAATATGAATTATAAATATGTTTTTTGACATAGTAAGTCATCATTAGGACAAATGTAGAAATTAGAAATCGCAAAAAGTTAAAATTATGAAACAGTTTAGACAAAATCATCAATGTCAACTTGGTAATGTATTAACTAACATGAACAAACAATGAACAATGCATTTATTACACAATTTGATAATCTTTGATAATGTTAATATAAATACAGTTCATCATAATGAACCTTACTGTAAAGTGTTACTGTCAACTTTAAAGTAACTATTATATCTTGTTAAGTATATTATAATATGTATTTTTAATTTTTTTATGTAATTGAAATTTATGAAGCGCCAATGTCAGCAAATGGTCTTTTGTTGCCATATCAAAAATAACACATAATATTATATCAATATACCATTTTGTTTCAAAATAATTTAATTTCGCATTATAAGATTTCTTTATTATCCACAAAGTGGAAGAGAAACACACCTTAAAACAGGTGGTGATGGAAGCGAACTTGTTATCTGCAGTTTCAGGATTTCCAATGAGGTAATCCCAACTAGTGAATGTCTTCCAACTGAAATTAAAACTGGTGTCATCTCCGCCACCTTCTTCATTAGCATTGCGGGCCATTCTGTTGAGTAAGAGTGAGGAAATTAACAATTTAATTGTCTATGGACTATATGAACACACTCAACCACGGTTTCTGATATGGACTGTAATCACTCACGTCCTGATTACCACCATGTAGCTGTACGCCACTGTACCCACACCCACCAGGAAGTAGGACAGGGGCATGCGGAATTTGAGCCACCCAATGGCCCGCTGGTTACTGTAGTAGCCATAGAAGAGGACAGAGTACTTAGCATAGCCCTGAAATAGACAAAAACTAATTTTGAACTACACTCCTAAAAGTAATGGTGCTTAAAAAGGTTCTTCAGTGCGATGCCATAGTAGAACCATTTTTGGTTCCATAAACAATCATTCAGTTAAAGGTTCTTTAAAGAACCATCTCCAAGAACTTTCTTTTGCCACAAAGAACCTTTTGTGAAACAGAAAGATTTTTCAGATGTTAAAAGGTTCTTCATGGAACCATTTAGACAAAAAAGGTTCTTCTACGGCATCGAGAAGCACCTTTATTTTTAAGAGTGTAGGATGCAATGTAAATTATGTGTGAGTGCATTTACAATTACAGTATTGTTAAAAAGTTTGAGTTGGTAAGATGTCTGTGAAAGAAATGCGTCTTGCTCACCATAGCATTTATTTAATCAACAGCAATGATGTCATGAAATATTTTCACAATTTAATATGAATATTTTCTATTCTTTTTTTTTTCTTTCTTGAGATGGCAAAGCTATCACATCCCGTGTTATATTCAGAAATTATGATTATAAAAATATATATTATAAAAACGATACATTTTTGACAATGTAAATCTGTAATAATCACTTTTGACCAATTTAATGTGTCCTTATATACACGTTTCTTTCGATAAAAAAAAAAAAATCATACCGTTTTGAATGGCAGTGTATAATCACATAGATTTACCCCAAAATCCCATAAGACTGCAAAATTCATAGCACTGGCCTCTTCCTCTCTGGGCACTGTCTTCCTGGGCATACTACCATATGGTTTTCCCATGAGAGCCTCCGAGGTGAATGAGATTGTGATGCATCAAAGAAAAGACTGGTTACATTTTAGGAAATAATCTTTTCATGTGGTCTTAATTGTCAATATGTAATTTTATTATTGTAACTTCTTACCTCTGGAACCATTACTAACCCAAATGTTAGTCCAAATAAAATCATATTGATGCCATACATCCACCTCAGAAATATAAAGTAAGAAGCAACTGATGAACCAAAATGACCTACAAAAATATAAAAATAGAGTAAAGATAAGAAAAAAATGGGGAAGAAGCAGAAGAAAGAAGGTTAAACTAAGAAAGCATCACACTTTCTATTTCCTTTATCTTCATCTCCCACGGGATGCAGGCAGTCTTGAAGTTCTCAAGATCACGTCGAAACTTCATCCATTTCTGACAATTACAGTAACAGAAAAAAAAAGCAGACTCTGAAGCTGTAGAAGGATGTATTCATGTATTCATTCTATCAGATTTACAGCGATCGTCTCCTCACCTTCATCATCATGACCTTGTAGGCGTACAGTTTCCTGCCTTTGCCTTTTCCCAAAGCCCCTTCATATTTCTCCACAAACTCCTGCGACTCTCTGAGACAGAACACAACTCGCTGGCATCAAGAAGGCTGGTGTACACATGTGCAAAAACAGCAGTGACAGGACATACCTAAGCATAACCATTTTTTTCTTCATGGGCCAGGGTTTTCCTTTTAGTGTGGTGATCAGCTTTTTCCTTTCGTCCACTGCTTCTTTTAACTTTTCCAGCTCCTCAGGGGACAGAGACCCCAAAACTCCCACTGCCTGATTGTCTCTTGACTCTGAGTCAGAGTTCGATTCGGATTGTGACTCAGATTCTGAGCTGGGAGGGAGAAATAAGTGTATTTATGCTGAGTCACTGTCTAACATCTCAGATCATAAATGGGAACTCTTCTGCTTTGGATTTTTCTAATTTAAGACATTATTTATTTATTTACATAACAAAATATAATATTTTTGCACTTAATTGTAATAATGCAGTGAGATCTGATCTGATCATCATCCAGTCTGTCAGGAGTGACATGAAGTAACAGAACAAACTGAGACAGACTAAAACTACCTGGAAAGCTACCTCAGAACAGAAGCTGTTTTACCAAAAGCTGTAATACCAAATATTTATTTGATTTAGTTAAAAGAAGTTAATTGATAAATGA
>JAUCMS010000095.1:8645826-8661298 GCA_032357445.1 Enteromius radiatus | reverse complement strand
CAGACAATAATCTCACTGCATTATTACAATTCATGACAATAATGTTTGGAAATGTAAACTGATATTTCCAACTAACACGCTACCGCAAAAGATAGAAATAACTTACTACTATTTTTTTGTTGCTGAAAATACTAGTGGCCTAAAACTTTTGCACAGTACTGTATAATGCTCCTTATTAAAAATCCAACCAGCTCAAATATACTTAAACTAAACATATTTAAATCAACTTTACAGATTTTTTTTTTATGTGATACCATCTTGTCCATATTTGTCCATGTTTATAGTTTGATTAATTTACTGTAATGACTTACGTAGTCTCTGGTGTCTTTCTTTTCTTTTTCTTTTTCTTTTTTTCCCCCTTTTCCTTCAAGGGAACGTCTTGACAATCTTTCTGTTTTGTCTTTTGAGGATTTGCATCGTTCTGTTCATTTTTAACATGCTTCTTTCTCTTTTTCTTCACATCTTTTTCCTTCTCATCTTCCAGTTTTAGTGTCTTGGTTCTTTCATTTTTAACGTTCTTTTTCTCTTTGCTGGATTCTTCCTCAGCTTCCTCTTCATCAGCATTCCTTCTTCTTTGCCTTTTTCTGTGTTTCTCACCCTCTTTCTTTGTTGTTTTGTGGCGTTTCTTATGTTTCTTTTCTGCTCTTTTATTAACCGTCTCAGTTCTTCCTCTTCTCCTGCTAACTTCACCATTTCTCTCTCTTCTCCGTTTGCCATCTCGCAACGCCTGCTTCTCCTCACCTCCCTTAGAGTTTTTCTCCATTTCCACATAGTAAAGGCTGAATTCATTGTCCTTTCCTATATACATAGATTATTATTAGTACAAAATAAAAACATTAAAAAAAAATTTATGTAGAAATCAGTAAACATTCTTACCTTCATCCACCTCAATGCTCACTGTAAAAGGCAAACGAAACAGAAAAAAAAAGACAAAAAGGAATAAAGTAGATATTGTTAAGTCCTGAAAGGTCAGACATGCAGAGTTCCCAGCAGCTGTTTAGCGTCTCTTGTATTTTTTGTGACCAGTGTAACCAGACCGGTAAGTGCTGACCGGGTCATTACATGCTGAGTTGTGTTGTACAATAGACACAATAGCGCTTTTCATCTTCAGTGTCAATGTCCTCTGATAGGGGTCAAAGGGCAATTGAATGAAAGTTAAAGTTATGCATGACCACCCCAGCATTTTGAAATCAATGAATTAATTTTGCAATAAAATTAAATTACCTGGAAAATTCTAATTAACATTCAAGCATTAAAAAATGGCCTTTCAAGTTAATAAACTATTCAAACTATTTTTTAATCAGAATCAAAAATTTTAAAATATTAAAAAAAATAATAATATTGAGGCAAAATGTGTAATGTAAAAGTTCAGCTGTCCTCTTTAAGCTGCTTATCTAAATAATATTACATTATTATTTCATTTGAAAAAAATATATAATCATGAAGTATAATCATGAACACAAAGTATCCCTTTGATATGAAAAAAATAAAAATAAAACGCATATAGAAAGTAAATATATTTACCGTCACTTTCAGATGCAATGAGTTTATGCCGTGGCATCCTCCTCCTGAGTGGTCTTCATGTGGTTGACCTTGTGTGTGTGTGTGCCCATGCATACAGGAGTGTGTGTGTGTGATGTTGTTGTAGCAGTGGACCATGCCCTGGCTGAACAGAACCTGGCGGCTGATGAGTGCCCTGCATGAAGAGTTCACTTTTTACTAGCATTCAGCAACCTCGCCCAGGAACAATAACCAGTCGAAACTCTAGAGCCTCTCAATTTCACCCCTTTGAATTATTCAACAGAATTATGACTCTTTTTTTCAAAAAGAAAGGGGGGTCACACAGTACCAAGCCAAAATAGAGGACGATGGTCTAATGACTGACTATAGAAAGCGCAAAGAGGGATATAAGAGACGAGTAGTGCCACAGGGTTACCAGGGTCATCGTAATTGTACTTTCACTGATTAAGAGTTACTCTAAATACTGCTTCGGTTTGCAAAAAATGGTGCCATGGTTGTGAAATTACAGCATTAAGATGTTAAAGGAATGGCATTCATGTAGCAAATAAGATTTACGATTATAAAAGAATACATAGACATACAGTAGACATAAAACATGGCATGCTGAACTACTAATATGAAGCGTACAGTGTCTGGCACATTAGAGCCAACACTGCTATACACTTCCATACTTAAAAAAAGAAAGTCTGGAAGTGTCTCCGGAGAAATTAATAGGAAGATGGATTTTACTCGTATATGCCTGAGGTGTCTTGTGGGATGGTGCTCCACAGAATGGTAGAATCATAGAAATAAATGTATGGAAAAGGAGAAAAAGGAAGGACAATCTATAAATAGATCTTGATATGTTGTCGTATTGATGGGTAACTCAATCTTATTAAGCCTTGTCATTATGGTTCTAAATGATCCCAACAATATTTCAGAAGATGAATTAGATAATCTAGTCATTTCAGGGTCATGGATTTGAAAAGGAATGCATGATTGAAAAAATTATTTTTTTGAAAGTCACGTTTGGATAAAAGCATCAGCTAAATATGTTAATGTAAATGTAAATAAATATATATATATATATTTAAATAATAAAAATTACAATACCAGAAATGTTATTGAGACAGTATCAATAATCATGTATCAAAATTAACTATTATTAATTTTTAATTTTTTTTTAAGGGATTAATGCCTTAATTCAGAAAAGATGTGTTATATGGATAAAAACTTGCAAATTAAAAAACAAAAACTATTTTATTCATCAAAACAATCAAAGAATTATTACAGGTTTCAGAAAAATATCACGCATCACAACAGTTTCAACACAGGTAATAAATCAGCATATTAGAATGATTTCTGAAAGATCATGTGACACTGAAGACTGGCGTAATGGCTGGTTAAAATTCAGCGCTACGTTACAAAACCAAATTATATTTTAAAGTAGCCTATATTCAAATATCAAACCAATATTATAAATTGCTATTTTTTTTTTTTTTATCCTAAAATTTTGAATGGCAGATAGCATTGCGCTGAATTAACAACACAGTATTTTGTGGATTCCTGTTGTTACACATCCTGACCACCTGATGTCACTAAAGATAAACCTTTGAGGCTGTTCTTTTAAAATGAATGAGATGATGTCAGGCTACATTGCATTTTTAATGTTTGGCCCATTTCTCGTGTACATTACCCTCCCAGTCAGCAGGTATTTGAATTCATACAGTGTATTTGTGCATATTTTGTCAATATTTCCCTGTCTCTGTGTGTGTGTGTGTGTGTGATCCCATGAGCTTGAGTGTCTATCTCTGTACTTGTGTTCTCACCCTGCAGAGAGCTAGATTGTTTTCCTCGGCTAAGTTTAGCAGCACCGTTTGGGGATTCCATCTTCGGAGAACTGACACGGGCCATAACTGTATTCTGAGCATGTCTTCTCTCAGCCACTGGCGCACCTTTGATCACAAAAACACAAAATGTTCCACAAAGGTTGCTATTTTTCCTCTCAAGTCTTGAAGAAAAAGGTTTTTCAAATATGTTAACAGTATAAGAACTGTAGAAGCAAACATCCCTCACCGTTACAAATCACATTTAGACTACATATACAGTATACATATAATGACTACATTTGTTTCAATAGACATGACTAAAATGATGAGCTGGCAATCTCTGAGTCAGTCTAACAGTGCCTCATCTTTACTGTTGTCATCAGACTAAACCGCCTTCAGGTGATCATGTGAGCCAATCAGTTACATTCCATTCCTCTGAAGATTCCTATAGTCAGGATATTTAATACACTCTGGGTGGATGAAGGTTTATATTTATAGAAGGGCTGGTGCCCTGTTACTCTCACGTTTTCACTCAGCCTGTATTCTCAGTACTGCCTGTACAGGAAAAGAAAAGAGTGTTTTTTTCTAGAAAGTATTTTAGCATGATTCATTTCTATTTTGCACTCTTCTATATCCATTCTCTCAAGGCGGGAACAAAACACTTGTGACAGGGACATTTTAGTACTGAGCCTGTAATTAAATCTGGATTTACTAGTGCTGCATGGTTTGTTTGTTTGTTTGTTTACATCTCATTGGTGATAAAGAACTAAATATTTTCACACTCGCGCCTGCTGACTGGATTATGACTGGACTGCTCAGACAATTTTCCTCTGAATGTTTGTTTAAATCAACAAATTTGTGGAGATAAATTATTTGAAATAAAATCAAGACATGAATAAAGCTCTAGAGTTTATAATTATATCAGGATTCTGTAGCTTTTGACTGAAGACAGATCAATAAAAAACATTCTGCTGAAGCAGAAAATGAATAGATGTAATTGCTAAAGCCATATTTTGAAATGTTGACAGCAACAAGCAGTTTTTATGCAAAAGCAGAATGAAAACACTGATACTATAAAAAGAAAGAGTACTGGGTACTTTTGAGCAAATGAACTAAATTTCCCTTAAGGAAGAAGAGAGTAGGCTGAGGTAGAGAGGGAGGGCACTGACAGAAAGTGAAAGCATACTTGAAATAACTACAAGGGCAGGAAGAAGCTGTCAAAATAAAGTGGGATGACTGAAAGATGAATCAATCTTTTTTCCCTTAGTTAGCTGCTATGACTATTTTGCCTAGTCTAACAGGTTTCATTCACGTCACCTCATGAAGAATAGGCCGAGTATTTGTTTATGGGTGTTTCTGTAAAGATAAAGCAATGTAAGCTCATTAGGTCATCACTGTCGTAAGGTGAAAACTCGCTGAGGGTTAGTTTTTATGTGCCTCTAATGCGGTTATGGATCAACACGCATGAGACAATGGCACCAGCAGCTGATACTCTATCAAAACATTATGTTCTATTAAACACTTATGGCTACTTTAACTACAAAAAGACACTACACCACAAAAAAATAAATAAAACTATAGTTATTGTGATTTTTGCGATTGTATTCAATACACTGGGAGCTAACACTAGTAAAAGAATAAATGCAAGGAAGGAAACTATTCACCATTAATTATGCAATCCATTTGTAAACCGTGTTTTAAGAATGATGAAAAAATGCATCCATTTCCAAAAAGCAAGAATGGTCCCCAAATCACATGCAAAACTACTTCTTGACTTAACTGATCAGATGTATACACGCAAGGAAAACATATTAGTACATATACACAAAATGGATATTTGAAAGCTTCATGCATAATGCATAATGTAAATGCAATAGAGTTCTGTATGCACAAGAGTGCATGGAGATAAGGCAACATCTTTTGCACACATTTACTTTGGTCTGAATAGGGTGACCTGCTGCTATCTATGCATAGTAATAAACATGCAAAACTTGCATGGTGCTTGTTTGCATTTTTCTCGGGTTTGACATGGGCTGGGATCTTTCCTTAAGCAATGACACACCAAAAACATCAGATTAAAGGTAAAACATGCAATAACGCAAGCCACTCTCTGGTACAGCATGTTTGCACACACAACACATGCATGTGAACAGCACATACTGTGTGACAAAGCAAACTCAAACTAGTTCCGACAGGTTTATTTTCCCTAAATTTGCAGCTTTTAAACTCGTCCCCCCTCCTCCACTTCAAACTCTTCCTCTCAGGCTTTTGCCTTTGCTTATGTGCGAAGCCACCCTCAGGATACACCGAGTAGGATTACACTACTGAAAGGAATCTCTCTCACACCAGCTCACAGTTCGTGTGAGAGTTTGCTGACTGACACAAAGTTATGCATATAGTGTAAAAACACATGAGAGCTGTCAACATTAATGGGCACAGAGGTGAGAAAATGAACAAACTTCTTGGAAATATCTCAAGAATGTTTCAGTGGACAATGTACACAGGCTGTTCTCAAACTTTGTTGTTGAATATATTTAACTATTTCTAAATAATATTTCCATTAATCCTTTCATCTATCAACATTTTCCTATTTACAACCTCTATTTCATAGCATAATTTCTGCAATTGGAATTCCTATGTAAAAGCGTCTTTGACACTTCCATGCAACATTATACAGCCTGTGTAAATGCACCACTTCAGAAGCGGTTCCTGTGCTTCCTTTGCAGTGTAAAGATGGCATCAGAGTGTCAACACATGCCAAAAGTTGCATTGCCAAAAACAAAAAAAGAGCTGTGATACAACAGTGGGAGACATATAACGCAAACTAATGACTGCTAAATGTCGAAAGTACCTAGTAAACGTGAAAATATCATCTATAGAACACAATAAATACCTACTAAATGTTCAGGACTCGATTTTATGAGCCTGTTGACTTTGTTGTTGTCTTCAGGCTTGGGAGACTTTCATCAGGAAGGTATGATTTCGTCATCAGTGTAGGTGGCAAACCTTAAAGTGGATTGTGCCCCTCTCTCCCTCTTTGACTACCACGCCCCGCCCACGAGCATCGAATGGCCAATGAATGCCTGGCTATCTGCGATGACGCTATCAGTCACTCCCCTTTACTAAAGAAGGAAACAAACAGAGTGAAAGAAGAGAGAGCTCGGGAGGAGAGGAATTTACTTATTTACATCACCGACAAGGCTTCGGGAGGAAGACAAACTCCTTTTCGAAGAGTTCCTGTTCCTTAACCGACGTTCATCGACCGATTAGATTTTAAAAGCCTTCAAGGTAAGCGCTAAAGCGTTTGTGTGAATTCTGTTTATTTATAATCGTGAAGGTTTGACGATGTGATCACGGAAAGACTGACTGACCCCGAAAAAGGGAGCGATTAACGATTACCGATTGAGGACGAGTAGCACTCCGGGTCGCTCCGATATATAAACGCCAGGGTTATTCGAGGTATCTAGCTTTTTTGTGTTCGACGGGTGGGTCCCTAAAAAACAAAGTCTCCCAAGTTGTCAGCAGCACCTTCATGAACATCACAAGCCCCAGAACGTGACTCGCCTGGCCACAAAAAACAGACACGGACCGTCGCCAACTTTTTTCACCTTGTACATAAAATTATAAATCGATTTGCGGTGTCTGTTCTTAATTTCCTTTTATTTATTTTTTCAGTAATGGTTTTTGAAACACAACCCAACGGATTATCTTCATTGTGCCGTGGCTTGTTTATTGTTCGACCGTGTCTGTGTTCTAGATTCAAGAAAATCTAGTTTAGTTATTCGCTTTTTTTGTGTGTTCTATGGGACTAGTTACTCAGACGAACAGCTGGCTAAGCCAGTTACGTTAGCTTTTTGTTTTAGGCTTGTTCAAAGGACAGATTGTCTGTCTAGAAAGGAAATCCTGGAGCAAAGGGACAAAGAAGGAAGATTAAACAAAGCCAGTGCTGCTCTGTAGTCGCGATGTTTGCCATTGGATGCATCACGATATTTTACGTCTAGCTATTTTTGGCTTTTACTCCGCGTTCTGGTTCATTCTGTTCTCTCAAATCCAGCCAGTTTATTCGTCTATTCAGATTCGACAGAAGTAAGCCGACTGCCGAGATAGCCACGCGCTTATGATGCTGTCTAGATAGCGAGCTCGCCAGGCTTTGAGACACAGACGCTCTTTTACATCCCGGGCACGACTGTCCGGTCATGTAGACGGATAAATGACCTGTAATTCTCGGTTGAGTGGTGGTTTGAAGTTGTGCTAACCGCCAGCATCGACTAGTACCAGTTTTGGTATTGATCCGTGGTGTCTGTCAGCTGGTGTCGGTGCCTTGACTCGCATGGTTAAACACGTGAACAGCTTTTGAGCTTCTTTTGCTTAAAATGACAGATTAGAGATGTAACGTTAGGCTTAATGTCTCACCTTTATTGCCTCCTGAAATTGCATATCACGCTTGACACCCACTCGTTTGGTTAGTCATGGTTAAGTGGGAGAGCGTGTGTCGTGCTGTTTAATGTGTACGTTAGACTTACTTTATTTACAGATAACGTTACAGACAGACGGATTAGAAGCGAGTTCAGTTTGGATGTGGTTAGGAATAGAAACTCGGCAGAACTCGGTGTTAGTCCGGTCAGTCGGTTGACTTGACTGTAATTACTCTGTCCTGATGAGGGTGGTTGAAGAGCTTGTCTTATTTTTGGCCGAGATAAAACAAGGTCTTTTAATTATAGCGGGGTGTTTCCGGTGTATCCACACTTAGTGTTTTAGAGAGGTCTAACCCCTCTAACAAGGTAACTTTTTGCTAATTAAACATTTTACACATTAAGAAATTAATCACAGTTTTGTGAAATATCATTGCAGTGATGTACGTTTATATAAGATGAAGAAAAAACTACTTTATTTTACATGGAGCGGGTCACCCTCATGGTTTCCGCCATATTGAGGTCACATGACTATAAAGCGTAATTACTAATAATAGTTTGTAATTAGTTTTTAATGAAAAGTAAGAATTCTTAATTTCTTTAAAGAATGTGCTAATTTACTATGTTCGTATTAAGAAGTTTTAATTTGTTTGTTGACAACTGTCTATTTTAATCGTATGGGACTTGATTCATTATTAATTCAAACAAATATTTGTACTTTATGTAGCACAGGTGCTTTACCAAAAATAAACAAACATACAGCTAAACAAAATGGGCTAACTATAGAATATAATAATGAACACCTTATAAATGCTAGGAATAGCTCAATATTGCTTTTCCATGTCTGATACTGATACCGCAGCCTCAAGTATCCAATATCAATATTTTAGAATATCTATACCTTATTAACTACTGAGTGCACCTTTAAAACAATGCATGTAAGCCAAACACAATGCTGTCATTGTTAACAAGACCACTCTTGTTCTGTCTCCGTTTCTTTTGTGATATATCAGCAATGGCCCAAGAGACAAACCAGAGTCCAGTGCCCATACTGTGTACCACAGGCTGTGGTTTCTATGGCAACCCCAGAACCAATGGCATGTGCTCGGTGTGCTACAAGGAGCACCTGAACAGACAGCAAAGCAGTGATCGTAGTCCCATGAGCCCCCTGGGTAAGTCACACTGAAACATTAACCTGTTTGTCTAACCTCCTAGATAGAGCTCTCTATGGTTACAGACCACACAAACAATGTAGTTCTACTATGGTATAAAGGCTCTCATTCATTGCACCTCTTGGAGAAGGTGATATTATAGTTGCTACAGCAATAACAGACATTGGTTTTTGCTTGTAAAGCACTTCTGACACACCAGCACCAGTGATAGCATGTCATTCTGAGCTGTTTTAGAATTTAATCCTTTTGTTGGTCTCTAGCATGATGTTGGGTCTTCCCTGAGAAATTGTAAATAAGCTGCACTTGTTTTGTGTCACAGGCCTTTTGTAAAGTGTAGCAGAGCTGCACCTGTGCACTGTTTGTGATTTGTGTGTCTTTTGTGTTCTGTTGGACCAGCTGGCAGCCCCTCAGCAGAGGCCTCCGCCATACAGAGACTAGAAGCCAGCATAAACAAAGCAGAGCCTTCACCTGCACCCAGCACAGATACCATGAGAGAGTGAGTACTTCACGTGTGTGTTTGTTGTTAAACCTCAGAATGGGAAAGAACGCATTTTATGTTCAGCTGCTTGACGTTTGAATGATCTCCTGTGTTTCAAGAGAAGCCAGCACACGCTAAAACCCCCGTCTGCTTGTTTTTGCAGAAGTATTCCTTCCACCTCTTTGCCAGTCACACAACAGATGACAGAAATGAGCATTTCTAGAGAAGAAAAGGCCCTGTCTCCTAAAGCTGAGGCTGCTGAACCAGGTAATTGCAATTAAATATGATTAAATACATTTTAAAGTAGACGCACAAAGCTGCTTGTTTAGTCTAACACTGAATTTCATGTCAAGGACCATCAAACATAATGATCCCCTCAATTTATGAAATATAAAGGCAGATATATGTGACCCTAGACCATAAAACCTCTCATAAGGTTTTTTCAGAAATTGAGATTTATACATTGTGAAAGCTGAATAAATTTGCATTGACGTATAATTTGTTAGGAAAGGACATTTTTGGCTGAGATAAAACTATTTGAATATCTGGAATCTGAGGGTGCACAATATTGAGAAAATTGCCTTTTAAATCTGACCAAATCAAGTTTTTAGCAATGCATATTTCTAATCAAAAAATAAGTTTTAATATATTATATAATATAAATGAGGGAAATTTACAAAATATCTTCATGGAACATGAACTTTACTTAATATCCCAGTAATTTTTGGCAAAAAGTAATAATAATTTGGACCCATTCAATGTATTATTTTTGGCGGTGCTATAAAATACCCGCTAATCTGAGATTGATATTTGAAAGTAGTTTCATTATTCTCTCAGAAAACAGCATGCATCTTACGGTTTAAAAATGAGTGTTGTGATTTGAGCAAAATAATTGTAATTGATTTGATGATTTCTCACCGGTCTCTAGAATGCAGAATTGAATAACAAACATATTAAAAGTGGTGAGTAATTATGCTAAATGCATTTCATTATCATCTAATATGCACAACAAACAACCAATATTTGTGCTCCGTCTTGCTGCTTCACCAAAGGGGGGATTTTATAATGTGTATAATGACATCTTTCAAAAATGCCTGTCAAAAGGCTGTCTAAATTTATATTCAGATATCTGCAGCTACAGCAGTGAGCAAGATGACGACTTATCCGTTCTGTTACTTATAAATAAACACTTCTTGCATACTTGAAGAACGATAATAAGACCTTACATCTACAGTGTGAATGTCAAAAGAAGCCCTGTGAAGTTAGGAAATTAAGCCTTCTTTCTCAGTTGTTTGTACTAAAATGGACTTTGCTGCAAACAGAGCTGTCTTTGGGCCTGCTCCAGTTTTAGCGTGAGCTGTTTACTGATGACTGTCTTAAGTTCATGCAGTGTTAAGAACATCGTTCTGACAGAAACTGGGACTTTGGGGTTTGTGGCAGAGCCTATTTTAGGGTAAAATTGCGACCGTGCTCAGAAATCGTTCTCTGGCTTCCACATTGCAACACTTTAATTTCTGACTTTTTTTTTCTCTCTTTCTTCCCACAGTCATAACACAACCCACCTCTTCCTACTCCCCCATCCCTGTGGCTCAGGGCAGCGACGAGGGCAAGAGTCCAGATTCCTCCAAACCTAAGAAAAATAGATGCTTCACCTGCCGTAAAAGGGTTGGCCTAACAGGTGAGACTCGTTGATTTGCTGGTTCTGATATCAGTGTGAAATCTGTGATCGGAGGACTTACCTCTTCTTTGGTTTTACAGGATTTGACTGTCGATGTGGTAATCTGTTCTGTGGAATACACCGGTACTCAGACAAACACAACTGCACATACGACTACAAGGCAGAAGCCGCCGCTAAGATCCGTAAGGAGAATCCCGTAGTGGTGGCCGATAAGATCCAGAGAATATAAGCTTTACCCTCTTTCTCCAAGAACACTGGTGGATAAAATGGACAACTTGAAAAACGGACTTGTGTTTTTCTATCACCTGAAGAAGAAAATGAGAAAACTGTACCGTCTGAGGCTCATGCATGAACGATCTTGACAGATTTCGGTTTTCTAATAGGTATTAATTTCTCTCCTTTTTTGTTTCCGCTGTTCTCTGTGGTGTTTTATGCTAGGTATTCCTGCATATTCTTTTTGTTTCCTAACGCATAGGACACCTTTCAGGAAATTTGAGTTTTTATTATTGTTTTTTGATTTGCCTGTTCCCGCCGTGGAGCAATGGGAGTGGCAGATACTCTGTGCCAAAACGTGGCCGTGTAGTTTCTGAGTAAGTAGTGTTCAGCCTTTTATGACGCCTGATTTTCAGAGCTCTACCTGATGATGTGTGCAGCATGTATTGGTCTGTTAAACTGCAGTTTATCATTACAGTCTGTTCTAGCGAAACAATTGGAATGTGAGGCCGCCCAGTCGTTAATACCATTTATTTAGCATTGTTTTAGAATGTGAACTTGCTACTGTGACATCTTGCTTTTGAATGAAAGGTTGAGAGACTCATTAGTCTCATTAGTTTTTTTTGTTTTTGTTTTTTTTCCCACGTTCTAGAACCAATAACCTCCATTCTGTGTTTTAGAGTGTCAGATGTCTGAGATGTTTTATTTTTAATTATGTGTGACTGTTTGATAAGACTGTAAGGTGGTAGAGTCTGTTTCCGTGTGAGCGTATTTGTGCGCACGGTGGAAATTTGCGCACAAGCCCTTCTTCCTGTTGTCGAAGCAAGACGAGCTAACCCTCCTTAGACAGCGCAGTCATAACACCGCAATAGTATACGCATAAAGTCAGACCTGAGTCTGTGAAACATTGTTTGTTATAAAATGCACCTACAATGCACCTGTCATTTTTGTGTCTGCATATGTTAATGTAAGCGAATCCGAGTGCATGTAATGTGTATATAAACGTCTTTTCTTCTGTAGGGAGTGAGGTTTCCTTAAAAAAAAAAAAGATGTATCTGTTGAGAGTATGTATCTGTTTAATTTCAGCCTTTAGTTATATGCAAATTTGTATGGAAAAAAACACCTTAACTATGTTTGTATTTATGTATTGCATTTAATTCTTTTACCTGGCATTAAAGAAAAAAGTATTGTAAATAAAAAATATACAGAGAGAATATATAGTTATGTTGTTCTGTTGTCATTTTGAGGGAACTTCCAAAACATCATACAGATAATGGTTTAGTTTCCAGGCATTTTTTTACACTGAATAACACCCAGCAGAAGCCCTAAATTGTAGATTCCCTGACAGCTGAATGATTTTTCAGCTGGCGCTTGTTTCGCACACCTGTCTGGCCTGCTGACGCAAAGACATCCTGTTTTCACGACAGCTGTCCTGACAACCTTTAGCACTTCTGTACTCGCAACCAAAGCAGATTTGACAATCCTGCCTGCCCTAGTAACAGCTGGAGAGGTGTGTCACCCTTTAAGAAATGACAACAGCTGGCGTGAACCCTCAGTGTCACCCTCGATCAAACACCCAGGATATTCACATGTAGCCTACTTTTACCTGTCTTTTTCTTCAAAGTGCATCTCTATCCCTTAAAGGAAGTTTTTTTGGTCCAGTCATTAGGGGTTATTGTCATACTCTTGTTCTCTCTCTGTAATTGTACGGAGGGGGCTGGGCGATAAACCAGTCTGGGTGGATGACATCACAGTGATGGGTGGTGACAGATGTTGAGGGCAGATGCCTACGCCACAGTGTGTAGACATGCGTCAGGGGGAGGGACAACCAAGGATACTAAGAGTATCATTATGTAGTTTAGAACTTTGTATCACAAGTAAAAGTAAATGACCTGGGGCTGAATTAAAGGCAGGAAGTAGGACTTGTTCAGCGGGGGAGCAGAAAGGTTCTCACACAGAGTTCCACGTGTTTTTCCCACGTTAATCCTTGTGCCAGGCAGAGGCTGTTTATTGGCTTCTCAGTCGTGAGTTTGGCTGTGGAGAAGAGGGCAAGGTTTAGAACCACGAGAAAGGAGCTTAAAGAGTTTGTATTAAAGCAATTATGGAGCTTGCTGGGAGGAAAGAAACGTGAATGGGCATCATCTTGGTCAAAACAAGGAAAATGTAGGTTTTGGAAAAAATCTTGAGAGGGGGTGAGAATAGCAGAAAAGGGAAGGAAATGTATAGGTAAATTCATTTATTCATAAAAGCATTAATTTTTCAGAATTGTAAAAACTTTTACGTAGTTTTTAAATAATTTAACTGAACTGGGTTGTGTTGACAAATTATCGAAAATAAAACAAAGAATATTTTAAAAATTGTGTATGTGTTTTGTGACCATTAAAAGATATTAGAAAACTGAGAACATATAAATTTGAAGTAAATTATGGGAATATTAATTTAAAATCTCTGTACTTCAGGAAAATATTTGAGGCTAAAAGGAGTTGAACAGTAGGAATGCCTGATTTAAAAAGTCCTGTAAATGACAATTTAAGTATTAAAGAATATAAATATAACAAATATTACAAAACTAGTCATCAACAATTATAAAGAAAGGCAAAAGGGGATATTGGTGGCTAGTAAAAAAAAAAAAAAATTCCCCCCATTTTAAATATGTAAACGTTATTAAATCAAGAAACATTTTGTGAGGGAAAAAGACATGATATTAAGTGTTGTTTTCTGGGGAAAAAGTATCAACATTAAGTCTTTATACTTAGAAAGGGATAAATCTGCCAATAAGGTAAGAAAAACAAGTTTTTCTTTGAAATAAGTCTTCTTAACGTTACCGCATTGGCATATATTTTCTTGTATCAAGTTTAACATCATGAAATGCTAAATGTGTAATTTCTACTCAATTTTACAGTGTTACCACAGTTTCATCTTAATTTTTTTTTTAATGAAGCAAACATTTCAGTTTTAGTAATTTTTTGTTTACTGTGTACAATGAACTAGAGGAGAATGGCTGGTCTGTCACAAAGCCTGACCAGATTATGACAGATGCAGTGAACTGGGGCAGTGAGTTCCGCCCGTGATCTCACACAATCTCTCTCGACCTAAACGCGCAAGCAAGCACTAATCCGACACAATTCTCACTTCACAGGAAACCCCAAACTTAAATGTTCTCATTTTCTGAACTTTACCAGAACGTGCCGTTTACCGAGCTTTTGTTCCTTGAGGCGTAGTCGGGAAGATGGTAATCAGTTAACAGTACAGTGTAAAACCACCCTTTAACTTGTGAGTCTGGGTGTGGCTCACAAAGCTGCTTGTGTTCCTCAGAGTAGCTCACACAGGAACTTCATTCAGCCAGACTGTCATATTACACGAAGATAGGGGATTATTACAGATATGGGAACCTCTTTGACTCACCGAGGCAATATTAAACTATTATATAGCCAAAAGTATGTTCTTAGTTTATGCCATTTTAGTAAGCTGTGTTATTAGTGTTTATGCTTGTCTGACACAACTATTTAATGTACCTTGTGTGGTCTAGCCAGGAAACTCCCAGCCAGACTGATCCAGCTCTGACTGATTCAGCATTTCTGTGAGAGCTAGAGAGGCGGCAGGAAGAGGGCGTGGCTTTAGATGGGCACTTATGACGTCACCGCATATGACACAGACTCGCCTCATTCTCCATTCACATGCTCCCACCGCGTCTATGTTCGAAGCCCCGCCCACTCACATGCGCTTTACTCATGCCTCCGTCTCATTCTGTGTCTCTCTCTCCCATCTGTGTGCCTCTTTGTCTTTCACTCCCGTGTTTATACACTCTCCCTCACTTCTGCTTTCTCTCGCTCCGAGACACTTACTTTATGCTATTTGCTAGATGTCTGTGGTTCAAGCCCTTGGACTAGAACGCCAAATCAGACAGTTTTGAGGTTCTGCTAACATTTTATATTTAAAGGGATATTTCGACCCAAAATTAAAATGTGCTGAAAATTCACCTCAGACAATCTCTGTGTGAGTTTGTTTCTTCGTCAGAATAGATGTGGCAAAATTCAGCATTAAATCACTCGCTCCACAGAGGTTCCTCTAGAGCAGGGGTGGTTAACTTCGGTCCTGGAGGGCCGTGTCCTGCAGTTTAGCTCCAACCCTAATCAAACACACCTGAAGAAGCTAATCAATGTCTTCAAGATCACTAGAAAGTTACAGGC
>JAUCMS010000095.1:8625419-8635861 GCA_032357445.1 Enteromius radiatus | reverse complement strand
TTTTGTTATGCACTTCTTGTGCACTGAATACATTTAGAATGTATGTATGAAGCTTGTTTGAAAAAGCAAAAACAGTTCCCAAAATCGCAATCGCAATATTCGTAAAAAAAAAAAAAAATAAAAAAAAACGCAATATGATTATTTTGTCCATATTGCACAGCCCTAGCTAACAGCATAACTGGAGTGAAAGCAGACACAAAAGTACATATAGAATATCTTGAGGTCACAATTAAATTTACAATTACTGTGTATGTCCACAAGATGGCACATGCACTGCACTGATATACTACCACTACTACTATATAACACTGTTCGAATGTTATACAAGACCTATATTTCAAATAAACGCTCTTTACTGAGCTTTCTATCTATCAAAGAATCCTAAAAAATGCTTCATGGCATTCACAAAAATATTAAGCAAGAAAAATAGGTTTTCAACACTGATAATAAAAATAACTATTATTAATAATTGAGCAACTATAATAACTGAGCACCAAACTGGCATATTAGAATGATTTCTGAAAAATCATGTAACACTAAACAACTTTGTTAACGCAGAAAAAAATTACAATATATTAAAACACACAACAGTTTAAATGAATGCTGTTAGCAGTTTTTTTTTTTCAGGGCATTCTTTCAACATCCTCTCATTATGCAAATATAGATTTATATTGAAGTAGTGCATGATTTCTAATTTGCACATATCTGTACAGATGTGTTCAGTAGGAAGAGGCCTGAATCTACTTACGGAATGACAATCTCTTCCTTTTTCCCACATTTTGCACAAAGCTCCAGCTTCAGTGCACATGGCTTGCATAAAATATGATAGGCATCCTTCACGGTTTTCTGAAGACACTTTACACTAGAAAAGAAATATAATTTCAGAAAGGGGTTCATTGTGGAGGAGTTTATTTGCCTTTCATCTGTTGCCATGCAGTAAATTCCCCCTCAACTCACCATTTTCGTGGCTGTGTAAGGGGCTTGTATTTGCTGTACTTGACTTTCCACTCTAGAACATCTTTGCAGTGCTGGCACAGGCCATCATGGACCTTTGATTTGGCTTTCTGGAAGCATCACGAGAGAAGAATGCATACAAATTAGGGTGACCATACGTGCAATTTCCCCCGGAAGCGGCCTGGCCAGGACAGGACGCGTCCGAGAAAAACAGCACGTATGGTCACTCTAATACAAATTCACACAAAAACACAAACACAAAGTTATATAAACTCCTACAAACAACAAAACCGATATAAAAAAATAAGTCTGAATCTACACTGTTTATTTTAGCAGGCGCCCTTACCTTAACTTGTGCGCTTGCACCGTACTTGTCATTTTTGAAGGCAGTTACATTCTGGTGTTTTTGGCCTCGCGATCTGGAAATATTTCCTTTTTGAGAACTCATTTAGCCGCTAAAGTAAACGTAATATACACAGGGACCGTTTAAAACACCTAAATAAGAAACCGCGTGGCTTCACACGTTCAAGTGGCTATTGACGCAATGCGAAAATAGCGGAAGTAAATAGCAATTGGCTAACGTTAATGCTTTTCAACTCCCAGCAAAAAATGTCCAACTTTAGAAAACACAGCTAACGTTAAAGATTTTGCGCTGTAGTATTTAATTATCGGTCGCTCAACAAATGTATCATTATCTATGTTTACACATCAACGACTGGAAAATCGTTAATCAACGTGTTATTGTGTTTTCGACATCGTCCGTGTGCAGCGAGGACGCGTGTGATTGGTCGAGCATATCTATCCTTTGATCTGATTGGTCATTAGAGCGCTCATCGTTGACGTTGATATCCGGCATTCCGCAAGAAAATCAGAAGAAAGCCAGCTTTGGGCACGCGTTGGTGTGAGATGAGATCACCCGTACCGGACGGATTAGATTAGAAATTCTGGTCCATTTAATAACGTCACGCTTATATTTACACCGCCAGTCTTTGATCTCGTTGGGTCATGAAACACTGACCACATGTTGACAAGATTGGACGGACCAGAGGCAGCTTTTGAGGGACTTTTGATCTGTGGACTGAGTGATCGGTTAAAGGGAATCTCATATTTGACTCATCTAATACAGTGACTTCATCAGAGCAAAGCGTTTCTGCCTTCACCAACGTCTCCAGCATCTACAGGTAACATAACTGTTTAATTAGCTAACGTTAATTAGCTGACCATGCTAATCGATTAGCTCGCTTTACCATTTTCAATTAAGCGGTAAACGTTACACTCCTTAGATAATATAAATAAAATGTTAACTAAGCTTTTTTCAGTTAGCAAACACTTTTGATTCAGTTGAGGTGAGTGTCGTTCTGATACCTCAATAACTATGTAGATCATGCTTGTCAAAAAACGTTACTTAAATGTTTTATGGATAAGTCTATTTTAATAAACAATAGATGTCTCTATATTTCTCTAATATTTCTTTGAATATTTATGTATTTTTGTGGACAAAGTGTTTGTTTAATATTTTAAGGGGGGATCTTCAAAAACAGACCTTGAAGTGAGTGAAATAACCATTGTTTTATATTAATATTAACCTCATCCAGACATTGTGGATGTCGTGTGTGATTTGTAATATTGTGAGAATGCTTTTAAGCTTTTGGTTTCCCTTCAGTTTAATGAAGTCCAAAACACCCAAACATCAAGATGGTTTCCTGCTTAATAAATCTGAGGGTGGGGATTTGATTATCATGCAGTAAGGGTCAGATCTGGGTCATATTCACATTGTTTTTCCACTCTGTTAGTTAAAAGGAACATTTTTAAATGGTTCTTTTGGTACAGCACTAATGTCATGTCAACTGCTTCACATTAATACAATCTCCAAGCGTTATTTCAGACAATTTTATGGGGGTGTTTGGAAATGGCGATGTGGATTACTGATGTTTTCCATATTTGTAAAACAATGGACATTTCTAAGTCGACTTCTCAGAAACCAAAAAATGAGGATGATTTCAGGTGTCATGTCTCAGAGATAAAGTGATCTGATCAATGATAACACGCACATCAAAGCTATCCTAAGGGTGAATTCTGAGAGTCATTATTAATGACATCAAATTAGCACTAAGATAGAAACTATTGCCTGCGCTGCGGAACTGGAGTGAATATTGAACATTTTTGTTAATGAAATCTGTTAAACTTCAGATTTGTTTTGGTATTAAAAAAATGCACATTTAAAATTGAGTTGTTTGAAAATAAAAGGCACAAACAATTCAAGGACATATTTAACCATTGGACCACTAGATATTACTGTCTAGTTCAGTGGAGAATAACTAATAGATCTATGTGTTTACCCATCTTAAATAAACTATTATAGCTACTCTTCATTGGGTAAATATTGTTTGCATATACGCTCTTGGTGCTTCACCTTTAAAAATGTATTTTGCCCATTGTCATGAATCTTTATGATATTTATAGTTCTGTGGAACATGTTTTATGTTTTAAGTCATACAGGTTATGAGAATTTTCAATTTTGAACTGTCCCTTTAAGACTCATCTGGTTTGTTTGTATATTGTATTGTTTCCACTGCATTCATTTTCCAATCTGCTGTGTTCTTTTTCTTCTGAAGTGAAGGATGAACCACCTGTCTTTGAGTGAGCTATGTTGCCTTTTCTGCTGTCCGCCGTGCCCGAGCAGAATAGCCTCCAAGCTGGCCTTCCTTCCACCGGAGCCCACTTACACCCTGATGTGTGACGAGAGCGGCAGCCGCTGGACCCTCCACCTTTCCGAGCGTGCGGATTGGCAGTACTCTGCCCGGGAGAAGGACGCCATTGAGTGCTTCATGACCCGGACATCTAGAGGGAACCGAATAGCTTGCATGTTTGTACGATGTTCTCCAAACGCTCGCTACACCTTGTTGTTTTCCCACGGTAACGCTGTAGACTTGGGGCAGATGAGTAGCTTCTACATCGGTTTAGGCTCCCGCATCAACTGTAACGTGTTCTCCTACGACTACTCCGGCTACGGGGCAAGCTCAGGGAAGCCTTCGGAGAAGAATTTGTATGCAGATGTGGATGCTGCGTGGCATGCACTACGAACAAGGTGAGGTTGTTTTTTTTTTTTTTTTTTGTCATCAGTAGTGTTCTTCATGTTGTTTTTTTGTATTTTGTCATTTACGCTTATGTTGTCACTTTTTGTTTGTGTGTGTGTATATATACATTTATTTTTTAAATAACTGTTCTATTTTAATATATTTCAAAATGTATTTTTCCTGCTGAATTTTCAGCATCCATTACTCCAGTCATCAGCATCATATGATCCTTCAGAAGTTCTAATATGCTTAGTTAGTGCTCAAGAAACTTTTATCAGTGTTAAAACACTTTTGCTGGTTTAAGGAAAACATGATATATTTTTCAGGATGAATACAAAGTTCAAAAGAATACCAATCATTTTAAATGTATTATTATTATTATTTTTTTTTTATATATATGCTTGTGATCAATTTAATCCATTCTTGCCAAATAACTTGGTACTGTATATGTTCTCTTTTTTTTTTTTCTTTTTTCTTTTTTTGCTGCTAGACAACTGTGCGGTAAAGATAACCTTATCTTAAAGCACTTGCTTCATGTCTCACATTTTTTTAAGCTTATTGTTTTTAAAACGCTGTGTTAGGTTAAATATAGTTCAGCTTTTAAAAGCTCGCGTTGACACTCCGTTGCATACCGTCTAGCTGTGTGAACTCAGGAACGTGCTCCTTAAAGGTTCTTACAGAACACAATTTTATATTCCACTGTATTCTTTTTAGTTGTTTATGTAAAGATGCACTTCATGGACCTCTTTGAGAGCTACACCACATCTCACTGCTTTGTCAGTGGCTACGACTGTGCAACGAAGGTTGACTTTTAAAAATGCTTCTCAGAATCCTGTGTTCTTTTCCTTGCTCAGGTCTGCATCTTTTGAAGTGCAAGAAAATATTTTGTGTAAATAACACTTTGAAACATGTCAAGTGAACCTAAACTATATCAAAAATATGGCAAGTCACCAACTAGTCGGTTTTGAAAATTTATAGTTTTTTCCACATCCCATTTTCTGTGAAATAGATCAAGTCTGCTTCTGGTCTGGTCAGAGTTGCGGTGCGGTTTTTGGCCCAGACCTCCCATGTTTTCATTTACTCATAGCACACATACCCAGACAGAGAAGTGTTTTTTTTTCTTTCTCTCAATGGCAGCTGGGTATTTGACACTGTGGACATAGAGAGCGTATCTCAAGGCCATTCACTTGTCATGTGCCCCTAATTCTTATCTGTCTTTCTATGTATGTGTGTCTTTTGAGGTTGCTGGTCATGAGAACTTAGTTTCGTTAATCGCGTGTACTTCAATGTAGCAAGATGTTGCAATGTCCTTGTTCATGCAAGAGAGATAAAAACCTACAAAGAAGCTTTGTGCTTGTAACCACATTACTGTTTTGGGTCTATTTGTGAATCCGCCACGTGCCTTTGGCACTGCACCCATATATGTGTGCATGCATGCATGCATGTGGTGTCAGAAAGCCCAGCTGATGCTCTTGAACACAGTCCACGCTGTTTGACAAGTCATATCCCAGAGGGTTGGGTTGTACCTCATGAAGCAGTCCCACGCTGTTCTTCTGGTCACTTTTAATGTTCCCACGCACTGCCACATCAAGCTGGATCATCCCACTCAAGCACATGATTCAGATTAACATGTAGATAAACCAGTCTGACTGCCACTCTGAAGAATTTAACTTTACAGTTTTAACTTTTAATCCTTTTTGTGCTTCTGTATATGTTTGTGTAAGGTGTTCAGTGTGTTTCAAGAGAGGAGTAGGAGTAAGTAGGCCAGTCCGTCCAAATATTCTGTGTGTCCTGCTGAGATTTTTTTTCTGTATTCATAGAAGCACATTTTTTTGTCCTTTTCAAGAAAAAGCTTGATAATCCGCTATTGTGTGCAGTGCTTTCACCTCCATTTCTGGAGGATAATTGGCATTTTAATCTCATTCTGTCAGAGATGGCCAGCATCGCCTGCTTTTTTTATTAAATTATGCTCAAATAGAAGATTGCAGGATCTTGAGAATCCAGACTAGAAATGCACGGTCAAATAATGATACAATGTCTCCAGACCTCTTAATTGATACAGAGATGTTTTTTGTTTTTTTTTAAATAAAAATGAAAATGAAGACTTCCAAGAATGAAGAACTTTTGCTGCAGTATAGCATTTTTACAGTCACACATTTCTGTTTGATTTGTGTAAGGGCTCTTTAGGTTTTGGTGGATTAAATGGCACTATAAGAACATGCATAAAGAGCACCTGCCTTTAGATGTCTGTTGAATACATTTGCCTTGGAAATTCTCCATCTGATCTCAATAGACGAGTGCTTATCAGACCATGCTGAGGGACAAAATCAGCTTTGTTGCACTTCACTTTGTTGAGTGGCCAGTGATGTATGATTTGCAAGCACAAAAAGCAGTTCTTACGCCGGGTCTGTTTACTCCAAGTCCTGATCTCTCTGCCTGGGACTATTTTATGATGATGTATGACCAGCTGTACATTTGTTCTGCTTATTACACAGCTACTTTTTAAATAAATAAACTTTTAAATATTAATTCGATTTTTATGTCAGAAGTATATTAAATTAAACCTTACTACAGGTTTAGCTCCAACCCTGATCAAACACACGTTAGCCAGCTAATAAGACCTTCAGGAGGACTTGATAATTATACACAGGTGTTTTGGAGCAGGACTTGAACTGAACTCTTCCGTAGGTAGATCTTGGAACCAGACTGGGCATCCATCTGTACTGTACAGATGTATAGAAAATTGATAACTTGTTTTAAAGGTATTTTGATGTACATTTGCATGTATCGGATTATTGAGTGGATTTTGAGGTGCTAAATGATTGGAGAAATCTGGCATGTATATCTAGAAAGAAGTATGTATTTTCACTGGAAGATGAGGTATATGGCATTTTGATTTTCATAATGGAAAAAAAAATCTCATGTGAATCACAATAAATCTAAAACGTGTATTTTCAAAATAGATATGGTTTATTTTTATTTAATTTATTTCATAATTCAGAGATTAACCTAAATAACCTTTTGCCATTATTTGAATATGGTACTAGAAGATGATGAAAACAATTAAATATTCAATACAATTACATTTTAGAGAAATTACTCTATTGGCTGATAACCAATATGGTACCAATAAATTGTAAACCCATGTGGATTTCCCAGTTTATAGTTTTTGTATTTCCACTCAGTGTAGTCCTTGCTACAGGGAATATACCTTACCCAACAACACTTATCAAGATCAGGATGGTTTGTACTGTTTAGTGTAACACAGCCACACCTTACTCTTACTGTCCTCTCAGCCAGGTGAGTCAGTGTTGAAACATCAGGTGGGGCTGACGCATGTACACATAAACACACGCATGCACAGATCTCTTAAGCATTTACAGGAAAAGCAGATATCACAGGGAACTCCAGTACAGTGTTTTGGTGCCGCCTGAATGACTTGTGTCAGGTTCATATTCAAGGAGTTGGTCCAGATACGACCACGGCTATCACAGTTATCACTACTAGCCATTGCACTAAGCTAGAACATCATATAGAGGTATTGGCGTGTGTAAACTTCTACCAAACAGAACCATCTGGTTTTGTCTTCAAAACAACAAAACAGTGTGTATTATCTTCCACATCCAAAAATCTGAGACCGTTCCGGTTGAAGGAAGAAGCGGAGGAAATGGCTTTTGTCTTCCTCCTCCAAAAATGATGACTTTGATGTCATAAAGGAAAGGCCACGGAAGCCAGCAGTAGCAGCTGTACTAAATAAGACCCCTATGCCCCCCTTCCTCCTGAAGTGACATAATGACCATTGTGCTTGAGTATTTTTGGGCTGAGAGCTGAGAGCAGCTCATTCAAGAAGCCTGTGAGAATTCGCTGTCAGTCTTTCATGGAGCGCAGCTCCCTCTGAGAGGTGAGGGGGGGAGGTGCCAGCAGCCAGTTCTCCAAGTCAAATATTGATTGGTTGCCTAGCAACTGATTCCCATGGAGCCCTGGAAGGACAGGCCCGATTGCAGTCATTGCAACAATGTCTACCCAGCAGTGCTTAATTTGTAAATTTCGAGGTCCCGGAACAGAATGGGGTGATGGATCTGGCATGTGATTAGAAGAGAGAGAGGTAACAGGGCATTTGCCCGATCACATCGGGGGACATGTGATTAACAGCGTGCTTGCTATTATTAGGGCTCATACATGGAAAAACATGTAAAAGCCATGAAACAATAATAATATTTTTCATTTAATCATTTTATTTATAATATGAATTTTATTTCACAAATCTCTGTTATAGACTTCATTTAATTCTTTCCAGAATTTCGGTGGGGGATTGTGTACACATCACTATTTTTTTTTACTCATCCTCGCAGCTTTCAAGTTTATAATGAGGGTTCTTGCAAACAGATTCAATATAGCATATAGGTTAAATGCGTAAATATATCCACACAAACTACCAAATGAAATATGTCATTTGAAAAAAGCGATGTGACGCTGTACCACGTCTTCTTTCTTTCTTTCATTGCATCTTGTCTGCAATACAACTAGCTGCTGCACACTTAGCCAGACTTTTGCTTAAATTTCGGGGCAGTTGACGGTATTGTTGCTTGCCTATTCGGGTCATTTTTGTATCATCATAAAAATGTATAATTTGCACCTCATCTGGTCACAGGTCCAGAGCCGGCTAGTTGAGCGCTTAAAGCCGCCTCGCGAGTATCATGGAAACCAAGATAAATTCATAATTAGTCATGGCTGGTTCAGTCGACAGAAATGCAGGACACAGGTCAGTCTGAGCGCTCATAGTACGCACAGTACAGCCCTGCAAGCACCACTGCCGTCTCCATCACCAACTTCCCAAACTGGCGAACAAACACACACACACACACATGTAGTTGCTGTGTCTGTCTGCCTGATTACAATATGCATTTCAAACACGTTCATATTTTAGAGAATGTAGTTAATATTTCCATTATTAATGATTTATATTAAAAGTTATATCTATAGCCTATGTTCTATGCTGTATTTTGTTTTTGCTTGAATTGAATTGAATTGAATTGAATTCAAGCAATTGATGTTGAATTGCCGCTAATGTAAAAGTGAAAGTAAAACAGACGCTTACTGGTTATTAAAACCGAAGGAAAGCGAGGAATAGATGGAAAACTCAAATTTGTATTATTTATTTATTTATCTATTTTTTTTTTTTAAATCTAAACCCCGGTGGGTAAGTCACATAACCAATGATACAGCTTAACATCTATCACAGCAAGCATAAGAAATTGTCAGCACAAACTCTTTTCTTTGTGGCGTGAGGAGGGGGATATGCCAAATTAAGCTTGTTCGGGCACAAATTAAGCACTGCTACCCAGGAAGTAAAAAAATATCTTCCTGATGGTGTCATACCACAGGTTTTGTATCACTTTAGAGTTGCTGTCAGCCAGCTGCTTTATTAACGTGCTAAAGGTAATGTGGTATCAGCAATAGTTAATTTATAGTTTGTTGCCATAGGGATAAATAGTGTTGATTTTCTTATCTTTATAGCATACATAATGAAGTGGCAGCTTGAAATGAGATAAAAATAAGTTGTGATAGGGGAAACTGTTTGTTAGGTCTTTGACGAGGATCTGCCAACCCTTTTTGACACTGACTGAAAGAAAAGTCATCCCATAGGCCATCAGACTTCTGCTGAATCTGAAAGCGTGTGACCCTTTTAAACCCTGAAGATGTACGTTCAAGGAAAGTTAGTTCTTTTAAAACTGGTCATCACTGACTCAACTTTTTGTAATTATCATGCCTGACAAGCCAAAAAAAAAAAAAAAAAAAAAAATACAATAGTCTTCTGAATTCATACAATGAGTTTGTGTGAAAAACAGTCCTAATTAAAAGGTGTGTGTGTGTGTGTGAGCACTTATAGTAAATGTACCAAACTAAAAAGGTAACTGATACATTTGGTTCTGCTTCACTTAACATTAATGCAGTAATTTTTGACACCAAATCTAAAGATGCAAAACAAAAGGTGTGAGGAAAAGTTAGTGCCGGGTGATTATACTGGTTCAAAAGGTGAACCGGTTTTATTTTTGCAAACTCTGTGTGTGTGTGCGTGTATGTTTCCTTTTTTTTTTTTTTTTTTTTACGTAGTGTGGTTAACTGAGAGGAGATCCTTGTTAACTGTATACACTTCTGATTAATGGTTTGAAAACTTTTAGATATATTAATAACTAATTATTAACTAAATAAAACAACTGTGAGTCGCCAGAGAGAGAAACACTACTGACTTTGTGATTGGGAGATAGATGGAGGGTGGTGCTTCAGGCCACAACAAAACATGAACAACATAAACATCAGATGAGGGCTGCATCTGCGCTTTTTAAACAAGAATATCCAGGCTGTACTACTGCTGTCAGCGATATGAGTACTTGAAATTAACATGATTTC
>JAUCMS010000095.1:8603009-8623586 GCA_032357445.1 Enteromius radiatus | reverse complement strand
ATCGATTCTTGGACATTTCAGATCGATTCTGAATCGTTGCAAATGAGAATCTAGATTTTTCTGTGAATCGATTTTTTTGGCACACCCCTAGTTTGCGGTGTAACATTCTTAAAACACTGAATGTTGCAAAGATATGAACATATAACGTACACTCTCAATTAGATCTGAAGACGAGTCCTTGGATACCAAACACGACACGTGTTGATCTGATGAGGTGGCTTATGATCTGTAAACATGCATAAAACCGTATACCATACACAAGATGATATACAAGCACAATAACAATATACACTGTGTTTTTTTTCTTCTTTTTTTGTTGCAAGCACATTCAGTTATGTAAAGAACAAAGTATTTCATAAGAATATTTCATTAATTCAGATCTAGGATGTGTTATTTAAGTGTTTGCTTTATTTTTTTGAGCATTGTAGCCTATATATATATGTGTGTGTGTGTGTGTGTGTGTGTGTTATGCTCAAAATGCTCAAAGAAATAAAGGGAACACTTAAATACTGAATTATGTTATTGTGTTTATATAAATTTTTTATATATAATTGTAGCATAATTTGTTCCTTTTTTTATTAGACATCTGAAAAAGATACTAGTTTCAAATAAACTGTATTTTCCTTTTCTGTCTAAAAACACATAAGAGAATTTCCTTTTTGTTTTTCTTGAAAGTGAATCAATCAGTTGATGAAATGTAATGAAATGGAGACCGTTGACTGCAAGCAGCTTGACTCACAGGAAAGGTTTGATAAATGACTCTCCGTTTTAGTATCAGCTCTTAAATTCTGGCTCACGCCTATGCTTTTTTTGTAAAGGCAATAACACTTAAGTTGTAATGTTACGTAATGAATGTGAACAGCGTATCAAAAGATTGAGTCATTCAAGTTAACCACCAAGTCCACTTCCCAGTTTGTCTGGTTCTGAAAGTAGGTTAAGCCTGTACCTTTGATTCATGATAATTGTGTTCTGTTCGCAGCATCACCAGAGAGTGTAGGTGTGGATGAACTCATCACTTAAATGCTGTGTTCTAGGTACGGGATCAGGCCAGAGAATGTGATCATTTATGGCCAGAGCATCGGTACAGTTCCTTCGGTGGATCTGGCCTCTCGATACGAGAGCGCTGCCGTTGTCCTCCACTCTCCTCTGACCTCAGGCATGCGGGTGGCTTTCCCTGACACCAAGAAGACATACTGCTTCGATGCATTCCCCAAGTGAGTCTCTCTCTCTTTTACACTAGACTTGCCTGCTTTTCCTCTTTACTCATGTGATAATTTGTGAAGTACCTCATACCAATTAGACACATACTGCTTGTTTACATGTGTTTTGCTTTGAGCAGCCATATTGTGGAGAAGGCTTCTGGTTGGTTCATCTGTTTTCTACCCCTTAGACATTGTTGTTGTGCGCCCTCTAGTGACAAATATGTTCCAACATGTAGTTCAGTGTTTGTTTGTTTGTTGTGTACATGCACTACCATAAAATAAATAGTATTATTCAGAAACATTCATTAAAATCAAATGCAACTAAGATTTCTTTTTATTGTTAAAAATCAGATCACTGTTTTTCAACATTAATAGTAATAAGAAATGTTTCTTGCAGGTTGTTGAAAATTTCACTATGCTCTCATTGGAGTCTATATCACATTTTAAAATATCAAATAATCATTAAAATTAACTCTAACCCCTAACTCTAGCACACTCTATTTTAATTCTATTATTAAAGACCTTTTTATTTATGTACATATATTATTTATATACAATTGACAAAAACAAAAAAGGCCTCTAACACTAGCTTGCTCTATTCTCTTTTCTGTTTTAATTTGATTTATTATTTAATAAAAAAAAATTTTCGAATGTACATTACCTTAAGCTAACTTGCATATCTTTGCTCTTTTGTTGATTTTTGATTGCTTTCATTGTTCATTTGTAAGTAGCTTTGGATAAAAGCATCTGCTAAATGCTCTTATTCTTATTATTTCTCAGACTGTTATCAATCTACAGTGCATTATAAAAAGCAGATATGTGCAGTTAGTACGGTGTAATTATTTAATAATTATTTTTAAATTAGCTAAAATATTTTTTACCATTTATTGACCAGACATTAAGTCAGAAACCAAAAAAGGTAAAAGCCATGTAAAATCTTTTTAGAAGAGAAAAAAAAAAGTGCATTTTGTGTGTGTGTGTGTGTGTGTGTGTTTTTGTAAAAAGGGAAACATCTAAAAAGCGCTTTCACTCCACTACAATGATTTAGACAGCATTGTACTAAAAACACACTATTCATGTGCTTTTGTACTGTTTTTTTTTTCCCCTCTTTAGCATTGATAAAATCTCTAAAGTCACCTCTCCGGTGCTGGTGATCCATGGTACGGAGGACGAGGTGATTGATTTTTCCCACGGACTGGCCCTGTACGAGCGCTGCCAGCGGCCCGTGGAGCCGCTGTGGGTGGAGGGAGCAGGACACAATGACGTGGAGCTGTATGGACAGTACCTGGAGCGCTTGAAACAGTTTGTGGCTCATGAACTTGTAAACTTATAGATGGACCTCAAGATCAGGACTCGCATTACTTGATGAACATGCCCCTGGTGCCCAGCAGGCGACTGTGAACTTGACAACAGTTTTCTCACCTGTGTTTCCTTTTCTTTTGCTTTTGTTATAATACTAATTAAGTTGCACTTCTCCACAGAAAATAGGAGATGTGCCTTTATTGCCTTTCTTAGGGGTGTGTTTGTGTAACTGTACTTCTACCGGATGTTTCGTGACCCGGCTCTGTGTCTTGATACTATGTACTAAAGAATCAAGGCCATTCCATGATTCCAGTTTTTGTTTTGATGTATGCATGTGATCATGTACACAATGGAGTACTGTACAAATGCAACATTCTGACACAAATAATTAATTGCCATACAGGTGATGCCAAATAATACATTAAATTTTGTATGTACATGTTTCTAAAACTGCAGTGTGTACAGTCTATATCAAGTTAGTATGTTTTGTTTCTCCATGTACTTACATTTGTCTGTGCTCTTAAGTGTACTCTCTGTCCTAGACCTATAAAACGATGCTGGACAATATGACCGTAATATCCGTTTTAACTTTCAAATAAACAAATAAATAGGCTTTTCAAAAAACACTCTTGTGGCTTTCAATAGCCCAAAGCAAACACACACACGCTCAAACTGCATTAGTGATATCTACTTTTGCACTTTTTTTTTAAATGGACGTAATCCATCAGACCTCTTGGTTACACATACACTGAATTTAACTCTTGTTTGGAGTCATTCCTTTTGAGTTTTATTCAAATATAATTTATACCATCTTGTGTGTTAGATAAAATGCAGACACAATTTTTGTTGACCATGATAAGGCTGTTACTTTAGACACTGCTGCTGAATTTAGGCAGTGACATTTAGTTTCTCTTTAGAGAAGCACTGGACATGGTGAGAAGAGTTTGGAAGGATGTGATTTAATGTCTGTACATGGAAACTGAACAATGCTCTAAAGTAGATCTTAGTACTTCTCAAATGTAAAAGAGGACAGCCACCCTGTTCCACTTTGTAAATAACCTTTGTTTGAATGGTGTGTTTTTTTTGTTTTTTTTTTTGAATGACTGTACTATGAAACTGATGATAATGTAATTACCAATGTAAATTGATTTATTATATTATGTATGGCACAGAATAGACTTTAACTGGTTAGACTGAAGCACAAACTGACGTGCTTCAATTTTTCCAGACGTGTTGTTTTTCTGTTTTTGTAAACGCCCACTGTAAAAGAAATTGCTATACTGTATGTAATTATGATCTTAAATAGTTATAATACAAAATTGAAAGTAAACATGTATTTCAGAGACTAAAGAGCTAAAAGAAATAAAATCCAGTTGTGGTAGTATTGACTGTGTACTGATCTCTATCAGTTTGCTGATAGCTGTGGTATTTTAAAGTGACCTCTTGCCGTAAGTCAGCAACATTTTCTTTTAAAAAGACAACATCCTGAAAGTATACAGTCCTGTCTGTTTTAGAAACCAGTTGTGGTTTCTATTAAGATTATCAGGGCATAGTAAGATGGAATGTCTTTATAATAAAGCTCCTTATATTACTGAATCTCAAACAGAACTAGAGCTATATTTTGTCTCATCTTTTTGAGAGGCATGCATTTTATTAACTCAACAGCTAAAGTGATTTTGCTTTTTACAATCACCCTAACCTCTCATGTGTATTCACTTTTCAAGACCATTTTAACAGCCCAGAGGTCATCAGCACCTACTGGGTTCAGAGACCTGGCTTTGAAGCCCGGGGGCCTTAAGTTACAAACACATGTGACCCATTCTTTTTAGGGTGGGGTAACAAGGCACTTAAAATGGGTTCAAAGGATGAGAACAAACAGCACAAGACAGTAAAGATGTTTCTATATAGATACTTAAGCTATTATAAAATACTGTTCATCTAACATTACATAATGTAATGTTTTAATTATTATACATTGATGTTTCTTATACAGTAAAATGTTGCTTAAATGCAGTGATGCTCCCCTACAAAATTATTCTATAAGGCTTTCAAAATCTCAGGACAAGTCAAATCGAAATGGAGACATTTATACAATAAAAAGTGAAATATTTAAATGTTTTCAATTAAAAGACTTAAAAATCTGCCGCATCAATCTATACTAACTGATAAAAAAATCGTTTAATTAATCAGTAACAATCGCAAACGACTATGATTGGTCAATTCTTGCCACCGTTGAGAAAAGAAGCAAGGGAAGACTGATTCATTTCCACGAATCGACTCTCTTGAACAGTTCTTTTATTAAACAGCTGAATGATTCCGTGATTTCTTACGTCAGAACGTGATTACGTAATAACGTGGTCTATAAATCCTAGCATGGCATAGTACTTGTTCTAAAGCAACCAAAAATGGAGTCAGGCATATATTGATATTTATTATGGGTTTAATAATTAATAATGTCTAATGTTAAACTAATTTTTGCATTTCTCAGGATGCTTTTTTTTGCATAAACCACTAAAATTGCTATTTATTAATACCAACTGTTCCAATAAATATTACTACTAGCTACATACCACACGACCCCTATGTGCTTCTTCAGCAGCTGATTGTATTGTATTCGAGCATAAGCTTTATAATAAATGGAATTCATAGTTTCAGAAGCCGGTAAGCCCCGCCCACCAGAGAACCCCCGTTTTCATGCTAATGGCTCTTCCGCGCGGTTTTTTTCTAAGACGCTCCCTCATCCTCAGCACACGCCTCTAATTTCACTTCCTCCGCGAGCCGCGCCTGGGACGGGGCTGGCTGACTTCAGCCCATGAAAGAAAACACAATGTAAAAGAAGATTAAATCACTTTTAGTGCGGTCTCCCTGTCAAATAGCCCCCTGAGTTGCGTGCGGCTCTCTACGGCTGATAGCGAAAATAGCGGACGAGCCAAGCAAGTGACGGTGAAAAGAGATCGGAAGGTAAGAGCTCTCCACCTCTGTCTCCTTGTATAGAGACCCCCAGTTTAGACCTCTACTGTAGGAAGGTCTTTCAACGGATTTTCGGTCGTGCATTGTGCGTTTAAGGCATCTTTTGGAAGATCCGAGTCATGAGAAATGAACGAGGAATGAAGTTACGCATGCATCTGAAGTTCATGAAACTTTGTGGCATTGTGTAAACTTTAGAGGGGGGCGATGTAACCAACCAGTTTCTATTGAAAGAGTTTTTTTTTCTGAGCAAAGCTGAAATTCCAATTGTTGCATTTCAATTTAAACATTACTCGCATTTTTATTTATTAAAAAAAAAAACAAAAAAAAAACAGCCTAAGCTTGTTTGCCAGTCCCACAACCTCAGATTTGGCTTTAAACACTTGTCAGGTCAGGCTGGGAAGACAACTGGCTGGCCATCTAAACTGAAACTGGTTGGATGACAATTTTAGTCTTTGTTTTAACAATGTTCTTGCGTGCATTTGCATCTTCTGTTTCTGCTTTTGCAATGTAGGTCATGATAAGAAAGTGAATTTATTAAACTCTTTTAAAAACTTTTCCCAAATAATCATCTGAACATGTGTTCATTATTTTAAGAAGTATAATTATTTATATTTTAAATAGTACACTACACATCCTCTTTGGCTGACCACAGATAAGGCCTGTAAGTTCTGTCCATAGGCTGCCATTGTCCACTCACCCCCCCAGGGTTGGGAGATTCATTGCTCATCCCCCTTTAAAATGTTATTTCATTTGTTCAGGGGAGAAAAACTGTTTGAAAAGAGGGGGATGGGACACATTAAAGCATGGGTATTGATTTTATCCCAAAAGAAAGGGGGCAGTGAATTAGTGATTTCTGTGCCCCTGTGTCTATGGCTGAGGAGCTGCAGATGGTCAGATCAGGAACTCTGTGATGTGCAATCTTTGTGTTGATCAAAGCAACGTTGAAATTAGTTAAATAGTAAATGAGCTACGGTTGTTGGGGTCAGTGTGGTTGTCCTATTCTCCCTTAATGTTTAAAAGATTAGAAATGTTGTTTTTTTTGTGATTGACTTAAGTTTATAAAAGCATTAGTAACTGTTTGGTACTATTGAAGCCAAATTGTTGTTTTGACTCTGTTTGGAGCTTTTAAGTCTCTTTGATTGTTAATTAAGGAACTTGGCTGAGGTGGTTATTGGTAAGCAAATATTTGTGTGACAGGCTTTTATAGGGAGAGTTTCTTTACAGGGCATGTGCCTGTTGTTTTGTGGCACGAAGGGGCCACGGGTTAAACTTCTTTTACATAATTGGTGCCATGTGTTTTTGTAAATAACTTGAAAACGTGAAAACCCACAGAACGCTTGCACATCAAAGTATTTTGCCATGCCACTATGAAATTGAGACCCATCGAAATTAAGTCGGAATAGTTTTATACCAGTTTGGTTGGCCCACAAGCCTGATGCTTAATGCCTGTTAAGGTGGTGTATTGTAGTTTTGTAATGTTAAATATATTTTTTCATATTTTGTAAATTTTTAAAAAACAATTTTTGCACAAAAATAGGTTACGTTTTTTTAGGCTTATAAGGATTAAGCATCTAGCATATAACAATGATCTCTGAAGGATAACATGAGTTAACTCTTTATTTAGATTTATTTAGTTCACTTTAGACATTCTACTAACAGTAACTAACTTTGCAACTAGCAGTCATTAAAGTATTAGACTGTTGCAAGTACAATGGCTTGTATTATTAGTAAACTTTGCAAGTATATGTCAACTTATTCTACTAAACCTAAACAGTCTATTCCGAGAGTTAGTATACATGCATGAATGAGAATTAGTTGACATGTAGTTACAAAGATATTTATATTTAATAGTATGTCTAAAGTAAACTATCAAAGTAAAGTGTGATCTAATGTGACAGTGAAGACTGAAATAATGGATGCCAAAAAGTCACAAGAATAAACGGCATGTTAAAATATATTACAATAGAAAAAGCTGTTATTTGCAATTATAATAATATTTCATAATATTATAGAGTATTATATTTTTTATTAAATAAATGCAGCCTTGCACCTTTTACAAACATTTAATACAGACCTCAAACATTTGAATAATAAATTTTCTTTTATGATTTTCTCTTTTTTTTCCCTCACCTCATAGGACGTGGCAGACAGTTATACCATGCAGGTGAATGATGGCCCCAGCAGTCACCCCATTTTTGTGGCTCCTGTCAACGGAAATGCTCAGCGGTCGTCAGGATATGTTCCAGGCAGGATTGTTCCAGTTCGATCTCCACCCCCAGCCAAGTCTCCTCCACCGCCCCCGCTGAAGCCCCCGGTCCCGCCCCCTGCACAACCTTCGGTTTTTAATCTGTCAGAAGATGAGAGCAGGAGGGAACATGCCCAAAACCAGCAGAGGAAGAACACTTATATTTGTGTTGGAGTTTTCTTTGGTGTTTTTCTACTGATTCTCATAGTCGTCCTCTCTCTTGCCTCTAAAGATGTGTTGGATGGTAAGACACGATCACCTTGAATGTGTGAAAAATACACTAATATTCAAAAGTTTAGGGTCAGCAAGACTTTTTTCATGTAAAAAAAAACAAAACAAAAATAAAATATTGTATACTCACCAAAGCTGAATTAGTTTAATTACAAATACTGTAAAACTGTATTCTATTTGTATATAGATTTGAAGTCTAATTAGTACATTTATTCCTGCAATGTGAAAGCTGAATTTTATCATGCAGTCCTTTAAAAATCATTCTAATATGCTGATTTAGTGCTAAAGAAACCTTATTACCTTATTACTATTAATCCTTACTAGAATATTAGCCATTTATTAGTTCTAATTAAGCACATGCCATATTTTACATCCATAATCCTACCCAGTACCTAAACTTAACAACTACCTTACTACCTATTAGCAGCAAAAATCGATTAAGCAAAAATCGTAGTTAATAGTTAACAAGTGTTACCTATTCTAAAGTGTTGCATAAAAGAAAAGCATATTGTTGATCCTTGTTGTCGGCATTGAAACTGTACTCAATCATCTTGTACTCAGACCCTCAAATGTCCTTTTGCATCTTTTTGTAGAGAACTGCCCTCATCACAATCCTGTGCTGCGCTCCTGGAAACCTGGCCATGATCTCAAAAAGGTGGTGGTGGTACGCAGTGGTGAGCGTTATCGCCTAGATTCATCTGCCACCCTGTACTCTATCACTATCCAGGCTGGAGGTAAGATGGCTTGTTTAATTTTGTACATTTCTGTATAACACTAGTAAAAATGAATACATTTACAATGCGTTTATTCCATACTAAGTATAGTTTAAATATATTAACATATTTACTGACACATAGCTCAAGACTTATTGATATAAGAATGATAATAAAACTCTTTTTGGAGTACCACTTGTGCACACTGTGCATTTCTTAATATTAAGCCTGAAATGTATTTTAATGTCATTGTTGATGAGAATGTTATGATCTTTGAATAGTATCAGTCTTGCAAGATATTTCAAGTGCTTGCAATAGTTTCGCTTTAGCACATTCGAATATACTGTACCTCAGTATATCTTAAGTTGGACTTGAGCACTACTTCTGCACAATTAAAGTGCATTAAGTACAAAATTGAGCAGACTTTAAGCATACCAGTTTAGTATGCTTGAAGTTCAAATGCCAGGTAAATATGTATTTGTAGTATCCTTAGCATTAAATAAATGTATTTCAAATACATTCTAGCATTTATTTTTCACTAGGGAAAGGAGAATTCTAGAACTTTTATTTGGGATTTAGGTCTCATCTTTGTCCCAATGTCATTAATTTTATTACAGGTTCAGTCGTCTTTGCCGATGATAAAAAAGGCTCCAAAAACATTACACTACGAACACGCCACATTTTGATAGAAGATGGTGGCGCTCTCCATATTGGGGCTCCAAAATGCCGCTATCGCTCCCTGGCTACCATCACCTTGGTCGGCCGATCGAATGAAACCACTGTGACTGAGGTTCCCGGTATGGGCCGAAAGTTTCTGGGTGTGAATGCTGGAGGAACTCTCGAGCTTCACGGGTCAGAGAGACTGTCCTGGACCTTCCTCACTCGCACTGTACCCGCTTCAGGTTTGGCTAATGGCGACCATGCCTTCCAGAAGAACTTCAGTCGTGGAATTAACCTGCGTGTGGTTGATCAGGACACGGCGGAGGTGGTGTATAACGAGCGTTTCGACACACACGAATCTTACAACGACAGTGATAGGCTCAGTCAGCTGCTGAAGTCTCTGCCTGCAGGACGCATCGTTGCACTGGCCACTGGAGATTCTGCAGTTAAGAGCCTGAAGAAGGAGACCAAAAAAGACATCCAGGATCTTCTAGGCAGCAACTATATCAATAATCTCAGATACAGGTGAATATCCCAGTTTGGTCAGGCTGGTCTCTTGACTGGTTTAAAATGGGGTTTGAGCACTTGACATCTGTTTAGGTTGGGAGACCAGCTTAGACCAGTTGTTTTTTTTGTTTTAACCAGGGATGGAGATGTAGGGATGCCACAAAGTCTGTGAGAGATATAAATGAAGCACATGTATATCTCACAGAGTTTGTGGCATCCCACATGCCATTGAATATCTAAAGGGTACAAGCAGGAAACCAGCTTTTTCCAGTCTGATGTGTATTTTGCTTTGAAAATGCAGAGCAAAGCTTTGAAGTTAGTGTCTTGTTCCATAAACCATATCCTAATCCCCTCCCTGGAATTTACGCCCATGATGCTAGGCTTCATATTTTTAAACAATACTGTTCAACATTATGACCCTGCATTTGAACACTTTCTGATTTTGAGAAATAGCACAAAAAGTCAAGTCAGTTGATGATGCAAAAGTGATACTTAAGTGTCCAAAACTTGTACATCTAGCACATTAATATTAACAAGAAATTTAAAGCAAAAATAAAAGGTCTTATTTATTCAGGCATTTATTATGCCATGTTGACTTTTGCCAGTATGTGTATGAGCAGTGAAATAGAAGCCAGCTGGTAGTAGCTAATAGTCCTTCGCACTCTTGGGCTTAATCTAACTGGTTGGTTGTTTTACAGAAATGTAAAAGCTACCCAGTGTTTCACATTGAAGTATTTTGAAGGAAACCCCAGTGAAAGGTTAAACGGGCATATTTCCAGGATTTGTTTTAAAAGTGCTGACGCATGCATATGTCTATATCTCAATGCAAGGATTTTAAAGAGCTCAAAACCAGAAGAAGTCTGTATTAGTTACACTGCAGATAGAAAAGTATAGATTTTCAGTGAGGGATGTAGTTTAATGCCATGCAGCTGAATATATTTAGTAAAGAATTTAGTGTCAAATATAGAAATTCCTCCAGACATAAAGCTTACTTTTATAGTCTGCTGCAAAGGCACTTCTGTGTAACATTCTCTTACTACTTCAAGAAATGTGGAAAATATGCATATTTATTTTAATGTTCAAGCTGCAGACTGTGTCTCTAGACACATTAGTCTGGTAAGCATGAAAACTCAGTTTTCTGTGTTCTGTTACATAACTGGAACTCCAAGGCAAAGAAAAAGTGTATCATATGAAGAAATATTATCTGTCTGCTGACTACTGACTTTGTGCCATTGCAGTTATGTGGTTTTCTGCAAATCTGGCAGAGGAGGATTTGGTTAGTAGTAGGTGTGACAGAAAAACCAACGTAAATGTACTCATTTGAAGATTACAGTTTGACAGATCGCACATACAGAAACCTTTTCCTTTACCCTTGCTTTCCGCTCATTACCAGTCAGACTCCGCACATCTCTGATGAAAACATGCAAACTTGGCAGCTCCCTTTTGCAAAACAGAACAATCTGGTACAATCTAACTAAAAAACTTGCGCAATATAAACCAGCCTGTCCAAGTCTAACCCCCTGCTCCTCGTAGGTACTCCTGAGGGGGTGCTAACATTTTTGATATAAATTAATTGATAAGCCCTTTATTGGATAGTGATAAATCCACCATATGAGCTCTGCCAATCTCAGACTAACTGGGAGGTAAATTACTAAGAGGTGAGGTATGAAAGAAAGTTGCTTATTGTAAAGTTTGTTTGTGTTGTTAAGAGAGCTCCGGTGAAAAGAGGTGTATGTTTAAATACAAAGCATGTTAAGTGAGGGGCAAGTGGACCTCCAGAGTAGTGCGGTGAAATGACTAATTACGATGAATGGCATGCAAAAAAAAAGTTTTTGTTAACATAATATGAGTATGCATGCTGAGTGTATATATAAATACAAACACATGCATGAATATATTTAATAAAAATGTTATGTTTATATATTAAATATATTTATATATAAATGATAAAATATAAGTATAAAGATTTTAATATTTTCAAAATATGTACTGTGTGTATTTGTATATACATAATAAATATACACAGCACGTATATCTATATAATGTAAACATAAACAAATAAATACGCTGGAGGTTGCAAGAGGGTCAGTTCAATATTTTAGTGGGAAAAAAAAATATGTAACAAAAATCTATTCTAGATAAAGTTTTACATGTATTCTAATAGTAAATAAACTGTTAATTTTATACAAAGTAAACATTTTTGTGATTAGCATTTGATTTATTTTATTCTGGTTATGGTAGGAATAAGCCCATTAATTAATTTAGCATTTTGCATGTTCTTAATTTAACATGATGTTGTATTTCTAATTGCATGTTTAGTATATTTTTATACATTTAAAAATCTATAAAGTAGATTTTAGATCCCTGGTGTGTCTGTATCTGTGTTGAAGAAATAGTTTGTTGTGCTATTGTGGAAAATTGTTTGTTTCCACAAACTTCATGCAGGTTTTGACATCATGGAAGTGGAAAACCTTGAAAAAACTTTCCATTATTATTAATAAACAAAGAGTTTTAGTGCAACACAAAGAAAATGGAAATACTATCGTTTCAAATGTTAATTTGACTTAACATTGTGACGATTCTTCTTTAATGATATTAGATAGTTCCCTTTGAGAGAAGGAAATTGCCAGGAACAAGATGTAAAAAGACAGGACAGATTCCTGTGTTAGTCAGACATAACAGTCATTCTGAGAGATGATGTAATATTGCATTTTTGGCTGCTAAAAGATGAAAATATGAAAGATAAAACAATAATAAAAGTAGTTTCTGTCCACTATAGACCTCCCACCTCACAGCAGCAAGTTATTGGTCTCAATGTGGGTCATTGACTTAGTTACTCTGTTTATCCACAAAGATTTTATTAACTTGTTGTAAACTGCAGTGAACCACGCTTCCTAATGTGAGAAAGTTCAATGAGACACTATTTTCCAAACCTCTGGAGGGTTTTTGTGTTTGAGGCTTGGCCTTTAGAGCTCATATGCGTCAGTATAACAAATAGCATTTCTGACCTAGTTGCTGTGAAGAAGTAACTGCAGTTTCATCAAAGTGGAAATATTAATGCTACTACAGAAGCTGACTCCAGTAGTTAGTTCCAAAGCCTGTTGACAAATAATAGTTTTATTTTTTGTTATTTATTTAACCCCTTTTTCACACTCATTTTAGTTTCATAGTAGGAGAGAGGAAGTAGAATTGGATATATTCTGTGGGGGAGTTATTTATTAATTAATTAGGTAAAATGTCAAGACGTTTATTATCCAGCTTTTTTCATTTTTTGAAGGGATTGTTTACATTTTTTTCATTATTTGTCACTCTCATGCCGTTTCAAACCCACAAGACGTCCGTAAACAACAAAAACGCATGTTCAGTAGACTGTTCACACTGCTTTTGTCAGTCCTAATCAATTGTGAATGGGTTGTTGAGCACCAAAAATAATGGAAAGCATGATTAAAGTGGTCCAAATTCATATTATATTAATGCATATTCTTCTAATACGACAGCTTTAAGGAACATATTGAAAGTTAAGGTTAGTACACCCAAAAATCTTGACTTTGGCAGAATTTGTTTTGTGGAATATAAAAGAAAATTGTTTGAAGATTATTCCATTCATTTTACCATACATTCATTTTTGCTATGCTGAAGAAATAAAGTCATTCTGGCTTGGAGTGACAAGTCTCTTAATGACATTGAGGATGAGTAAATAGAAAAGTGTTAGAACCCTTGAACATTGTGAATATTCAGACGGTGTTCTTTCATGAAAAGCAATTCCACATTTTGGGTTATATTATCACAGACTGATGACGGAAATTCACTTGTTTTCAGTTGAGTGACAACTGCTCTTTTCATTGTACTAATGGGCTGACTAAAAAAAATAATAGGAAGGATGGATTCAATTAGTCATTCTCATTCATCCTTGACAGTGTTTGGCCTTTTCACTTAAGAGTTTTGGCTGCTCTTCCATCAAATTATGTGGAATAACTGATCATCACTTCCACATGGAAGTGCATTGACAACTCTTAATGGCGAAGCCATTTATCCTAATTTAAAATTTAAATCTTACTGCCACTGAAGTGATTGATTAGCCAGTTTATATGCTGAAAATACACCATTCCTCCAAATCTGCATCACTTTTACTCTTACATGTGTTTGTCCATTATTGTCTTTTTTAATAGCTCTTTCTCTCCATTCTCCATCTCTATTTTAGACAGGCATGGGCCTTGGTCTCAGTAATTGGTGGAAATAGTTCTTGCATGGAAGACGTACGAGAACATGAGAACCATGACACAGGTGGCAAGGCGCTGGCTCGCCGAGAGTTTGTCACTGTGGACGGTGTTGGTTTCACTGTTACTGCTTTCAGCGAGTGGAAAAATGGTACCTCTTGTACAGCATAGAGTAAAATCTACAATCCTAAACAAGAAAACCCTTTTTAAAACCCTTTTTGTTTTACAATAAAGGTTACCCTACAACAGGCTTCCAGGTGGATGCAGTGGATAAAGTGATTCTGAACCTGATGGATGACGTTAGCAGCTGGAAAGCGGGCGATCGGATTGTGGTGGCCAGCACTGATTACTCCATGCATCAGGCAGAGGAATTCACCTTGCTTCCGTGTCCCCACTGTAACAGGAAACAGGTTCGAATTCAAGGTGTGGTAAACAGCATGCATTTCTTCTGGTTTCTTTTGGTGATACAGTGTATCTGTCCCGAATCCTGCTGTGAATTTGTATACAGACGAGTTCAAGTAACAACAGTGTCATTGAGTTTAAAACAGGAAAAGGGTGAGGACTGTTTACTAGAATCACATAAACAAAATGTTATTTCTGGGCAGAGGCTATATAGATAATTTCACCATCATGTGCTCCACCCTGTTAAAAACATGTACAGTAATTGCTTCCCAGTGCTAAAGTCCCAGCTGGTCTTTATTGAGTATAGGAATCTGGACACTTAAAGGGTTAGTTCAGCCAAAAATGAACATTCTGTAATTAATTACTCATCCTCATGACATTCCAAACTCATAAGACCTTCGTTTATCTTCAGAAAACAGATAAAGATATTTTTGATGAAATCGGAGAGCTTTCTGACCCTCCATAGACAGCAACAGAACGTCCACGTTTAAGGCCCAGAAAGTAAGTAAGGATATGTGCACAAAAAGTATTTTTGTAGCTTCATAACATTATGGTTGAACCATGGACTTTTTTAACGATGTCAGTACTATTTTTTTGGGCCTCGTTTGTTGTCTACACAGGGTCAGAAAGCTTTCAGATTTGATCAAAAACATCTTAATTTGTGTTCTGAAGATGAACAAAGGTTTTACAGGTTTGGAATAACATGAGGGTGAGAAATTAAAGACAAAATTTTCCTTTCTGTGTGAAGTATTCCTTTAAGTCATAATAATGTCTGAATGTTATTATTGTAGATACTATAAATGTTTTTTAGTTTTTTTTAAAAAGAATTCTTAATAATAGAAATCTTTTGTAATGCTTTAAATGTCTTTAATAATGAATTTAATGCATCCTTTCTGAATAAAAGCCTTACTGACCCTAAAATGTTTTAATGGTATTTTATATTTTTTAAAGAAATGTGACTTTTGATATTGTAGTGTAATGCTAAAACATTCATGCATTATTAAGTATCCAAATAGTTTCTGTGGTGTATTGTGTATATATATTACATTATATTCATTATTCCAAGCACATATGTTAATTCATTGGGGAATTTGAAATGTCTTCAGTATATGGCCTTTATTAAAAGGATGTAGTTTAAATGTCACCGTGCCCATTGTGTCCTGTTGGCAAAGCTTTTGCCAGGCCTTTACCCTCCGGAAGGATACTGTGTGGACTCTGGGTGTGTGCGTAAAGGGCAGTCTGAATGTGTGGACAGGTTGCTTTCCTTCCTGGATCCATTATTTTACTTATTTTTTTAACTTTTCTTTTTAAGTTTATCCGCTTATTTCCAGTTTTTCCTAATTCACCTTAATTCTTAATTTTTATTTAATCTAATTAAATTATAAAAAATATTTAAACAGAAATTGTAGTTTGTTTCATTGGAGTTGGGTTAATTATTTTGGATATTATTATAAGTCATTGAGCTTTAAGGTGTGTTATGTGTTGGAATGTCTCAGGAAAGCCTCAGTTCATGCATGTGGGAGAGATACTGGACGGTGTGGACATGCGTGCAGAGGTGGCCCTCCTCTCAAGGAATATCCTCATTCATGGAGAAATGGAAAATTCCTGCTACGGAAAAAACTGGTGCCAGTACTTCAGCTACGACACCTTTGGGGGACACATCAAGGTCTGTTTTTGTTTATTTAACACTAAGCTGTCTGGTGCTTTCATGTGGAGAAGTCACAGACTGTTGTATGTTGGGCCTTGCAGCAGACAATTGAGCAAAGCTCTTTTTATTTTGATTGGAAGGAACTAAAAAAGCATAATCTTACATTTGTCTGTTATTTTTGGCTGCCAAATGAAAAACCACAACACAAGTAGCGCTTATACGACTTACTCTGTTTTTTTTATTAGTAGACTAGTTGACAGGTCAGTGTTTACATTATGTAAATGACCAACCATATGTTACGCAGCAGTCTTTTCGGTTTCTGGCAAGTCCAGTGCTGTGCTAATGTGTTAGTGGAGATAATGTCAGAATTATTTATTAATTATAGTTTTTTAAAAATATATTTTATATATACTTATATAAAATATATACTTATATATATTTTATATATTTGTTTAATTATATTTGATTATATGTTATAAATATGATGATAATTTTTTCTAAGAGGTTTTTGTATAATTAACCGATGGATGGATGGATGGATGGAGTGATTCAGGTTTTCATCTCCTGTTTTTCATCTTGTTCAGATTTCGGGGAACTTCTCGTCAGTCCACTTGTCTCAGGTGGAGCTCAAACACATGGGTCAGCAGCAGGAGAAGGGCAGATACCCTGTGAACTTTCATAGGTGTGGAGATGTGGACCAGCGCGGGGGATACAGTAACCCAACATATCTAAACTCCCTCTCCATCCATCACTCCTTCTCCCGATGCGTTGGCATACATGCCACTAACGGCCTGCTGGTGAGAGAAATGTATATGTCCTTATAATAATGCCTTTCATTACATTACATCTTCTCATTTTGATTCAGCACGGTGTCTTCCTGTTATTATAGGTTAGGGACACGGTTGGCTATGTTACGCTGGGACATTGTTTCTTCCTGGAGGATGGGATTGAACAAAGGAACATATTTTTCCATAACCTTGGCTTGTTGACCAGGCCAGGGACCATTCTCCCTACTGATCGCAATGATAGCATGTGCGCAGAAATTACAGACAGGGTACACAAAGGATATGTACCATCTCCTGCTAACGAATGCAAGTAAGATACCATAAACTCTCACATATGTATTTAATATTGCTGCATAGACCTGTAACATAAACTGAGGCCAATATTCATGCTGCGTGAAGCCTCTCAGCTGGAAATTGGGCATTCTGTTATCTGAGTCTCTTAGTGTTTGTTGTGTTCAGGGTAACTGACCTTGACAGTGTGACCTGCTGTATTGTTTGGTCAAATAACAAGAGAAAGAACAGAGCTCATTTCCTGAGACTCAGCGATTAATCTTTTTCTCTTATCCGGGCAATAAAACATCCAGTGTACCAGGCGTAGGATAGCTGAGGAGGTGCTGTTTTCAAAAGGATAACAAATGTTTTGGGGGTGTGTGTATAGAGCTGTAGATGTTCAGGTTGGAGATAGATGATGGAATATGCTTCAGAGTTGTAGATCTGAACAAACAGTTAGGTAACGCTGTGGTCAGGTTAGTAGACAGTTGCACTTTTGTGACAGGGTCATTACAGACTGGATCTTTTTTTTTTGCCCAAATTATTTTCAAATTTTTGTTTATTTCATTTCTATTGTAGTTTTGGAATTTTAGCGCTGCCTTACATATTTTATATATTTTATAAACAATATTAAAGACTAAGACAAAAATACATTTATGGCTACTTCATTTTATTTTGGGTAAGATAAAATATAAGTTTTAGTTTATGACATTTTCTTTTAGTTTAGTTTGAGTTTTTCAGTATTTAATTATTTATCTAAAATATCTATTAGTATTTTTTAGTAGGTTTTACTTGAGTTTTTCTTTGTAAGACCATTTCCTCATACTCCCCATGCTCAGAATAAAAAACCCTGTGTCTTCCTCACTAACCACCCTCACTATCCAAACGCTAAATGTCACAAAAAAAATAGATATATGTATAGATAGATATATGTGTGTGTATATATATATATATATATATATATATATATATATATATATATATATATGTGTGTGTATATATTTAATATGTCTGATCTGTGTATTCTAGGGCAGTATCTACATTTTGGATCGCACACCCAAATAATCATTTGATCAGTAACTCAGCAGCTGGATCACAGGTATTCTCAATCCTTAATATAACCAAATGAATAATTTTCACCATGCTCTGTAATAAAGTGTTTATTTGTATATTATCATAGACTGACTATTCTGTGACTTTCTCTGATTGAATTTGCGCTCTTTTAAATGATGCCCACAGCTCTGTGATACTGATGAGAACATCAAGGCGGTTATGTAATCACAGATAGCATCTCCAATCCTTTATTAAGGATCTATTTGCCAATATAAATCTCTTCGGTGTGGTGGTATTGTCATGCTTTGTTTTTTTTTTGATTGAGGTTTTGTATATAAAGGGATGTACCCTCCACCCTTTTTATTAAAAGAAAACTTCTCATGAAGTCACACATTCAGCAGACCAGGCTAAGAAAGTCTCAGTCTTCTTTTTGTGATAGAAATCAGGACTCAAGAATAGATGTAATTCGCAACACTTTTCACTAGTATAAAAAATGCATTTGTACCATCAGATAAATGTTGAGTAGACATTTACCTAGTACATGAATTTTCCCCCTTTTTTTCTCAGGATGCAGGAATTTGGTATGTTTTCCACAATTCTTCTACTGGTGATTCTCATGGACTGATTCCAGAGACGAAAGCTGAGCTCACGCCTCTGGGTGTCTTCTTTAACAACCGTGTTCATTCCAACTTTAAGGTAATCAAATGCCTCATCTTTGACTCTAATCCCAAATTCACTAACCAGTGAGAAACACAAACCTTCAAAGAATAAGAACAATGCTTCAGGATAATTATACTTTATGATTTATAAATGCATTCAGTCTTTTTTGTAAATTATCTTCAGGTGATTTATCGCACGATATGAATGCTAATGCTATTTCTCCATCTTCATTTAATACCCAGCTCCCTGTGACTCATAAAAGTGCAGTTCATAAATCATTTGGGTTTTGTAACGTTTTATTAAAAGTGGCTTCAGGAAAGACTTATGCAATCAATTACAAGTTCAGGTTTTTATTGCACATACACAAGGCATCTTCGTTCATTCTCTGAAATGCCTGATTGTTCAAAGTCCCGCACAATATGCTTGTGTGACGCAGTGCTCACACATACATTTCCCTATACAATAGTTCTCTGTTATCCTCTTGTTTATGTTGGCCTGCTTGAGCTGTGTGCTTGGTGTCATGACTCGTGACTGTCCAGGTGCAGAGAAACTACAGACTATGCTTTCACTGGCTCTGTATTACTCGACTGATACCAGACACTAAGCATACAATTTTAAAGTGAAGAGTGATTGCTTCTTTCTTCCTGTGTCAGGCTGGCCTCTTTATCGATAGAAAAGTCAAGAGCACCAACGCCACTGCAATAGACCCACGTGAATACCTCTGTCTGGACAACAGTGCTAGGTGAGTGAACATGGTGTATGTTCAGGGTCAGTTGATTCAGCTTATAAAGAAAACATATCTGCTCAGATAGAATTTCTGCACTAGCCAGGGGGATTACGTATATATCTGGAGTTCTCTTCTTAAGCCACACACTTAAACCACAAACCACTCTATAAATATACCATTGCAGAGTGTCAATATACTGTATATATTCTGTGTTAGAATTAGTGGATGAATCTCACAAAAAGGTCACATTTGAGAGCAAAACATAATTTTGGCATTGTGCCAGTTATCAACCACCCCAACATATCTGATTTGCATAATGTTTATTTGTTTTACTTGTATAATTAATATAATTTATTAGTTTTTTTAACACTAAACAAGGTGACATTTGTTAACACTAACTAATGTAATATAAACATTTATTTTTAGTTATGTTAGCTCACAGTGCAACTAATGTTAACAAACACAACTTGTGATTTTAATAATGCTGTAGTAAATGCAGAAATTAACATTTTAAGTAAGATTAATAAATGCTGTAGAAGTATTGTTCATTATTAGTTCATGTTTACTAATGTTGTTAACGAATTGGTAAAGTGTTACCAAATCATTTACTAACACAATGTTAATTATTATTATTATTTTTTTTATATTTCCTGTTTTCAGTGGTGGTTGTTTATTTGTAGTTCAGATGAAACAAAGTAGTCACAGATATTTTCTGTAGACTGTAGTTTTTACTGGAAGATAGTTAGTAAGTAAGCAAGTAAGCAAGTAAGCAAGTAAGTAAGTAGTAACTAACTAACTAACTAACTAACTAACTAACTAACTAACTAACTAGTAACTAACTAACTAGTAACTAACTAACTAGTTAGTAACTAACTAACTAACTAACTAGTAACTAACTAACTAACTAGTAACTAACTAGTAACTAACTAACTAGTAACTAACTAACTAACTAGTAACTAACTAACTAACTAGTAACTAACTAACT
>JAUCMS010000095.1:8587722-8602909 GCA_032357445.1 Enteromius radiatus | reverse complement strand
TAACTAACTAGTAACTAACTAACTAACTAGTAACTAACTAGTAACTAACTAACTAGTAACTAACTAGTAACTAACTAGTAACTAACTCTAGGATTAAAGGGATAGTTTACCCAAAACTTTAGATTTTGTCACCCTCATGTCTTTCCAAATCTATGAATTTCTTTGAACATAAAAAGACAATATTTTTAAGAATTTTGTAGAACTAAACAGTTGTTGGTCCCCATTTGATTTTTATCGTATTTCTGTCTCTACTATGGAAGTCAATGTGAACCAACAACTTTTTGGTTCTTCCAATTCTTCAAAATATCATCCATTGTGTTCAACATATCAAAGAAGCTCATACAGGTTTGGAACAACGTGAGAGTGAGTAAACGATGTCAAAACTTTCATTTTTGGGTGAACTATTCCTTTAACATTGTTGCTTAACCGGGCAGCACTTTAATTTTCTTTTGAAAAAAGAATTGATGACATTTCTTTCTCAGGTTCAGGCCTCATGAGAACTCTGATCCAAGCAGGCCACGGGTGGCCGCACTCATCGACACTCTCATTTCATTTAAAAACAATGATCTGGGGGCCTGGATCCGTGGAGGTGACATCATCATACGAAACTCAGGGTAGGCCTCAAAACCTCTTAATTGTTAGACAAGCGCATTGCATAAATAAAATATAGCAATCTTCTGATTACTGTTTTGTTTTCCTGACAGGTTTGCAGACAATGGTGTTGGACTGTCATTTGCAAGGTACCTTGTCATTTTTCTATTTGTTATTGCGTTATGATCTAATTAATTGCATATATGAACATTTGTATGTGAGAGGATGTGTACATGCAGGAATGTTCTTGCTCTGTGTCTTTGGCTGGTGGCAGGTAATTTAAAGGAACATTTTTTTTTTTTTTTTACTACAACAGTCACAGTCTGATTGGCAAATGTGTGCAAGTGTGTGAATTTGTCTGGGCTAGTGTTTTACATCAACCACCTAAGGCAAGCAGTTAATGAAACAGCGTTTCCTTCCCCTCCTCCTCTTTCTCACTGCAGTGATGGCAGCTACCCTAAAGATGAGGGCTCCAGTCAGGAGGTCTCACAGTCTCTGTTTGTTGGTGAGAGCAGAAACCGTGGCACCAATGGAGGGCAAAATAAATACTGGGGGATTGGTGGAGTAGACAGAAAGATGAGAACTCTACCAAGAAACAAGTATGTGAAAGATGTAATAAATGGATTAGTATTCATAAAGTTTAGTCTGGTTTAGTGAAATACAAATTCTTTAATTGTTTAATTTGCTCTGTTTTTTTGTCAGGACGTTTCCTATCCGAGGTTTTCAGATAAATGATGGTCCAGTGAGAATCTTAGACAGTACATTTCGGGCCTTCAGTCCCACGACAGAGCGCTTCACCACGGCTGTGGGATTCAGCCTGAAAAACATCTGGCAGCTGACACCCAGAAATAACCTGTCGTCTCTCGCCTTCGAGCCTAGTGTGAGTGCACATACACATTTAGGACCTGGACACTGTTCAAATGCTATATGACACCACTATATTTTGACTGCTGACCCACCTAAAACACAGACATGCAAGTTACTCAATTTAACTGCTTCTGTGATAAGATACTCAGTACAGTGAACAATGTTTCTAATTTGTTTTTACATTTTACAATATTTTAATATTATTTGAGTACACTATTTCAGTCACCTTTATTACCCCCAATTTAATTTTAGACTTTTTATGTATTTGTCATTTGGTTTCCACTCTATATGATTTCAGTACTTATAGTTTTTGTGTATTGATTTGAATTATTTTATTTTTGTTTTAGTTATGTTATTTTGGGACCAAATATATTTAATCAAAATGTTCAAAACTTTAACAAAACGCATAATTATAAGACACAAACTCATATAAAAAAGGGGGTGTCAGATTTAACATAGGTCATAAAAAGGAAAATAGAAATGTGATTTTCAAAAATTAAGTGGATAACAACGCTAAATACATAGTGGTACCACAATACAAGTTCAGAAGCTCACATCAAATGAGTCTCTAAATAAACCTAAATAGTTAACCAGGTTTATTACCATTAAATCAAACAATAATTATACTACTTATAAAAAATAAAATACATTTTATTTGATTAAAGTAAAATATAAAAAAGCTATAACAAAAACTGAAATAAAATATGAACTATATGCACATTAAGCATAAAAACTACTAAAATTACAAAAACACAATTTCTACAACTTTGACTAAAAAGAAAATTAAAATGGAAAATATAAATAAATATTTATATATATATATATATATATATAAATAAATATTTATATATATATATATATATATATATATGTAATGTATATGTGTATGTTAGAAATTTACTTAACTAAATTTTACTAAATGTACTAAACTTTGTGGTAAAAAAATAACACTAATGCTAATTTGTATAATATATTGTGTTTCAAAAAATAATTTGTTACCATTTAATTTAATTTTAGTTTTAAGTATTGAGATTACAAGGTAAGAGAGAAAAAAAAAATGAAGAGTTTAATAACATTTTTTTTTTTACGTATAATTATTTTTTTATGGCAGCCTTTGTCAGAGTCATCTAAGGACTAATTACAGGGACTGACCCCCTGGGGCAACCTGAACATAATTGCATTACTTAAGGTCATAGAGACCATTTCTTTAGAAACCCAGATCTCCCAGATAACACCACCCAGTCTGTCTAGTCTGTAATAACGGTTATTTATCTTAAGTGTTACTAATACTTGTACCTATTGCTTGTTTCTCAACAAGAGAGATGACACATCTGGTTGTTCTCTGTTGATCGATCACCATCTGCTCTGGTGCTGAGTAACTCAGTATTAAGACCCTGTTCTGGCAGCTGGTATTTAACATATGTTAAAAAGAGCCCTTAGAAAGATGTTTAAATGTGGTCATATTTTGCTTCACTTGTGTCTAAATGGTACATTCTTCATCTGTTCGGTTGTTTCCGTTACCATTTCTAATGACCAGTAATCCTTTTTTTAAACCTCCAGGTGACTCTAAGAGCATTTTTTGGCCGCCCAGGAGAATGGTTTGAACAGAATGATCTGGACGGTGATAAAAATTCCATCTTTCATGACTTGGATGGTTCGATCAGCAGTTACACAGATACATATGTGGCGAGGGCTGACAACTTCCTGATCCGCCATCCTCAATGTGTGAATGTTTCTCATTGGAATGGGGTTGTATGCAGTGGCAAGTACTCTCAGGTAAAAATAAAAAGAAAATTGTTTCATTCTCTGTTTGCATTTTCATGTTAATATGCAAATACACCACTCTTTAAAAGCTGTGTTCAAAAGGTTTTTTTTTTTTTTAAGTGCTGTATGTACGTTTCCTCCTATATCATCCAAAAAATAACTTAATCTGTATGATGATTTTTTTTTATATAAATAGAAAGCAAAAGAACAGCATTATCTAAACTGTTAGAGTTTATTTAACAATTGAATGCTTCTTTGCTGAACAAAAATGTTAATTCACAAAAAAGGAAATCTTACTGACCCCAAACTGTTGAATAGTGTATAACTGTTTTTAATTTTTAAACAATGTTAATTATCTTCTCCATAGGTGTATATACAGACGCAGGGCACATCTAATCTGAGCCTGTCTATCAATAGAGATGAATATCCTGATAATCCCATGGTTCTCAGAGGCATCAGAAGCCAGACAGCTCCTTCTCAGCAGTACCAACCTGTACTGATGATGGGCAAGAGCTACACGGTGCACTGGAATGGAGCTGCACCCAGAGAAACAGTCCTGTCACTTATTAATTTCGACCAGTAAGTAAAAAAAGAGGTCCCCATATCGGAAACAGAACATTGGTTATTAAACTATATAACCATGAAATCTGGCCTTAAGTAATTTCTCAAACCTTGTTGCTCCTCTAGGGGTGATTGGGCACTTCTTGGCTTCTGCTACCCCAACGAAACAGTCTTCCAGATCACATCAGACATCTACAACAAGCAGAACAACACCTTCGATGGCATAGAGGACTATGGCCCTGTATCATCCATTTCAGACCTAGAGAAACGACAGCAGGAGAGGAAGTACTTTTTCGACAAATCTGTTGGGTAGGGAAAAATTATTTGAATATTAAGAAGCCTTTATCAACAACAAAGCAGTAGAAGTCAAATTAGGCCTGTGCATTTTTGTTCATTTTAATTAATGTCCGTCTTAAAGTGTTATGGATTTAAAATGACCTTTCATGCAGTGTGTAGCACAGCTCTAAGTGAATGAAAACATCCTCCAAATTAAATATGAAAGTGCACCATGTATAAAGTTATTGTCTCTCAAAAGAAAGAGTCGACTCTGAATCGTTGAAACAAGTCATTTTTAAAACAAATCCCAAGCCATTTTATGTTGACATGAATTAAATATAGCATATTGCCCGCCCACTTTGCATTGGTTCTAATTGAAAATGGTAATTCATTCTTTGCCACTACTAGGTGCCACTTTTGGAGCATTAAAATCTAGCAAACACCGCTTTAAATGAAACTGACCAATCACCGGAGGGGTTTGGAAAAATTAATCATTAAATGAATCGTTTGGGAGTCTATGAACAAATAAGGTCAAAATAAATGCATATTATAAGAAGATTAAAGTGTTTTTGACCTTGCATGCATGTCAACCTGTTGTTTGGGACTCCCAAAACAAAAATATGAACCTTTCATTACCCATAAAAGGGGCACTTCAATACAATATTAAAATTCTAAAAAAGCAAATAAATAAATTACACACCAAAAAACGGAAATCTGTTGTTTTAAATCATTCAAGGGAATTTAGACATTACAGCGTTATAATATAAATTGTTCGTTTTCAGATCTGCTAAAGATTTAAATCTTAATTAATAATCATTAAATGATGGAAAAGGTGCTCAGTGTGACATGATTCTTCATAAATCATTCTAATATTCTGATTTGTTGCTCAAGAAACATTTTTAATTATCACGCCATTAAACGAGACAATGTTGTTCTGTCATGCTCAAACAATCAGAGCAATGTTTTGATAGTGACACAGAGCTACATTGTTTACACTTTTCGTTGGAATTGACCCATGAATGGCTTACTTATAGTTGTCTCCACAAATTAATTCTCTTACAAATCATCTTTAATTTGATGTGTACCATTTTTATTAGCTCATTTTATTACAATGCCCCAGGGTTTTACTTCCTACTTGTCCTACTTTATTTAAATTTGTATTGTCAAATCCAGATAAATTATTGTTTACAGTGCAGCCTGATCAGTCTGAGACAGTAAGCCTGTGTTTAACCCCCAGTTTGTTATGGCTGTACGCACAAGCTCGGCACAGACGATACGGCCATAGCTACTGCTCCACCGCAGGCTGCGAGAGAGTGAAGATCATCGCTACCATACGTGCCAACCAAAAGACTCAGACCTGCAACTGCACCGCCAATGCCTACCCCAAATACAGAAAGCCTGCCAGCAACATAGTGCCTATGCCAAAGCCGAACACAGAGCCCTGCAGAGCCTGCGGGGCCTCACAGGTAACTACGGTCCAAACTCCATATGAACGGACAGGATCATTTGTGTATCTCTGTTTGAGTGGGGCTAGCTTTAAACGATGTGCCAGATACACAGACTGTCCATCTGTCCGAGAGACCTTCCGTTTTCTGTGTAACTGTAACAGGGAGCCATTAAACTGTCAACCCTGAGTGACTTTATATTCCTCCCTCTAGTTTGCCTTCTCCAGTGATCCATGGAACAGCTACCTCCAAACTCAAATCAAATCCCTCAGAGTAGAAGAAGAAAGTAATGACACGCAGGCCTTTATCACTGTGAGTACATTTCAAAACTGGCTGTTTTTAAAAACTAAAATTAATTTGTGGACATTTCTACTTTTGTTTGCAGTCATAAATGTATTTTAGTTTCATTTCAGTATCATGTTTTATCTATATTAATGATAATAAAGCTAATTTAAATTAGTGCTGTTGGCTAATTTTGCTGTGACAGTGGGGAGAGGTCACCTTTTTAATTTACACAGTGTAGAGGAAAGAATTAGAATATGTATTTTTGTACTTTTGTGGTGCACGCAGAAATGAATGTTGTTAACATTTAGATATTGTTTATGGGACCTGTTTTTCCTTTTTCCTGTCTTATAGGTGAATGCAGAGAGGTTTGACCTCAAACAGTCAGGGTTCCTCATAGTTACTGTGGACGCATGCTCTGGAAAAGACACAAAGAGCTCTTTGTTTACGACGCTGGACGCTAAAATGGAACAGTATTTTAAAACTGGAATTATGAAGAGGTGAGTGGTGAGAATTTTGCTTTTGGGGTTTTAAACTGTTTATCTAGAAGTCAGGACAAATTTGGCACTGCAGTAGTTGTCTGGTTCAAGAGGTTGAGAAGCAGCATGAAGTGTTTATTGAGGAAGCTGGTGATGAGTGCAAGGATTTGTGCAGTGCTGATTTTATTTAGTGTATGTACTACTGTTCATAGGTTTGGGCTTAGTAAGATGAGCTGAAGATAAGATACATTTCTTAATGAATTGTCCATGAATTCAGCATTTGTTTTAAAGTGGCATTAAAGAAATTTATATATAAACTAATTAATATTTGTAGTATAATATAGTATCTATTTGTGCCTTATTTATAAACAAATTCACAGTAAAATGAAGTTAACAAAGGACCAAAGATCTTACGGACATGGTCTGGATCTGTGTTTTGCTGCAACTTGGCAATGCATACCGTGTTGTTGTCTTCTGAGCCATCTTTATTATTTGGTTTCTGCGTGCACCTGTGTTTGTCTTTCTCTTTATTTACTCACTGTGTGCGTGAATCGGTGGGCAGGGCTTCAATATAAGGTGTTTTTAGACTGAGAACGTTTTCAGTTCTGAAATTTACTTATATATCAAAAGATCTGGGGAGCTTTGATTTCTCAGTTCATGACCCCTTTAAGGTAAGTGATTTCTATATTTAGTTTTTTAGACTAATCTGGTTGGTTCTGTGTAGGTCGATAGTTCTTCTTGCAACAAGAGGTCAGCCTGCTGGCATTGCTGATGTTGCACAATTTCTGGTCCCGTTGGGATTTGCTAAAACACCAGATCTTCAGAAGAAAGGTAAGTTATATCTAAAGCAAAAAACTGCTGTCAGGATCTGTTTTTCCGTGATGAGGATCATGCTGGGTTTGCTGATTCTTATGACTGTGTTTTTATAGATGCCATTGCTTTGTTTGGGTTCCTCGGCCAGGGAGCTCCTTCACCACAGCCATGGTCTGCTCTGTTGGCCTCCCAGGATACCAATGTGCTGGGATTACAGGAAAGGTTCATTCCCCTGTCCCTAGAGGAATACTCTTGTCCACCACAAAAAGACCCTTCCACACGGAGGGATCTTGAACTGCTGAGAAAATCTCTTAGCCAAAAGTGAGCCTTTGCAACACAACCAGCGAATGAATGTGAACTTATGAACGTAATTTATTTCGGCAAAGGAAATCGCTAGTGGACTTTGAACAAGCATTTTGTTAAGCGAGTGAATGTATTTGTTTGTTGTTTTGTCCTGCGTGGTTGCATTTTGTCATAAGTGTTACAGCACAAAGTGATGCACTTTTTTTTCAATACACACCAAACATGTTTATTTCAAACTGAATAACAAAAGGACAGGACAAGCTAGAAGTACATTAAAGGGCGATCTTGCATTTCCATACTACCAGAGCAGAAGTACAGTACAACACAAATGGTCATTTGGGGGCCCTTTTCTCCTCCAACCATCCATCTGCAATCTGGTGTAAACGACCCTTAAACTTTCCTTTTCTGTTATTTATTCCTCTTGATTTAATGGGACATGCAATTATTTAGATGCATCATACTGGATTTCACTGCTGCTCGCACATCATGAGTTTCACAGATATTAGTATTTGATGGTATTCATGTTTCATTTCAACATGAAACATTATCTACAGCTAAATTATTTTTCAAAAAAACATTTTACTGTTATGTTTACTGTTATGTATGTGTATGTGGTAAAGGTGTTAACCAGTGAAATTTTATTCATTATCAGGTCTTTTGCATTTCAACACGCCAAAGATTTGTATGACAGATTTTAGCAGAATGGTTAAACACTTTTATGTTTTTCCAAACCTGTATTTCTGTCTTAAGTGGGATTTAAAATGAGACAGAATCAGGTACTAATCACTTTTTTTTGTTGTTGGGGCGGGGGAAATTATGAAAGCGAATGGTCACTGAGCCTGTGATTTTAATTTCATTTTGTGTTAAAAAAGACATGTTGGTTTGGAACAACATTAAGGTAAAAAAAAAATAACTTTTTTGAGTGAACTGTCCCTTTAAGATAATGTGCTTTATCTGCCTTTACAGTGCCATGGCTTCATTTGAAAGATGTAACATCCCATATGAAATGTTTTGTCATTGTGATTGAAACAGAAGCCTGATTTGCCTTTATGTGACGTTTTTGATTTGAGTTGAATTAGTTGGGTTGCTTTTTAACCACTGAGTTTTATTGGTAGTCTGAAACAGAGATCACAGTTTTTTAAAGTGTTTCTTAAAGGTGCAAAAAGTGTTTCCTCAGTATATAGATGTTGCTTCCATTTTGTAAAATGCTGTCTTTTTTACTAGTCATGCTTTTGTGCTGTAATTCGATGTTCTGATTCAGATAAAATTTTACAAAGCTTATAAAACAAAAATGCGTGTTTGTGAATCATGTCCTGCTACTTGGAGATAATTCTATGACCACTAGGGGTCATGATTGCTTTACAGGTATGGTGAGTATTTCCATCACCATCAGTGTCTCAGGGTGAAATATAAAGTGAGCCACAGACCTAGGCATTCAGGTGTTTTTCAGTGTTTTTACCATCTTTCTTTTGAAATATTTTAAATGTGTGTTGCATGATAGAGCTAAATTACATTATTTAAATGCCTTCGAAACGATATAACCTACTGAATCGCTTGCTACAGACTTTCTTTGGCTTCATTTGACACAATCTGTTTAAATAATATAGCTACGACAAATTTGGTCAGATCACATGCATATTAACCGTGTTGGATAGATGCTTTTCAACAGGCATGCGAAGGCTCTCAATAAATGTTCCCGCCGAAACGCGCGCGGGCATATTATTGTCATCACGATTAACTTCTGTCACGCATCTCTCTCGCAGTGTTCACATAAGACTCAGCAGGGCTTGTTTAGCGGTGGGCTGACAGAACCAGAACAATAAAAGCAGCTCACTCCTACTCAAATGCTACCCGTGAACCATATTCAACACCGATAGAGTCGGCCTCATCAAAGTCTTAAGAAAGTGAGGCAGCCGAATTGCTGCAGTGAATCTGGGGAGATTTTTGTGACTGACGAGCAAACTAACAACCGTTTGATCCTTCTATACGAAGGTAAATGTCTTGTTAGGCATTCCCCAAGCTCACATGCTGAAGCTGAAATGTTGTAATAGCCTAGAGCAAATTATTAGTATTCATTTATTCATTCAAGTGGTTATTGGCAGCAAATTAATTGGCCTTGTGAATTATTATCCATACGAATCTACTGTGTATATCAGGATTGATATATCATTTATTTCAGTGAATAATTCTGTTTGAATGAAAAAAAAATACACAGAACATAAGTTTATCCCTTTAAAAAATTAATTCATTTGCTCAGTCTTGCATGTCTGTTGTGATATTATCTTTCATAGCCAATACTATCATTCTGGTATTCATAGTTTATGAAGACCAGTATTGGCCAGTAATAATTAAGTTACTCTAGGCTAATACATTATTTTACTATAATTACAAATATTTTCCTTACAAATGTATGTGAGTTGATAAAATGCATAATGAAATATAATTTTATGGGCAATGGAGAATTTACAACAAAAAAAAAAAAAAACACTTGACAGTTAATGAGATTAATGCAACACTGCTGTTTTGTCACTATCAGTCACTATTGAGTGTTTGTAATAAGTTCTGACTGAGATCCAATGTGAATTTTGTTCAAATGATTAGGGTAGTGTAACTAATTACTGTTGCCAGAAAGTATGATTCATGGTCATTTTCCAAATCATAGTGATCATCCCTATCGCTTTATTAGTGGAGACTTAAGTGGGAGTGCACGTGAACTTATCAAAGGAATCAATTTCCTGTGACAACGAACATACCGATATGTAAACCTGAATAGAATTTCATGAAATGAATAGATTACAGATAGGGTATGTTTCGGTAAAGGATCGGTGTAGGGTGATAGAAAATATGGTTTGTACGATATAAAAAACCATCATGCCTATGGAGAGCCCCAATAAACTACATATGCAAGAATGTGTGTGTATACACACGTACATGTTCCATGTCAAAATTCCCTATTTTTTCAGACTCTGAAGATTTTTCCAACTACATTTCTTCGTAAAAAAAAAAACTAATTTAATATTTAGTTATTGAAAGTTTAAATTAATTTCTGAAATCACATTTTGATGCTCTAACAAATGTGACAGTTCTAAATGCATTATTATCTGCATGTACACTCCATAATAATAATAATAAAAAAAAATGTTGAAATTAATTTCTTTCTGTTATGGTTAAAACAAAAATATGGGATAATCGTTGGGATTTTGAGTGGTGTTGAGAAACTTCTCAGTAACTTAAACACATCTGACTTTGGCCAACATGATTATAAACTACAAACAAGCCTTAGTGATTTTAAAGATTGTTTTGAATATTTGTTTGATAAGCTTTCACACTTTCTCATGAAAAGTAAGTGTATTTATTTATTTATTTTAAATTCTCACTTAAAAATTAAAAATATGTTTCATATTTTACAAAACATAATAGGGGCAGTCTGGAAGCAAATATTTTTCCATACTGCTTTTTTCCCCCATAATTTTCGAGATATGAAAAATACCAAAATCAATTTCCATACTTTTCCACACTGTGTAAAAACAGTGATTGACAAAATGGTGTAAAAAATGTTAAATATAATTATTAGATAGACCAGATCAATGCCATATAGTGATGAACAATCTGAATATTGAAATGTTTCGAAACCAAACCTAGGTTTGAAACAATCTATTTGACTTGGCTAACAATCTTTGAACCACAGATTCAAAACTAAAGATTTGTAGATGTTTCAAAGCAAAATCACTAGCAACATGTGTCATTAGTTTAAAATGCAGGGTGTAAGGGAATACAATGACGCAATTAGTCCCAATTTATAATTATCATAGAAATCATTTTCATTTTTCTCCAAACTTATTTTAGACTAAGGAAATTATCATTTAAATTGTCTGATATTGATATATTTCAATTGAGTGTCAAGGGAGTTGAGAAACTTCAATTCAAAAATCGCAAATTGAACTGAGACCACCTTAAGTTCAGAAGTCTGCTGTATATGTTTGCACCAGACTGTGTGTATCACTCATTGTGGTGCAACAGACTAGGATATTCCTACACAGTTCAGGCATGAGGTTGTTAATAATTAAACGACTCAGAAAGTGACATAGGGGTGTGCTACTATGGCAACATCCTCCCCCCGCAGAGGTGCCACTTAGTGGGGTAGTGTAAATGTCGACTCCGTCTAATGTCAGTGGGGTTTGTCAAGTACACCAAACTGCCTGTTTTGCAGGCTCCTTCACTTGTGTAAGGTCAGTCTGCTGGTTTTTATCCAATAATTCTGCAAGGCTTTTGAGTGTGAATTCAGTGAATTCCTCCTAAAGGCTGTTGAGATTTCTGGCTCCCCTTCTGTTTTGTGGCCCACTGCCTATTGAAACCCCCAAATAGAGCGAGACAGTAAATTGATTTCTCTAGACACTCGGCACCTTTTGCAATGCATGTCAGGAACTGTTCAAAGGAGTGTTGTAATCTTCTTTCTTTCTTTCCTAGGTTGATATGTTCACAACGTTTCCTAGGCTTAGGACGATGTATTATATGGCGGTATCTTGAGTAAATGCCTTGCAATTTTAGGGTGAGTATTTCTGATTAAGACAATTGTCCAACATAGCATCTTATTTATTGCTAAGTGAATAAATTAATGAGTATATTCAAAGTAATCATGCTGAAATATGTAAATGATTTGCAGAGACAAGTCTCATGACCACTTGGAATATTTAAAAAATATATTTAGTATTCATGATGTGATTTTAGAAAGCTATCAAGCTGTATTGGATCTACTGATCAACTGTGCAGTCATGCGATGTAAGCACTGCACCTCTGTGTAACAGTGTCTGGTTGCCATGGAGCTTTTTAGGATTATTTGGATCGTTGATGGTCCGTTTAGACCTGATGGGTCCAAACATATGGGGCCCCTTCTCTGTATCATCACATCTTTCATATGTGCTAAAGATTTTAAATGGATATAAACAGCCACACTCACAGTGCTGATTGGGTTTTAGGTACTTAAATGAGAATATGAAACCATCCCACGGGGACCAATCACAACTCTCCTTCTATCTCTCTGTCACTTGCTTACTCTGGCACCGTTGCTAATTGACTCATCACATTATGGTTATTATAGAGCAAGCTCATGGCTGGTTGCACTCTCTGCTCATGATAACCCCTTAGAAATGGTCCATCTTTTTTGATAGAGCGCATTATAGACAGAATAAAAGCACAAAAGAGAGTTCAGCTTGCCTCTGGGTCATTTTAAAAGGCTCATTTCACTGCTGCATAATACAGCATTATTGTAACTTAAGTTAGACTTAATTGTGACCCAGTTGTGCCTTTTTTAAAATGTAGTTTACCCAAAAATGAAATTTATGGCATCATTTATTAACCCTCATGTCATTCCAAATAAACTGCTTTTAAAACTTGATTAATTCTCAGTGAATAATTTAATCTTCATCATCCCACAAGTCTATTATATGGTCTCTGTATGGCTTAACTGAATAAAAAAGCGGTATTAAAATTCAACAAAACATTTACTTTAATGGTACAGCAAAAAAAAGAAACTCTTAAAACATGGAGTGGCATAATAGTGAGTACAGCTATCCTTTTGATTTTAGATTTTGTTATGCATTTTCTTATAAGAAATTTACTTACATAACATTACTATGTAAATGCATAATATTTTGTGGCTTACTGCACATTTCATCAGTGAGTTTCTTTTTGGTTATTTATCAAATATTCATACCAGTTTGACAGTTTCAGAGACTTCCTCTACACAAGTGAAGCAATATTTCTCACTCACATGAGATCCCTTTGATGGAGAAGCATGGATGCGAATGTGTTTTGCTCATCCGGCTCCTTCTAGCCATGACAACCTCGGAGACAAGCCAAATCAAACCAGACCACCTCAATCCAAACAGCAGACAAACCATGAAAATGAGAAAGATTAGAGAGACAGAGTGAGGCTGAAGCATTACGATGATAAACATGCGCGCTGCTCTTCAAACTAGAAATAAAGTAGAGGAAGGAAGGCTGAAAAGAGCAGCACTGTTAGTGAAATCGGTAGAATCGTGGCCCCCTGATCTGTGCGGTGGAGTCCACAGTCTCCTGCCATTTCTTGCACTCACCATTTCTATCAGTAGGGTGCTCGTCATTAATTCATTACATAGAGCACATTAAATTAGCCCTCGTTAGCCACCGACTGTTTGCTTTATTTTATTTGACATCATTAGCCCCTCAATAAGAGAGCATTTATAGCCCCCTCACCTAGCAACCTGCATCTGTGAGGAAGCAGGCAGGCAGGCAAAGCTATCCCAGCCCCCCTCGCTCACCCTCGGCCCATAGGGCTTCCCAGACCCCCCTGCCACCCTCTGGTCCCCACACCTCCCGTGTCTCATTCGGAGAGTCAAACGGATGTCTGTGGCCCAGGTGCCTCCCCTGATGACGTGTGTCATACGTTGGTGACAGGGCAACGACAGGGATACACTCTCTCCTTCCTGCGCTTTCTCTCTCAGTAGACACTTATAAGTTCGGACACTTTTTTTCCAACGAGCCATCTTGATTACAGATCGGTTTGTGAAGCTTAACTTAAAATGGATGCTGATGGACTTTGCAGACACCATTGAAGTAGACAACGCTCATAGTTGTGTTGGGGTCTGACGCAAGGACAACGCATGGGAAATCTGTGCTGCCCGTTACCGCTGGATGCCATGAATGCAGGGAACAGACCCAAGGGAGAGCCATTGCTGTCAAATGTGTCACAAGGTCAATGAGGGCTTCGTCTCTCAGAGACTCACCTGTGAATTTTGAATCAAAACCGCAATTTAGTTTCTAAAAACTTTTATTAGGGGCCTTTTGGTTTTTTTGTTGTGGCCTTACTGCCTCCTTGAGACACCTCCTTGTGCAATAAATCGTTTATCCTCCCTGAGGATAAAGAAAGAACTTGGAGAGGAATCATCAAACTGGTAAGAAATATACACTGTTATGTTTTAAAATTAACTTTGTGCTTCGCCAATTGAACATTTATTTTTTAACGCTGCTGTTTAAATACAACTTAACCTGTTTAACTAGAGTTTGGTCTTTGCTCATTTAGTGTTTTTACAGTTTGGAAAGATGGCTACTTCTTTTGAACTTCATGCTGATTAATAATGAGGCCAATTGGTCACCGTGGTATGCATTTGACTAGCGCTATGGTAAATAAATGATAGCTGTTACTCATTCACCATCTGTTGCAAACTGCAGTGAGCACAGAGCAAAAGGACTTTCTACCATATGCTCTCAAAGGAGAAATCACTCATGCTCCTCTTCTGTATAGCTCACTTGAACAGATTTTTCCTGAGGCTGGCTATTGAATGATTTAACACGTATCGATATGTTTTTGAGCTAGTAATTGTAATTAAATCATTAAAAGAAAGTAAATTGTGTCACTGCACAGGAATTTTAAAAAAGGACACTGGATATTTTGTCAAACATTTGGCCTGACACTGTGTCTCAGTTTTCAGTTAACTTTATGACATGAAAAGAAATCTTTTGGTTAGTTAGGAATTATATAAGAAAAAATGACATAAAAAGAAAAAGTCTAACATTTTAACTAAAATTTCTGGCAGGCTGTCACATTTGAAAGCACTGGATTTCTTGCATCTGCACTAATCAGCTTATTCTGATCCGGAGTAAAATAACTATGCATAATGCAAATATTACCAAAAGAAGCTGTATTAAAAATGCATTATAAGCTATAGCAGAGCTAGCTGTTTATGCTTATTTGCCATTGACACTAAACAATTAGAATGAATGCTGACATTTGAAATATTATAATATAAATATAATTTATAAAAAAAA
>JAUCMS010000095.1:8575363-8587622 GCA_032357445.1 Enteromius radiatus | reverse complement strand
TTGCCATTGACACTAAACAATTAGAATGAATGCTGACATTTGAAATATTATAATATAAATATAATTTATAAAAAAAATATTTAACAAATGTAAAAAAAAAAAATTGGGTAATATTTTGTTGCTAATATCTGGCTTATGCAAACATAACTGCACACACACACACACACACACACACACCTACTGACTTTGTTGTTGTGAAGCTTGAATTATTGATGGCTCCAGACTGCTAAAAAATGCATCCACAACCTTTTTATAATTCAACAATCAAGAACCAATTAGTATTGCAATCAGAAGGCTTCTTTAATCTTGACCGAGAGAGTGAACCATGTGTAATGAAGCTTGAAAAATAGACACTATGCTATGATAATCAGTTTTAGCAGGGAACAAGCCTTTGCATTCATTACAGAAATTCTGCCAAGTGTTTTGTTCCAGTGTTTTTCGAGCTTCAAATCATGGGGCCTGACAGATAACTAATTAATACACTCAAAAGAATGCACAAGCTGGATATGAGAGAACATGAGAATTGATGACACTATCACAGGTGTAGCCAAACTTTTCACTTACAGCCAAAGTGTGGTCCACACTTGTTTATTCTAGTTGAGAACTGCTCTCTTCAGAAAAGACCAAAAATATATTTTGTTAATAAACTACATCATAAGGTTCTAAAAGTAAAAGTCCCATTTATTTTCTTAATCAGAAATTAATTTTAAATCATACATTTCCTTTTTTTTTTTTTTTAAGACCTTCAGTGCATGTTATTTCAATATTTATTTTTATTTAGCAGCACAGTTCCTGGTAAAAATTATGCTTGGACAAACCACCCTATTTTTTATATTTAAATATATTTGATGATTGTTTCATCAACTTTTTTTTTCTTATTTTTAAACTGGTTGCAGTGCCTTGTTAGAAATTAGTTAGTTCTTTGCTTATTAAATTGCATATTAAATGAGAACAAAAATGAGTTGTCTTAAGTAGACTATCCTGTCCTAAAGCTTATTAATAAGTTCAACTTTTTCATAAAGTATTTATACAGTTATTAATAAACTGGACTAACTAAGCCTGAATAATGACTCTATTGCTGCAGCTGCTTTACAGAACATTTTGGATTTGGCTCAGTTTTTAAGTTTATGTTTATTTTTTAAGTTTTCAATACCGTCAAGCTGCTTTAAAATGATCTCTGCTGGGTATAGTGGTATTATAAAATGTATAACCTTTTTACCTTTTGGTTACAAAATAGAATCTGTATTACAACACCCAGCCAATCAGTCTGAAGCTCTTTCTAGTTTTCTATATGCTATGTTTAGGATAGTCAGTGAGCAAACACCCACTAATTGCAATATGAAACTGTAATAAAATCAATCACACACATTTATTACAAGTTTTCACTGCACCACATTATTTGGGATGGAAATGCCTCCCCTCTTTTACATCTTTGACTTGAGTGGATTTATCTTTTTTTTTTTTTATAGCTAATAAGAGCCCTTTGCTGCCTCAGAGAATTTGCCACTTGGATTTAATCAGATGAGTAGTTTATGTCAGTTAACCCATCATACTCCAGAGGTTTCTGCCATCATAACTGAATCATTTAGCTTTTCATAGAGCAAATGAAATGAAATTTAAATATCTTACCATTATAAATATATTTTCCGGCATTTGTGTCTCCTCCAAGTCACTTCAGGCTGGCACATGATGACAGATAAAGATGGTAACAGGTTTTCATTGTTCTATAACTGCAAAATAGTCATTACTTCCTCTGGCATTTAATACTAAACTAAGCTTCACATACCACGTTATTTAGCTATTCAATCACTTGGATTAAGTCTGTCTTTATAAAATATTATTTTATGTTTTGGTAAGTTTCATGCATTTGTCTGAAGCTGATACAAAATGAGTTTATTTAATGACCTGAAAAAGACAAATATTGCCCTAAGTCTTACATTCATTTTTTAAAAAGTAAGCATTAATAACATAAATCTAAAAAGAAAGTAAATTCTCTTTGTTCCTCGTTGAACAGGGCCCCATGACAAGAAAAGTCCAGGCCAGGAGAGTTTTGCAACCTCTTTGCACAGAAATGAAGGTAAGACTATAAACTACAGTTTCCCAAAACGTTCATCTGTTTTTTAAGTTCATTAAGTAAAAAATGCATTTTTCCTATATTCTGCCTCGTGTGAACGTTGGACATACTTGTTACTGAAAACTCTGGAAAACAGTGGAAAACAGTCTCTGACTGATTTAATTTATCTCAAAATTGCTGGTCAGAGTAAGGGCATAATGGATAAAATGGCCACAGTGAATAATGGCAAATAATTGGCCCCTGTGAGTCAGATATTGGAAGGTTGGAGACAAATTTTCTGTCTTATTAAAGTAAGGTTTAAATCAGATAGCACATTTGAAAAGCTCTACTGAATTTCTTTGAAAAGTAAATCTGTAAATGGTTCCTGAGAATTTCATACAAATCCTTACTGTAAGCTATAAAACTGATTTCTTTTGTATTTGAATTAGTCATTCACAGTCAAACCTAAATCTAACTCTAAATTAGATTAGCTTGCTATTTTTATATTAATTGTTTCTAGAACCTTTTTTATGTGTGATTAAAAAAGAGAAAAAACTAGTCATGCTTTTTGGCTGTTGTTTTGGTCAGAACATTTGTTGGTCTTATTTGTTTCCTCAGATCTAACAAGCAGCTTTTTTAATAAAATACCATGCTTGCTTCCAAGGGTGCTGTGGGCTTTACACAAGGTTACATGCCGAGATTTTTCTTTTAGTTCTTTAGTGTACTCGCTTAAACTTTTAATTAAACTTGTTGAAAATCCTTTAGAAACGTGTTACTTTCTTACTGCTAATCAGATCAGAAGTCCGTTGGATTATCCATGAGCCATCACCAGAATCTACAGCTCCAAAGTGTCGTTTTACAAAACCTATCCTGAATCTTTTTTTTTCTTGTTTGAACCACTATTATCTAAATCTTAATTTGTTTCTAATGCCATAATCTCATCATTTAATTTTTGCTTCAGTGTATATTTTTTCATAGTTGATGTAAATTGGAATGCTAATGAACAACCAGCTGCGCTGGTATGGTGTTTTCTTGTGGTAACCTTGGCAACTATGAGTGGGTGGGTCTTACGCAGGTTTATCACACTGTACAGTATGTCAGAGGTGTAAATAGGATAAAAGATTTGTCAGGTTTTTAATCACAAATAATTTTTAACATTCAGTTTATAATATGTCCATATTGTGTACAGATTTTGTGTGGTTGCATTTGTAGGCCTAGATCGGTTTCAAATTATTTTAATTATCACATTCATTTCTTTGATCTGTATTTTTTATCTGCTCAGCAGGTGGAAGTAGGTGTGTTTTCCCTAGTCGTGAAACACACATGACAGTGCAAAAAGAGCACATGTGCAGATCTTGGTGAATTACCTTTAATGTTAGCTGTAATAGAAGGTTTTGAAAACCCAAAGTGGTAAGTCTTTTGTACTAGAGAGCATGTGGAACTCTGCTGACGTGAAGCTTGCATTCCTGTGTCAATTAAAACCAGTGTGGGACCACAGGGGAAAAAGAGACGAGGAACCTGTTGAAACCCTCAGCTTCTGTTCTGAACACTTTAATCTCCGCAAACGCTGAACGGCGAAAGCAGGCGACACGTGAGCTGTGAACTCTGCTAGTAAAGCAGATGAGAGAGGGAGTTATAACAAGTGGAGAGGGAGGGAGGGAAGGAGGAAGGGAGGGAGAGTGTGTGAATGAGGGTGGGGAGATAGCATGAGGATGAGAGCTCAGTTCCAGAGTGACTCGCTTTGCCTTTGCCCGCTCAGTTTGAAGACATCAGGAGACTGAGACCAGGAGAGGAACCTTGCAGGCGGGGCTGCGCCGACCACCTTTTTTTTTTGCCTCTCTCCTTCTGTGGTGTTCTTTCTACGGGTGAAGCCTCCTACATTAACTGAAGCAGCAGGACCACATGCAACAGGGTGTAGAAGCCAAACTCCCTCAATTTCTGTTGCTCCTCTGTTCAAGAAAAGAACAGGAAAGAGATGCCCTGACATTTGGGAAGAGTTTTAGAAGACGACGAAACATCACAGTGTAGGGTTCCTTGTTTCTGTGGCTTTCATTCTAGATTTGTTAAAGAAACCTTCAAAGTTATGACTAAAAGAAAATGGGAGGGGAGGAGAGAAGGCTTCAAAGTCAGCTCCACAAGGGAGGAAGCGCAGGGGCCCGGGCGCCCCTCCACCAGAGGGCGCTTCTCCGAGTCATGGAAGAGACTGAGCTCCAGACAAGGGTCTACCAAGAGGTCAGGACTGGCCTCGCAGCAAGCGGTAAGAAGCAGAACAGCATCTGTGTGTGCTCCGTTCTTCCCAGTTTGTTGAATTTGGAGCAAGGGGGGTGGGTGCAGGGGAGGGACCGCTGATGCAAGGGAGGAAGAGCGGAGAATGAGGGCATGGGATCACACAGAGATGGAGAGGGGGTGCAGGAAAGAGTCTGGCTTAAGCAGGTGGGAATCTAAAAGTCCCTTTCTGCCTCGGAGGATGTCAGTGGAAAGTTTACAGAACGTGTAGCACGTTGTGACCACTAAAGTGTTTAAATGACGTTGAATGATGCTTTCATATGCACAGAACAGAAGCATGGAGTCAGACAAGCGAGAAGCTTCTATTGATTCGATATGGACCACAATCAGGTGTTCTCCCAAGAGCATGTGGAAAACATTATTGTTGTTGTCTGATATAAAGTGCTTTGTTACACTCTGTGTTGTAAGTAGGGGGGAAATCTCTAGTAAAAGATTTTAGGCATGTTGCAGTTCCAGTTAGGAAACTCCAACCCCCTGATGTTTCGTCTCATTTTTGCTGATTTAATGTCGATTAGTACAGAACGAGGGGAAACTCAGTGGGTCAGTTGTTGCTAAGCACACGAGTGTGCCCTGAAGCATGCTCTAAACCATCTGTCACACACTGAAGACAGATTCTTTTGCCACTATTATGCAAACTCCAGTTTGAATGACTTACAGTAGGGATTGATACTGTATTTTTCTGATTTATTAATGCATTTTTTGATTAAGTTGATTAAGTTTGTAAGATTTTTTAAATGAGATATTGAAATTAAATAGAAGTCAATTGTATATCCCCATTTAGATAGCTAAGTAAACGTGTGTGTTTAGTGCTTTTGTACTTACAGTTCAAAGTTACTTAGTGTATGATGCCACATAGTTGAGGTCGGCTGATCGAACTCACTGCATGTGTTAAGATTGAGCATGGCAGTGGAAGGAAGTCCATGTAAGTAGGTTTTGGGCTAGTTAAATAACTGTCTTTGTAAGCTGCTGTGCTATCACAAAGTTTTACATTCACTGATGCACATCCAAAATGTTTGGTTTTCTGTCTACATTGTTGCAGATCCAGCCGATTTGTCACCAAGATAATGTTATATAATTGGCCAAATGAGAAATAAACATGAATGGAAGGGGATAGTCTTGAAAGCATCAGTACAAATGTATTTACAACTCGTGGTCTTTAGCATATTGTAACATGTTTTTCATCACAAAGTGTGAACTACTTGGCCAGAAAAAGAAAAAGAAATCTTTTTGTTGAGCCCACCAAAACATGTATGCATTGACAAACAGAAATCTGCAATCATAGAGACGGAAGTCATTAACTAGCCTACTTAGTCTTAAGTGCTACTCAAATGTAGCAGAGTAGCATTGTTAAGTAACCTGACACAGTATTTATGCAAAAGGAAAATATTTTCTCCACCATTATAAAAAAAAAAAACTGGAAATACACTACATGGGGCATTTACTTAACATAATGAGGAATATCTAGAGTCTTGATGCATGTCTGAAAAAAGCTCTAATTTAATTTAATGAGGGTATATTAGTGTATTTCAATGCCTTCTTAAATAAAAGCAATAGTGTGGCAAGTTTACTCTCATCTACAGTGTGTTTAAAGCCATACAGTAAGTGTTTCATGCCTAAGCTCTGTTGTTAAATACTACATGTGTATTAACAGTATTGTCTTTATGTGGGTGGGTGTGAAATTATTTGTGGTCATGTTGCTATAGAAACATCTACGCTTTGTTTATTATATAGATCTTTTCAATCACAACTTTGACGCATCTAGACAGCGCATATCTACTGGTTCACTTTTCATTTGAACGTGCATGTTTGTAAACTATGCATCCATTTGTCATCTAGTGTAATTTTTTTCTTTCTAATAGAATTGAATAGAGACATTTTTTGTCACAGGGCACCTGCTGGAGAATCTGGATAAAAAAAAGATAACAAATGTGTCACCAAATGGTGTTAGGGAGACATTAAGGCGAGAAACACAGAAAAGTTTTGAGAATGTACCATGCATTTGTGTTGCATTATGAATGGTGATGAGAGAAATTGAACTTGCAGTTAAGTGTTTTTTTTTATTAATGTGCTTGTACTCCCAACAGTAACCTTGAGGAGTTTTACCGTTTTATAACTCAGAGGAAGTTAGCATTTATGCGCGGCAAGCTGGACGTTAGGCACTAAGTGGCAAGGAGCGTGTGCATGCCAACACTACTGCTCAAACTGGCTAATTGTTCTGTAACATGGTTTTGAACCAAATGAGGCTGATGAGAACCTTGGCAACTGTAGCTTAGAAACAGAGTCATTTATAATAACTTTGTTTCTTTATATGGGTTTTTCTCAGTGGGAGGTGTTAAGAGGGATATTGCAGTAATATTTCAAACACTAGAAATTCCCAATCAATATTCTGTACTTAAGCCTTTACATGCTGTTTAAATCCTGATGAAGTCCATGGGGACTTCAGGTTTAAATATTACTTGTGCACTTTGTCATATTATAGCCCTGTCCATTCAAAGTCTGAAGTTATTCTACCCTGGAGTCACCAGATACGTGTCCCTTTGTGTTTGACTACAAAGACTGGTTTACGACTTTCTTGTTCGTAAACATTCAGAAAATCTATCTTGTGCTCAGTTGGTGTTAAGGCAGTCTGAAACAGCATTACGCTGGGCAAAAGAAATAGGAGCGGATCAGAGTTTGGAATGAGCCGTTGCAACCTCGGGGGGCTGATTTTGTGCTGCTACCACAGGGCTTTAAGCCTGGCGGATGTGGCTTACTTTGGTTGTTATAGCAACAGTCGCACATACCGCCTGACACGTTTACATGCTTCTCATTACAGTTACAGATATGTCACTATAGTTCATGTGATATTTAAATTAGTCTATATTATTGAATATCGCTAAACTGTAGTGATTTCATCACTTCTTGTCAGCTCAGAAAAATTGATGGTTTTGTTGGGAAAGGTCGCAGTCCTAATTAGCTTTAAAGGAATGTTCAGGTTCAATATAAGAGAAGCTCAATTAAGAACAATTGTTGCATAACGTTGATTACCACAAAAAATGTTTAGACTCTTCCTTTACAGTGGAAGTAAAGGGGACAGATTTTACAAACTTTAAAACCAGAAATGCTTCAGATTTTAAGAAAACACTTAAATGAACTCTTCTGTTCAAATTTGTGTATAATTTTTGCTATAACATTCTTCTTATAATTTTTACAGTTGTTACAAGTGTAACATTGTCTTGTTCTTTGAATATAACTATACAAAGAAAAGGTTTGATAAGTTTTTTTTTTTCCTCAAAAGTCATGTTGAACATATTGTTTAAGTCTTGTGAAGCAGTATTGTACACTTTGTGGATGTACCCAATTCACATTCATTGTAAGTATCTCACTGTAACCCAGTTTTTTTTTTTAACGAGAGAAAAGCAAAAAACATTCTTTTGGCTAACAAATGTTGTTGCTTGAGCTTAACCTGCATTGATGCGCACACGTAAGTCCTGTAAAACCTTATTTCCATCTCCAGCACAAGATTTCATTTTTCTGCTTTTGACCAATCTTGCCACTGCAGAATAACCCAGGTGCCTAGGTCTCAAATCACCGTCCCTCGGCATTAGATGAAATAACAGGCGTGAATTGGAAAGGTCCTCCCTCTGGTAAAGCCGAATGGCCTCTGGAGAGAGAGAGTCTCTGACAGCTGAAAAAGCCTAACAGAACCCAGCACTTCTCTCAGCGGATTAATGAGCTCACACTCTTGCCTTTGTGCGTTTCTGATAAAAGCTTTTTTCTCGAAAGCCAGTCAGCACAGGGACATAGGGAGCCTGTTGGATGGCCTTAGCTATATAACATAATTTTTATTTGAAAATACACACAGTCATAATCTGAATTTTGCACTATTTGAATAACATTACCTAATATTTAGCTCAACCGTCTGCACCCTCTGTGATTGTGCTTTCTCTTTACAAAAAAAAAGCATCTGCTTTAAAAAGCTATTTCACATTGAGTTGTCTTTTTAACTGCTCTTAAGTACTTTGTTAAAAGTACAGTTCACCCAAAAATGTATGTTTTGTCATAACTTACTCATTCTCTGGTTTCTTCAAACTGGTTTCTTTGATACCCACTTCATTTTTTATCAACAGAAACATAATTAATTTAAATGAAAAAAATCAAATGTGTCACACAAGGAATTCTGGTAAAGCCCCTGTCAATTATAAGACGACTTGTCATTTAACTGTATTGACTGTACAGTACAATTACATGAAATAATGTTAGATTTATAGGCTCCAGTGAAATCAGTTTTTATTTTATATTTTAGTTTTTTCTAAATTTAACATTTTTTCCCAATAATAATCAGAATCATCTCTAAAAAATATTTTTGTTATGTATGTATAAAATACTGTATTGTGCATATTTTTACATTTTTATTATTTTTATTAAAATAATGTTTTAATAATACTTGTATTAGTGTTTTTATAGTCATTTTATAATTAGTTGTAGTAGTACTATCATATATTATATTATTAATAATATTTATATCATGATTTGTTTTCAAGTTAAATGTGTATGAATTTATGTTCTTGTATATTGAGGTGGCTGGTACCTCTGGTATATTATTAGTTGCTTAGTTGCAGAAAAAAAAATCTACAGGCAAAGTTACAGATCTATCTACCTATATATCTATGATGTTTATATATGTAAAGTGCTTATTTAGAGTCTGCCTCTACCCGTTTTCCCATGACACACTGGTTCAACAGACTGTCTTTTAAAGAGATTATGGTGCGTCCATAACAGCCAACAAACCAACTAATCAGCGTATTTGTGGCAGATTAATTTGATCTTGGCAGTATTTACCCCCAGCTCACACACATCTACCAGAGCTTGCCCAGACGATTCATTGCATCACCCATGTTGAGATGACAGAAAAATGCAAAGCATGTGACTCCTGCCTCTACCAGCCCTTCCACATTAGCATTTCCCTTCTCAGATTGGGTGGAGTGCCCCTGGGATGATGCATCTATTCATTTCATTGTGGATAGCCCTTTTATAGTGGTCAAAGGGAGTAAGACTGTATGTTTATACAGTGCTGCTTTTATTGGCTATTCCCATTAGCCGCTAATTGCCAGGTTGCCTTGGTAACACACTTGGCACAGGGAACTAATGTAAAATTTATGTCAAGCGAGCATGGCATTTCCTCCTCTGCTCTGTTAGCATAGTTGCACTCAGCTCAGGGAGCAGGGGTGCCATACTATGAAAATAAATTCATCCTGTAAGCGGTGCCAAGATACAGATTTTTTTGTTGTTAAACGTTGATTCACAGCTCTGTCGTCTTACTGAATTACCGTACCCACTTATATTTGGCCATATCTAAAAGGTTTGAAAACACTTTATTTTAAGACCCATTTCTTGCGATTAACTAGTTGCTTATGAACGCGCATATTGATAGAATATTTGCTGTTATTTAGTACTAGGAGGGACATATTAATGCCCTATTCTGTATGACCACATTTTAGATGTGCATCCCATACCTAAACTTAAAAACGTAATTTTTATAAACATTCCTTAGAAAAAGCATTACTGGTGTGCATCTCGACAAAACAATGGAACTGACATGATTTAAGATCAGTCAGTGCAATGTACTTTCAGCTCAGATTTACATTTTAGTCTAGGACTAGCTTAATTAAGCCTTGTCTGTGAAACTGGGGGTTGGAGTTTGTTCAGGGAAAAACTTAATTGATAGTGAATATGTGTTCCCTGTTCTAAAATGTTACCAAAAGTATTTTTAAAGACTTAAAAGAGAATCTTTATCAGTTAAAGGTGTTTTTCTTGTGTTGTGGTTAACAATACAGTTAAATCCAGGCCCATACTGTCACACTGGTGTACTGGCAAGACACGAGTTGTCGTCGTAATGAAACATATTTTACACCTGAACAGACTAATCAAACAGAACTAGGTCATGGGGAAAAAAAACAAAAGAGCACACGGGAAAAATCACAACAAAGAATATCCATACATATAACACATACCCAGTTGCCCTAATTTGTTACTGAAGTCATATGCATGATTTTACGGTAGATATATTGAATATTAAATATTAAAGAATTTTTTTCAGTATGTTTTATAATTTTATTGTATTTATACATAATTAATATCCTGAAATATGATTTTGTTAATACTATATATTATACAATGTTGCAAAACACATATTTTGTTTTTATTTTTTTATCATGGTTAGATTATAGTATTTATAACTAGCTTCATATAAAAACAGCAGAGGTCTAAGGAATGTCCCAATTTAAATGGCTTGGTAAATGTTTTTGGGTGCGTTTTGATCTACAGCGGACTCATCAGCTGCAGAGGTTTGTAACTATGGCAAATAATTGTCAGAAATGAGATATATTTGTAGGAAGCCATTTGTGAAGCGCTGCAATTTTCATAATGAAGGTAAAAGGAATGTCACCACATTTAAATAACAATTGTACCAGTCATTTTACATTTCATAATCAACTCATCTGCTCCAACAGGACAGAAAGTCTTAGTTCAAAGAGGCCAATTAGTGGTCTTCATATCCCGCTAAAGCCCTTATTAGTCTGACAAAAAAATTAATGCACAGGAAGACTGGAGCAAGAATAGCTCAGGCCTCACAGTGAAATCCTGCGGAGTTGAAAAGATTCATCAACACAGGACCACATAGAACCGTCAGTGCATCCCTTGTTAAGATAAGCCACGCTGTTTAGTATAAAGCAAAGCAGTAACTAAATCAGTTCATTTTATGTGAATACTCTTTTATGGGGTTGTAACATTTACATAAAATATTTACTTCAAAGTTTTGAAGCTCTGATCAAACAAAGCATTTATATTCTGGTGCTTTAAATGCCATTGAGTTGACACTTTCTGTGACAGAACTTTCTCAAAGTGTTCAAGAGATTAAATGCGTATAGTCATGGCATTTATTAAATGATTTTGCTCTTGTGTCGTTAGCTTTATAATATGAGTGGGAATTACTCTTGTCCAGACCTGTTAATGTCTGTCTTCTAGTCATTTGTTCCTGTGGGAGATCACACATCCACACGCCAGTTTTAGGATTTTCCTTTCCACAGCCAATTCAAACGAGACTCACAAAACGGTCCTGTCCTTTTTTGCCAATGTTTGTTTCATTAACCTCTTTGTCTGTTTTAGTCCTTTGTTGTGTCTTTGACCCCATTGAATTGCTTCGAGGGATTATTATATTGTGCATTTCTCTTTTTATCACTTTCTCTTTATAAAAAGCTGTTTTGATCTCAAAAAAGCATCATCACCATTTGATAATGGAGCCTTTAATGATGGCACCTTTGACTGGCAACTGCTATAGTCTGAAAACCTGTGTGGGATGCTGTGATGCTGATTGGACAGTCTGTGATAAATTGCCCTCAGACGGAGACTCAAACCTGTTGAGTTACTGAGACTTTAATTAGAGTGTTCTCCAGCAGCGAGACGGTCTTTACTAATTGTATTGCAACCTTACGGTTTATTTTATTTTTAATTGTAATATTTTTTTCTTTAGTCTCCTTTTGGGAAAGGTATTAGTTGGGACTTTAATTGGCTGCTAAAGGCTGAAAATCTCTTTCGTTAGCTTGACAGATTGCCACTTTCAGGTCATGTATGGGACAAAAATTAATCTGATTGCAGTTACATGGAAAGAATATCGCTGGTTTTTATGGGCACATCCAGCCAATGAGAGCATGGCAGAAAAAAGTACTGAGAGACATAAAGAGACTTTTTTTCTTCTAAAAGTAAAGTAAGTCTTGTAGGGCCGGTTTCCCAGATAGGATTTAGATTAAGCCAGGACTAGACCTTTGCTAATTTAGGACATTTAAGAATTTTTAGAAATGTCTTTAGACATGTCTTACAAAAATGCATTATCTGTGAGCATTTTAAGACCAAACAATGGCAATGATGTATTTTAAGATATCT
>JAUCMS010000095.1:8553316-8575263 GCA_032357445.1 Enteromius radiatus | reverse complement strand
TACATTAATGAGAAAGCGCAAACTAGTGAAAAAAATAAAACAAGTCAAGTATTGTATGTGAGTTATATAATTTATCATAGGATGATGCTGAAAAACAACCTGGTGCTTTATTACTGAATACTGTAGCTTTGCTGTTGTTATTTTAGAAAAGTTTCAAAAACAAAATGATCAAATATTCCAGGTGTATTGTGGAATAGTTGTGGAGCTTTAGGCAGAGTTTCCGGACCAGAAAGACTGATTGAAGGTGTATGCAGTACAATTTACATACTTGACAGTGAAATATTGCATTTATTGTTTAAACAACTCCTCCCCTTCAGGCAAAACAAATTTGTATGCAGTACTGTATATGAAGGCAAGCTGGAAAGCAAAGGTAAAATATGAAAATAAAATAAGGGAAAATAAATGAAATGAGAGAAATGGAAAAAAAATGAAAGGAAAGAAGTGAAGGAAAGAAATAAAAACAGGATAAGTAAGAAAGAAAGTAAATGGAGTGATAGGAAAAATAATTAGATGTATAAATAAAAGTAAAGAGAGAAAGGAATTAAAGAAGATGAGGACATTTAAACTGAATATAGGAAAGAATATGAAAGAATATTAAGTAGTAGGCTACAGAAAAGAGTAGCAGCAATGGGGCCACCATGGAATAAATGTAATTTATTTAAAGTTTATGAAAGTTTTTGACTGACAGGACAGTCTAAACTTTTAAATGATGCTATTGAATTTCCATGTGGAGTTAAAGTGTAATCTGTTGCTATAGTGACCCCAGATCCACTAACTATGCTGCTTAAAAGTACATTTTGAAAGTGTGTGCATGTCTGTCTGTATTAAGTAGCCTAATTGTGGTCAGGTTTGACTATACTTATAAAATGCTCTCGCTTTTCAGAAACAAATTTAGTGAAACACTGACTAGTGAGTCTTAAGTCTGAAATGTTCATATTCATCATCCTAAAGATTTGTCATTCTCTTGTGAAAGAATTAGCAAAAAAGTAGCAAATTTCGCAAAAAAATTAGCAAAACAGAAGGAAAAAAACCCTCTGTGGAGGCGGGATAGAGGAGAAAAGACCTCAGCGGAGGAAGAAAATGGGGGGCCTCTGAGGAGGCGGGTGGGGAGTGAAGAGATGAAGGAGGTTTAGTGGAATGGAGTTAAAGGATGGGTAGGAAAGAAAGAGAGTAAAAAAGTGGGAAAAGTGGGGTGGGGCAGGAAGCCTGAGTACTAGTAGGGCCCAAGTCTGGTAGGGTTGGATGGGGGACTGGAGGTTGAAAATATATATGTAGTGACCTTTTTTAAGCTGGTCAGTTTTGCTTTGTTCAGGAATTAAATAAATTAAGTTATGGAAAGCAGGGAAAAATGGGAAATGGAGGTTAAAACTGATGTGAAATGATTTGAGCGATCTCCAGATGGTGAGGCATGACTGGAGGGTTCGGGGGACTACGGCTTGAGGGATGCTTCGAGGAGAGGCCTAAGGGCGTGATTTAGGGGAATATGAGTTGTGAATAAGGAGGAACTGGTGTCGGCAGGAGATCGGCATCTGGGTTCAGCGTCCTGAATCTGTGCTAATATTTGATTTCTGATGGTTGCGGAGACTGGGGTGGGTTCAGAGGCTTGACTGACATGGGAAGGGGGTGGCTGAGGAGAGAGAAAAGGGGGGCCGAGAAGCAGAGGAGAGCAGGGGTTGGAATAGGAGCTTGTCTGATGACTGGGTTAAGAGGTTGGTTAGTGGGGAAAGAAGAGACAGGAGCAAATGGAGAAGGAGTGGGGACCACTGCCATAAAAGAGAGAGGAGGATATGTTAGGATAAGCTTAACTGGTGGATGGTAACTGGTAACTGGTAAATGGTGACATGGTCTCTTGCAAATGAATGCGTAACGAGATAAGGAACGGAAGGAGGTGTGCTTTCTTAAGGAGGAGGCTTGCAGATTTGATTGGATGGAGATTAATGGATTGATTACGGGACGTGGATCCAGCCATGGCTTATCATGCGTGCGCGCTCCTCCAAAAATTTGTTTATCACCTTATTTGACTCTCAGATGGGATCGTATGGATCGATTCGTATGTGTGAGTCGAAATATATTAAACACTTTTAAAACTACACAGCCTCAGTATGATTCACTATCACTTTCTTGTTTTAGTAGGAGTTTCATTATGAATCTATGGAGAAATCTATTAGACTGTGTCTGTCAAATGTGGCTTTACTGAGCACAAGGCCACTGGTGCTCAGTTTGATATAAACAAAACACTATTGGTTATTTTAAAGGGGAGCAGAGCTGCTCTATATTCCCCACCCTGTATTCCCGATTTCAGTTGAAATTACGTTACCACATAGAATAATGCTGTGTGCGTCAAGACATTTTAAGGAATCCCCAAATATCCTCAAACATTCAAATTTTATGCACATGAAAGGTGACAATGTAAGTTTCTTTGCATTTTAATGCTCTTGTTAGCCTATCTAGTTGATAGGCTATCTATTCTACGTTGTTCATTCAAAATATTGCAAGAAATAAGAGCATCAGTGTGAAGATGATGTTTACGGCGAAACTGAAAACACAGAATGCGTATTGCATTTTCTAAAGGGACATTTTTCACCATTGCACTCACAGTTTGCACAAGAGATGCTTGTTTAGAAAGCAACTCTACAATAACTTTACAATAAGGACTTTTTTTGTGGGACTTGGTTTTTATGGTTTTTCCCCATCCAACTGCATGTCAGGGATTAAATTTAATAAAGTAGCCTACTCTTTGTGACTTTTTTCAAAGATAGTTGCATTATTTTATTACGCTGAAATTATGCTTCTTAAATTCAAATATAATTCACATTTTGATAATATTTAATTTGAATTTAGTTTTCCAGTCATTTTGACAGCACTAGAACTCAGTGTGCAAAGATTGTACAGTGGCTCTGAACTGTCAAAACACTTCTTAAAATGCTATGGATGCAAAAAAAGCAAACCCTGACTAGTGACGCCTATAAATCAGCAAAATCATGTATATATTTAAATCTACTTTTTTGCCCAGATATCTGCAAGGAGGTAATGGGTGGGGTTCAGGTTAAGTGATCAAAAATATCATTAACCTGTGCATTAACGGCGGGCATCTACAGGATATAGTGTAACAAATGTGTGTGCATCTGTTTTGTAAGTCATATAGATGCAATTAAAAAGGTATAAATAAAGCTTTTGCACCAGGTACAGCATCATGTACGTTGTATTTAAAGATTTTTTGAGTTTGCTCTAAGAATGAGATTTCAGATCAGACACGCATATCCAAACACGTCCTAAAGATAAAAGCTTTTTCCTTTCAAGCTTGAGTCCCCTTTACAGTCCTTATTATATAACAAAGTACTGTAACATAGCCAGTGTGCTAATGATGTGTGTCAGGTTTTTCCTGATGTGTTGAGGCTGGTTTTTGATGGCAGCTCTTTGGGCGCTTTGGGTTTGATGGCTCCAGATGGGGCAGGGAGAGATCAGCCGGTGGAGGTCTTCCTGAGAGAGGGAGGAGACCCAGTAGGGGACTCATCCCATCCTCTGACTCCTCCACAGCCCCACAGAGCTGCTATTATCCTCTTGCTTCCAGGGCCAGGCTCAGCATCACAGGCTTAGAAGAGCACCAGTGACAGCGTGGTATTGTGAAGAGGCACACACACTTATACACACATCTCAAATATTCATACCAAATGCACACTCACGTCCCCCAGAACAAAGTAAGCATGCTAATACAAAGCACGCATTTGTAATACCTGTCGCACCTGCAATTAAATACGCCTTCATGCATTCAAATGCACATATGCACAAATAATTGCTTTTATTCACAGCAGCATACACGATTATAACAGAGCATGCATTTTCTGATAGTAAAGATCATCTACTGTAATATTAGCAGTATTTTTACATGTAATTTTAATGAATTCGTACTTTTCAGAACCATTTCACAGTGTGCAATACAATGTCATTTGCTGACTGGCAGGTGGGAATTGGTTTCATATTCACACTCGTCTGTTCGCAAATCATATCTGGCATAGGCTGAGGAAAATAGCTCAAACCTGTAATGCTTCTCAGCCTCCCGCTGCTTCTTAACCAATCTATTATTTTTAATACAAAAAAATTAAACCAGCTACAGTGATTCTGTAGTTCCAAAGATGTGATATGATAATTATTTGTCTTCACAAATCATTAATTTGTATTGGCATTTTGTAAATGTACTGAATTACATGATTGGAGTTGGTGTGGGTGAATGTTTCCATTGTGAATTCTACTTTACATTGCTTCCTGATTAAGAATAATATAAAGCTGCCCCACGCTGCGAGAAATTTTGATGTAATTCACTGTAAATTGTCTTTTGCTGGCTTAAATGCAAATTTTAGTCATTAACATGCAAGTCATTTAGCAGGCACTCTTATCTAGAGCGACTTGCTAAACATGCTTAAAGCATCTCAAATTTGCAAACTAAAAAAGATCTCTGCATCTGTTTTTTCAAAACTACATTCTGCTTGACGTCTCTTTTTAAATACTATTTTCACTCCTAGGTGTTTTTGTCGTATTATTCAGATGTTTTCATTTGCGAATGGGGGTAAAAATCTAATTCAGTAATATTCCCATTAGATTGAATGTGTGATTAATGTGATATCTTAATGATGCTGGCAAAAAGCATGCTTTCCTGAGCATCCAAAGCATGTGGCTCTAAACAGTCTCGTCATGTTTGTTTTGCTCTTTAGAAAGAGGGTCAGGGTACTTAACATGTATTATTTTCTAAGTAAACACTCATAATTAATGCTTAATGTTTTACCACTACATTTTGGACTTCCCTTGTGTTTTTTGTACCTGATTTAAAAAAACGTTTTAAAATTAATTCCTGCTGTTTTTATTCCGTATTAAGTAGTCTGTTACAGACAGCCATTTCGGACACATCATCACCTCTGTAACTGAACTGAATAAGAGGAGGGTTCACAAAATACTCGGTCCCTCTAGTGGTTAGGTCTGGAAATGTAAGCTATTCTAAATGCTTTAAATTCTACATTTCTTTTATAAAAATGCAATTTTATGTTATTCTGGAGTATTTTTCATGTTTTATTAAGTATGTTAATGCACTGTAAATTTGAGCACTAAGCGTGCATTTTTTGTACTTATTTTGGAGCCATTAAGTAAAACACAACATGCCCTTGCATCATGTGGTTAAAATGAAAAAAAAAATAGAAATGAAACCTGATAAAGTTGCTGCCGTTGTCTGAGAAATTCTATAAAGCATTGACAGGACTGCAGATCTCAGAGCACTCTGAAGATTTATAACAATCCGCATTACTTAAGACCTAGTGCAGTCTGTTCTGCATAAGTTGTTAGGAAATGACTTACTGCCTCTGATTTGAAGACTGCAGAGGTGAAGGAGCACTGTCTTGCAAGAGTTTAGATGAAAGCTTGAAGATGAAGTGACTATTCTGTCTGAAAGTTCAGGGCAGCTAATTTAGCACAGTCGACTACTAGCAACTCTTCAAGTGAGACAAAGATGGTGTGAAGTGACCTTCTTAGGTTGATTGAAGATCGGGGCCACATTCTGGATCATCTGCAGTTTAATTGTGCATGCAGGAGGGTCAACCTAGGGCAAACTCACTTGTACCAACATGTTGTGCTGAATTCATGGGCTTGCTGGGACGACAGGGATCTCTGACCGTGATGCCCAACAAGTTTCTGGTAATTCACTGCCACTGAGGCAGCAGAATGGGAACCAGGGTTGTTTACCATTTGAACTTTAAATGAGAATGCAGTTCAGCTTCTGAATTTGAATTTAGATAGAACACAATGCAGAGTTTAAATTCTAGTTTGCATTTTGCTAATTTTCTTATGTTTGAATTTTTGTAATTCATTATAATTTAGTAAAGCCCACTTCTTGTAAAAAAAAAAAAAACAGCAGCCATTTCATCAGTTTTTAATGTGTTTTTTAAAAAAAGAACGATGATGATCTGGAGGCAACTCTCATGAGTCACAGGTTGTTAGTGACGGATAACAAGTGGACACTTCAGAAGCTTGATTGTCTTCCAATAGGTTGTTCTGAAAATGACCTGGTTAAAAACAGCTCATTCAAGTATGTTGTCAAGAGCATGAGGAAAATGGTTGATCTGTTTTCTGCTTTCATTTTTTTGCAGCAAGGTCATTAAAGGCCTCTTAAATGTGATCAGAAGTGTGTCTGTAATAAGTGATGTATTGATGATTTCTTCAAGTGCAGCTGGAGAGGCTGTATTATTTGAGAAAATTATTCTCAGTTGGAAACTTAGACATAGATAGGTGAGTGTGTGGTGTTTTGAAATTGGTTGTAAATGTGTGGCTGTTAATGGTTAGCACCTTTTCAGAGTAAATGCAATGACAGCAGTGAGAAAAATAGTGTGATGAGATGGGGGAAGACAGAGGTGAATGACATCAACAGATGATCATGGTGTGGGGGTATAAATGGCTTCAGCGACCTCTATTAAAATGGAAAAACTTAACTGCTGTTCTGGGGTCGTATGATTACTTTTGGACTTCATACAGACTCAAATCATGTGCTACATAGGTTCCTTTTAATGTAAAATCCTAGTGTAAGCATTAGGTTATGATGTTTTTAATTAGTTTTGCTGTTCTAATTATTTTATTTATTTTGACTTCATCAGTGTTATATAGTTATAGATATTTACTCCATCAACTATATATATATAGTATTCATATTTAGCAATTACTTTAAATATTTTCATAAAAAAAAACACCTTGATAGTAAACCAAAAAAATGATATCAGATACACTTGTTCATATTTTTTTATTTTACATTTTGTATTTTACAGCCAGAGATCATAATATGCCACTGTGAATTTACACTAAATGCATATAGGATAAATTATAGTGATGTGGGGAAATTTGTGCAATGTGTTCTACTTAGCTTTGGGTGTGCTTAGATTTTGCAAATATACATGCTGTTCGGATTCCTACATTCCCTTTCTATTACATAAATCACATTTCCATAGTACTTATGCTTATAAGAAAAAATAATGATAAGCAACATCTAGATCAATACGATTTTCCCTTATATTCACAGCTAAAATTAGGTGTATGGATTTATTTTATGTGATGGCCATCTAGTGTTTGAATAGATGCATCACACACAGATTTTTCTTTGTGTGTTTCTCTGTGTGTGTGCGCGTGTGATTGAAGTTATTTAAAATCTAGAAAATGATGACGAGTGGGGAGAAATCAGAACATGGAGTAAGAATGAGCCTATCAGAGAAAATATGAGGATATTTAAATGATAGTGATCATGACATGGCTACAGGAGAAATATAACTGTAGATATAAGACAAGGAAGAAATAAGAGTCTAATTATTATTATTGTGAAACAAGCACACAGCCTCTGCAGTCTCAAAAACAAGCAAGCGACATACATTCCCATAATATCTTCCATTCCCAGGTTCAAAATGGCAACGGAAACTATTCTGGTGCACATTTAACCTGTGTCTATAATTCAAAGTGACATTAAGTAGCACAGTGCATGTATCTCTAAGGTTACATTCTTCCATGATTACTCACGTAAATGGGCCAATGTTACTATAAAGCCAGACAACATCAGTAGTCATTTTACAGAGCGCAATGTTACATAAATAGGTACTGTGAGTTCCACAACAGGACAGAAAAGCCTGAAGTTGTATAATACATCAGGAGGAATATCTTCAACCTTGCTAAATGGAGCCACGACAATAGAACACACAAACACCCTGTCAGATACCCTCGGTACACGAGGCAGATCACATATAATCACCAGTGCTTTTTGAAACTAAAGAAAGCAAATGGCTCATTATCGTGATGACCAAGAAGCGTTTGATTTTCACTGCCCACAACCACACAGCATTCAACACAATAAGCACAATCTCTGCGGCTCTAACAAGCACACACTTTTTTTTGTACATAATTAGACCTTCTGGTGGGTACGGAAGAGATACAAATGCAGTGTAGCTCTGTTGATGATTGTTATAATGTGTTCTAAGTGTGTCTATGTACTGGAATACGGTATAGAAAGATCGCGAACATGCAAAATGAGTTACATATAATGTCTTCGACAATGAAACAGCAAGGGTGCAAAATCACAAAGCGTTCTGCGGAGATTAAAGGATGATATAGCATGCTAGGAATGTTCACTTCTGCGACTGTTTCAAATTGGCTGGGACTGTCATGCTCCCAAACTAATACGGCTTGCAACCAGAGCTCATTAAAGAGACAGTTCTCACTCCATCATCCCTTCTGAATAATGATAAGGGTGCTTTGCTATAGTCTTTACAGATTTCATCACAAATGCATCACCCTGTTGGACTTAGTCCCTATTGCTTGTATAGTAAATCATCATCATTGAGACCTGATGCTAAGTGAGCAGTGCTGGTGGCACTGGGTGTTTTTAAAGTCTGTTTTATTGTTTAATAATATGTTTTATTATTTCAAACTTTTTGGAAATCTTTTTGTTTTGTTTGTTTACTTTATGCTTTAAAATAGTGCAAATGATTTCATAAAAAATATTCAGAGCAATATTGCATTGCACAGTGAAACAGTCTCAATGAATGTCTTAAGGATTGTGGGAATGGGCATTACACTGATGATGAGTGAAAGAGAGACAAATCATAAAGCATTACATTTTCCTTTTTTTTCTTTCCCGGAGAAGCTTTTGCTACTGCACAACTGGTAAAAAAAAAAGAAAGACTGGGATGCTTTTGTTGGTTGTTTTTTTTAAATTTTGTCTAAATAAAATTAGTACATCCTTAAGTATTTATTGAGATGTCAAGCATTATTTTACACTGAATCACTGCTCATAATGGGATCTCTCTTGAAACTGGCATTTGAATCAATACTTGTGTGTATGCCTGACTATAGGAATATTCAACACCTTACATCTATATGCATATTCAAATGTATTTGCGTGCACACACATAAACAGATTGAAATACACAAACATACTGTGGAACATATTTTCCACACCACTGTTTTGCATCGATGAGGTAGTGTAAACAATGTGTGATTGCTTTTGTTTAGGTCAAAATGTAATTAGATGCTGCTGTGAATTGCTTGTGTGTGTGCATGTGCATGTGCATAATGAAGACCTGATCCTGATTGTGTTGCACAGACGTTGTGTGATGCATGCTGAAGTAAAAACAAATGCTTCTGGTTAAGTGGTTGACTTTTACCCTAAGCTACACTCATTTATCGCCGGTCTGAAAGAGGCTGGGGGTTTGGCGTGTGAATTTATTAATAGTGTGTTGGGGCTTGTCTAAACACATCCATGAATGTCAACATTTTTCCCCCAGTATTTGAAGTATCTGCAGGCACAATAATTTCATCCTAAATTTCAGATGCGGTGAATATTTTGTTTAAAAAAACAGAGAGAAAGCAATTTTTGAAGTCTAAATTTTAATCCAATCTCTATTTTTTTTTTTTTTTAGAAAAGGGTTGCTTCTGTTGTGCAGTACCTTTTAATCTTGTGTGTGTTACAAGGACGTATATCTGTTAAAGAATATTTCAGACATACAGAAGCATGCAAGGCAAAGTAGGTTTATTTATAGCACATTTCATAATTCAAATAGTGAAATGAAAGATCTCAAACAATTTAAAAAATAATTGAAAGAAATTAAATAGAATAACTTATTTCAGTTTTATTGATTATATCCTGTATATCCTGTAAATTATATATATAGCAAATAAACAAAAACAAAAGCGCAGCTGTGGTTTCCATAATTTTACCATAAAAGTACAGTAAAAAAAGCATTTATTGAGTCATCAAGCATTATTTTATATTGAATCACTCCTCATAATTGTAAAAAAAAGGAACACAGATATGGTTGCTATAACTTTACCGTAAAAATACAGTTGGGAAAAAATATATATATATATTTATATATATATATTAGGGCTCCACAATATATTGATGTGCATGACTATTTAATAAATTAATAAACATGAATAAAATCACCAATTGTTTATCTAATTGTGACAATATGATAAATCTAACTCATTTGATTTCAATCTTTACTATCTTTTATAATATTCTATGAGCATTTTTGGGGCTGCATAGTAGAATGACCTTCCACATGGTTATTGCTGTCACATCAATAGAGTAAGCATGTGTACAGTGTCTTCATGCTCTCTCTGTTTAAATCCTATTCACTAAACCTCTGTATCTCTGGGAGCTTCTCTCCCTTGTCAGATCTGATCAGAGGACAATCCTCTTTTCACATACCTGCACATTAAACCCAATCTCCCACTGACACTGGTAAACGGAGGTTGCTATGGATACACACCTTGCCTTGAAGAGTTGCATAATCTTCTCACCATCTCAGGATACCTTGAGTGACAGGAGAACCCCGCATCCAAGTAGGAAGCAGGAAGAGGAGGAGCTTCCCACTCGCTGCGCCACTTAGTATTCCATCCAGGTCTCTGTGACATCTCTCACATCTGCATGGCCAGGTGATGCCTGTGGAGAGTGGGGATTGATTGTTGAGATTCATTATTACGATCTGATCCTCAGGGATGCAGACCTAGTGACTGCAATGCATGATGGCCAACTCTTCCACCGCATTCTCTCCATTTCTAGCGTTCCGTTTATTTGTTTTAACACTTCTCCCTCAGGGAGATTTTTTTCCCTAACATGTTTTCAAAACAATGGAGGACCGTATAACAAACGCTGTATTGTGAAATCCATCCAATGGAGGGGAGCAGTTCAATCCAGTACAGCGAAGATACATTTTTATTTTATTTTTTTTGCACTCACTCTCTCCCTCTCTCCCTCTACTCCATTATCCTTTCGTTGGTCAATGCGTCATATGTTTGGATAGGATGGAGTGTGTGGGAATGGAGGAGGAGGGGGCTTTAGAGGAAGAGAAAAGAGAGGGAATAGAGGAGAACAGGTCAGAGGAGTACAAATAGAAGACATTGGGAGGGAATCGGGAATCTTTCCTCTCAGTTTTTCATTTGTGACCCGAAAGACCTAAAACAAGAGAAAGACGTGGCATTAAAATGAAAACACAATCCGTCATTCCTTTCCATCTGCTTTCTAATATTCCTCATCAATTCCAGCGCTTTGCTTTCACAGCAACTCTCAACCTCATTTTACAGCATGATCTCTTGCATCTTTTGTTTTTCCAGTTTCTTCGTTATGGCATACTATCATTCATGTTGCTTCCTTCCATCCATCTCTTTCTTTCCTCTCTCTCTCCCCCCTCTCTCTCTTTCTCTCTCTCTCTCTCTCTCTCTCTCTCTCTCCGGGTTCTTCAAGACAGTGCCGCTCTGCTGCTCTACATCACAGCTACTGTTTCCCACTCTCCTCTCTTCCACTCAGCTTCGCTCCTCTTCTCTCTGCTCCTCTCCACTCATTCAGACCGCATGCTCCCAGTCATCTCTGGCACTGTTGGGTCTGTGTGGCCAGTGGAAGTGGACCCGGACACACTGAAGGTGTTTTCCCGATCCAGTGGATCTGTGGGGAGGGGAGGGAGGGCAGGGAGGGGGTGCAGGTGAAGAGCTCTGTGTCGGAGGGAAACAGGTTGCGCGGCTTTGCGGCAGGGGCTGAGGAGGGTCATGCTTCATGAGTTAAGTGGATTTCGGACAGAGACCCCTCGCGCATCGCCGCCCCAATGTGGGGCCCTTTTCCGGATGGCGGGAACGTCCGGCCGGGAGCGATGAACCAGCTGGATGCTCCTCGGCCACTCAACTGGACCATACGGAAACTGTGCCATGCAGCCTTCCTTCCGTCTGTGCGCCTGCTTAAGGTACCCGTGGGATGGGCAAATACTAGGGGGAGGAAAGAGACAGTAAGGTCCTTTGAAAAGAGAAATGTTTTGGAAACATTGGTTTTGGCTTGCACTGATTGAATTAGTTGCTTAAAATCAGACAAATTGACAAGTAAGCTCTTGATTTTCAGTTTAACTGATACAGAAACCCTCATCATGTGATTACAATGACCTATGGGATTGATTCTCTCTGAAGCATTTTCATCCGCTCGGAAATTCAGGGCTTCTTAAGAGCTTTTTCTTGCAGTGCGCTGAAGCAGCTAACTTCTCTGTCTTATTTGATAATGACAGGTACTCAGCTCATGTGGAAGTGTATTCTCAGAGTCTGAAGTGTTGAGGTCTTGCAGCTAAATTAAAAATTGCATCGCATGGTGAGCAATAAGTGCTGTCAGCCTCGCAAGAGTAATGCTTTATTGCTTGCCCGCAAATCACTTACAACTTGTACATCCTTTACATTACAAGTACAGCATTGAACCAGAAACTTATCAGTTATATGCATGAGAAAGATAATTACCTTTGTTGTGATATGTTTGCATGGAGGTGTTAGCTAATAGGTAGTAATAAAGCTTTACCGTACACTTCGGACTGTGATAGTTGCTTTATGAGAAGGAAAGCTCCAGAGAGATCTCTGCTGGTAGTATAGTAATGCATCCCAGTTTGTAATGCAGTTTCTTCTATTATACTCAGCGTTGTTCTATTATATATTTTCTGCTTGTGTTATAGTAATAGTAATACAATGTGGATCGGTCACAGACAGGGCTTACATTCGTTTGGCTCTCACAGGAGTGAAATCCTCCCCAGGTCATGACTCACAGTGTTATGAGTGGATCATTATGTTCTTGGTTCAGTGTTTCGGCTCTGGAGGTGTAGTATTACAGAGAGTTGTTACAGCGCGTCGTGAGCTGTTTTTCGCACTGGCTGTGAAATCCAGAGAGCTGGATCTTATTTGCTCTTCCAGACAAAAGAAATGGCTAGGGAGTCACAGGCTCCTAAAATGAAACATTAAGGAGCCAAATGACATTAAATTGAAAACGTAGTGATCTGCAAGATAAAGATGGTTGTTCTGAAATGCTTTAGTTCACAGAGTCAGTTTCTCACTTCAGTTGTTTTAGTAGGTATGCTGTGAAGTTTTATAGACTACTAGGGTGTATTCTATTTGCATGTATAAATGTGTGCGACTTTAATGGCATAAGACCCTTATTGTTTTGTGTCTTATAAAATATAAAATAAATAAAAGTAAAAACATGAGTTGTGTACTAACATTATTCCCTAAAAGTTCCCAAATAATCCAGAGAAATTACATTTTAAAAAATTGAAACCCTGTTTATGGTTATGGTCGCCTGTCAGTGACAAAATATCTGCGCTATCCTCAGTTTTCACTTTTTAAGTGTACAAGCGTGGACAAAAATGCTGCTGCACCATTAAAGTAAATCCATTACGGCTAAAATGAAAATTCTAATGCAGCATTACCTTTATATCTGCTCAGTGTGTTTCACCGACATTTTAACCAATCATAGACCTGTCTGTTAAGCTTATAAATGCAATGGCCAATCAGAGGCGTTCAGAGGAGTTATCGCTAAAACTGTGCGCACATGCTGATTGAATTCAGCTCATGAATTCTCTCAGCATAAACAAGTGCAGATTGTATGTATGATGCAAGTAAGCGATTCATTCATCAAACAGTATATAAACAGCTTTACTGAATGCAAGGGGAGTTTTTCAGAAAGTGCTTAATCTCACGCTAGGCTCACTTTCTCTGTATAATTTGTTCGTAACTATGGAAGGTAAATGTAATTCAATACCTTATCTGTGAAAATGATTTGTGAATTCCATAAATCTCTTAATAGTGAAAACAACGTCTCCCGTGTTCCTCTTAGCTTCACAGCGACATCAAGCTTCGCCATTGTTGTTTTGAACATGGGACCTCTAGTGGCGAAAACTCACACAAGTATAGCATTAATCATTAAGTACAACATTTACGAATATGTTGCAAATATTTATCGTTAATTTTATGTCAGTTTTAATTTTTGGACTTTCAGTTTTAATCTAAATTATAATGGTCGGAAACAGTATACTGTTGCAAGCTGTTTGGAATCTGTTTCTACTCCTGATTTTGTAGTAAACATAGTCTCTTTGCTTGTGAATTTAAATCGTAAGAGTGTGAGATGTACTGCATATGTTTTGCATAATACATTCTATTGCTGGGTTACATAACAATGGTGGGTGGGAATTTAGATTGATTACTGTTTACCAATGCAGCATATTTGACCTATAAGTTGACTTTAAGGTGAATGTTTCTGATTGGGGTTAAAGAGCAAATGTAGTTTGAACTGCAGGTGTTCTGTGTAGGTGACTGACCACAGGAGTTGAAGATTACAGGTCGGAAATACAGATGCCCTACATATGAGATTATCTCAGAGATGAGCAAACAGCTGTGTGTTTGTCCAGCTCTGCTGAGGTGTAGTTTGTCAACAGAGCACCAAGGAGGTGGTTGGGTATTTCATTATTTGTTCATGTAATCCTATGCTTGTGAATATATATGTGTGTGCGTGAGGTCCAACAGCATAGCAAACGGCCAACCTTCCAGATATAATGAAAATACCTCAGAGCAAGTGAAGGTTTGTGACTGATGTGGCTGTATCTGTCATCGCGCTGGAGCTAATCTAATTTGCTGATGCCTTCGTCGGTTATCAGAGAACACTGGTAATGAATCAGATGCTTTGGCAGGTTACACCAATTTCACATGGTTTGTATTCCCAAGTGCCTATAGAAGTGGATATGTACAAATAGTCTCCCTTTGTAGAGCTAAATTCTATTTTTTTTACTCTCGCTCATGGCAGTCCCAACCTGTGTGCTGTAATTTTTTCCATGTAACACAATAGAGTAGTGTTCATACTTTCCTAAACATTGATGGTTTTTAGTGTTGTCAAGTTCCAAAAAGAATTAGGCAGAATTATTAGTACAAATAACTATATAAGTTTTCAGATGCCATACAATAGCTTTGTGTAAAGAACAAAAAATGTAAAAAAGCGTTTTTTCCAGTTTCATTTTTTCAGCTTGCATAATGTGTGGTTATGCAACACTTTCAAAAACCAGTGTCAATGATGTCAGACCCGTCACACTGTGGCATCATTTTTTAACGAGGCTTTATCATAAAGCCTTGGAAGACTTAAATAAATAAATAGCTTACATGCTCATTTTAGGTGAACTGTTCCTGGTTGTGTGTAGGACTTTAGGTTATGGAGAGTAGAAGAGTATCTATGATGTATCATATTTGATGTTTTGGCAAATAACGTCAATGATCATATGTGATTGGACATTATCCAGACAGTAAAGTTGTTTGCTGATCTATTGAGATGCAAATTAATGTAGCGATGTAGCACTTCCTTCCCAAACAAGTCTGTGTTCTCAGCAGGTGAAAGAGACGGTGATCTATGAGCTGTAGAGTGTGTGTGTGTGTGTGTGTGTGTGTGTGAGCATGCTTTATCTGTGTGCTTTTTGGTTTGACAACTGTTGCATAATTTGCTCAAGATTTTTGTAAAGTTTTTTTTAACAAATTTTATGATTCATTTAGCAATTGACAGAAAGCCATGTGTGCAATTGGATTAGATTGTCCTAAACTGCTTGGTGTATTGTTTAAAGACATCTGCCAATTATGTGCTAATTAAGATGAATTAGAAATGTGGGCATGCTCGATGCTGCAGTGAAAGTGTGCAGGGTAAACACTGAGTGGAAAAATACATGCATGCATGCATACATATATATAATTCATGTGTATCATGTTAACTCGTGGCTACCCATGTGAAAGTGAGGCCGATGTTTTTGTGTGTGGTATTAATCCTGTGAACTGAATCCACTAAATAGTTTGATTCAACATTTCCTTAAATTTTGTGCCAAAACCAATTCCACTTATTTGCAATGCTCTATGAATGAAGTTCCATATGTCCTACACATTTCGTACAGTATATCCACTATCCTGAGTAAACTCATTATGTCAGATAAGATATTCAGCCCGCAAAGCGCTGAATATTTAATTGTCACGTTCAAATATTTATTGTCAGTTTATTTTAAATTATGCATTTCCATTTGCTTTAATATTTAAGATTACAAGAGTTACATTACTATCAGTATAAAGAAAAATATTTAATCCAAAGACAAATACAGTCCTGCTTTTCTCATGGTGCGTTAAAAGAGTGAAGCCATCTCCACAGCAAATGTCTTCAGGGTTGGTGGCAGGTGTTGGGACTATATACTGTATATTGAATATCATCTCAGTGACACACTCTGACAATCTCATCTCTCTCATTCTATCTCTCTGTGGCTCACTCTCATGTTTCTTATTTCTCTTTTTGTTCTATACTAAATCACATTTACTTACTGTTTGGAAAAGGATTGATGTAGTGATGAAAAAGGCTGGTTTTAAATTCTGCTGTACACTGAAATTCAGTACTTACTCTTTAGAGAATCAGCAAGTGGCCACACAAATAACTATACTAAAAAAAACTCAAAAGGATTAAGCCACGCAAACACATTTTTCATGCACTGACATCTCAGCAACTTGGATTTAGAGATGTATTACTCAATTAAATTAATTTATTCCTGTACAAGACATGGTAATAAATGCATTAGCTCCTTAACAAGCCGAATCCAAGTAAATCTTTGTCAAGTTTGTCAATTGCACATTTACTTTGTCTTGTAACTAATGTGAATTTTATTCAAAGACTTTTATCTTAATTTTTTTCTTTTTAGTTTTGAGTGTAATCTGAATAGAAAATACACCTTTCTCCCTTTTCCACCTTATTCTTCATACAAACAGTCAGAGAGTGCGGAATTAAATTGTTTTGGGGATTTGTGTGTGTGTGACTGAATTAATGCAAAATGCTGATTGCAGCAAACTCTTTTTAATGGAAAAGTTGACATCTCTTCCTTGGTGATTGTAATGGCAGTAAAACTGATGCCTTGCAATAAGAAAATGTTGAGAACTATATAATGGTTATGCATCTAGGCTTATGCAAAGGTTGCAGCTGTAATTTTGGTATGTCTGACCTAGATATTGGAGTTATTGAGCTTCTGTTCTGGCCTCTGCTGTTAGTGTACCAAGGGCTTTTTTGGTAACGTACCGTCTCATGTGGTGTTCAATAAATTTATCATAAATTATTCACAAGGTCCTTTAATGAGCTCAGGTAGGACTGCTGCTCTGATTTTAGTTGCATTATTATATTGAGTTAAAAGTTAATTGTATGAGAATGTGGGCAGCTCATCACTGGAAACATTGCATTTATCGTTATTCACTCAATCAACATAAGAGACAGCCTGATAAATCTTTTCATAAAAATACTTGAAGAGTGACTTTATGAATCACCGGTCTTTGATCTCCAGAGACCTTGGACAACAAAAGCCTGATTTTCCTTTGATAAATGATGCATGGGTTTTAAATGCAAGTCAAAACATCTTCATGTCTAAATAAATACAATTTGCATTGCTTGAATTAGCCATGTCTCTGAATATCTGAATAGAATAGATTTTTTTTTTCAATATTACTATCAAAATGTATGGGATAGTTTTTCCCCACTTTTCTTTCAAACATGCATGACTTTTAAAAGTAACATTTGGAAATATGTTTTTGACATATGTTTTTTCTTTTAAGGTTATTTTAAAGAAAAAAAAGATTTCACCATAAAGACAACATACTGTAAACTGGCTCTCCATGTGTTGGTCTTTGTGTATTATATTGGTTTGTCTTGGTTGTCAAAGCCAGAAGTATTCTTGTCAGAATTTTCTTTGAAACTAATTTTGGTTTGAAATAAATGAGCACCATGTGCTTTTATTTACATAGCCTTGAACAGAGGACAAAAAAAATTTGCATCACCAAGCAGTTCCTCCAGGTTTCCTGCCATTTCCTTAGAAAACATTCACAGTTTCAGTGCTGAGGTGAAACGGGACAGTCTTCCCTCCCTCTTTCTAAATGGAGGATTTGGAATTAGCTTCCCTCAATGGGCAAGTCATGAATGGGCTCTGAACGGGACCGGCCCTTTGAAGTTGGCCAGCAGTAATAAGCTTCTCTCGTCTTTAAAATGTGTGGTAAAATGTGCTGCATAGCCATGTCAAAGACGCATGCAATGAGATTCTCAGGAATGGAAATCACTTTTAATCTTTTTTTCTTCGCTCTTGTCTTTGCGCTTGCAAATGGTCTCTTGGTGCCTGATCCGATCAAGTATATCTTCCTCATGCTCGCTTTAAGATGCCCTGTCAGCACGTTTGATAGGTGTGAGGCAGTTTTACATGCTTAGTGGGTGTGTGTGTGTCCATTTGCACTGTACAATTTGTGTGGCCAGAATAAATTGAATGTGTGAACACATAAAATGAGAGTGGAACCAAGGGCTATTTTCAGGAACCGCTGTTTCTTATATCTCTATATTGCATGTTTGTGTGTGTGTGTGTTCACACACAGTCCCCACGTTTCAGATTTAATGGATATTGGACCTGTGCTCCAGTTTCTTTCTCATTCCTTAAAGTGAGCTATTTCTGTCTCCTCACCCCTGAGTCCCAGATCCAGCCCTTCACCACAGCTGTCCCTGGCTCACCACACCTCTTTTTGACTCAGTCACTCCCTCATGTTCTCACACGATCATCCCTATCCTTCCCTGCCCTTGATTTATTAATTCATTTCTCCTCCTTATGGAGCTGGACAGCGTGTTACCTATATTTCTGATGTGTGAATGACATGACGTGTCTGCGTATGTCCCCGGCCCAGCTTAGAATAACTTCCATTGTTTCAGGAATAGAAACACATGGGGCTTCACCCTGCCTGCTAACAAATAATTCCTTCACACCTCATGAAACAAATTTTCCCATCTGAACTCTAAAGCTACTGTAAAGGTGAGTAAAGGGCATGATTGGATTGTTCCACTGTGACAGAATAGAAAGCTACTCTCTCTGTCTGTCTATGTGATGTATCTATCTATTCATTCTCTGGAATAGTCTTCACCTAACATATTTCAGCCTGGTCTTATAATTTATAGGTATTAGTATGTAACACTTACAAGCACAAAATGTACGTTTATGTGCATTTTTAATGATTCTGAAATGTACAATTTGGACGTATAAGACAAAAAAATTGCTACACATTTTTAGCTAAAAGTAGTAAAATATTTCTTTTATCATAACAATATTTGTATCGTATTGATCAGAGATTTTGATTTTTAGATCCCTTAACCTACCCATTATATGATGTGTATAAAAAGATATATGTTATAAGATATGATTTTTCTGCAGTAAAATATCTCAGGTGCACCTCTCACTGCGTGAGTATAAGAGGGCACGCGCAGAATGGATCTGCAGGTTTTCACTTAAGAGCCGGACTGGCGTCAGCGCGACCTCAGAGTCGCGGCATGAAGGTGTAATGTCTCCGTTCCCTCCTTCAGGGAACGTGGGTTACGTTCGTAATCTAGACGTTACCCTTTCAGACGAATCACTTCGACGTTACACATGGGAACCCCATGGAAAAGGCCACGACTCTAAGGCCGCGTTACGCGGAGATCCCCTGCCAACTGGCGAAATACTTTTACAAGTTTGCCAGCATAGAATCTGCACGTAACCTTCTCAACCTCCTGTGGCCCAAGAAGAGGGGGGCCAACAGGGTTGCTTTCAGTGAAGCAGGCGGTTGAGGGTGGAGCACATGCTTTTCCTTTTTTGAGAGTGATGGCGCACGGATCCCGTGGGAGTGGCACAGCAAACTGGCACCCGCCAACCTCTACGCGGAGGCCGTAAAACCTGGCGAAGGTGTTGGGTGTCGCCCAGCCCGCAGCCCTACAAATATTTCCTATAGTCATTAGCCATTAGCCAGCTCATAGGACGAGGCAGCACTCCTTGTTGAGTGGGCTCTCAGACTTATCAGGCAAGGCTCTCACTGGCATAAATAAGCCAGGGAGATGGCTTCTACCACCCAATGAGCCAACCTCTGTTTGGAGACAGCATTCCCTTTCTGCTGTCCACCATAGCAAATAAAGAGCTGCTGAGAGCTTCTAACACTCCGAGTGCGGTTAGTGTAGAGGCGCAGTGCGCGTACTCTTCGTCGACAGAGAAGGCTTGTAGATCCCCTACCCTCTTGATAGAGGCCAGCGCAATGAGGAGCACTGTCTTCAGTGTCAGAAACTTTAGTTCTGCAGACTGAAGGTGCTCAAGTCCAGCTCCATACCGAGATAAGAGATCCTCTGCACCGGGGAGAGTTTGCTCTTCTCTCGGTTGACCTGAAGACCCAAATGGCTGAGCTGCCGAAGCACTATGTCCCTGTGCGTACACAACAGATCCTTCGAGTGAACTATTATCAGTCAGTCGTTGAGATAGTTGAGGATGTGGATGCCCATCTGCCACAGCGGTGAGAGGGCACCCTCCGCAACCTTCGTAAAGACGCGGGGCGAGAGGGACAGGTCAAAGGGTAAGACTTTGTACTGATATGCTCGAATTGAATCACATAGACGAGGCGCACCGTCCGAATCAAGCACCGCGAGGGGCTGGGGAGTGCTATCCACGCTCGGAGCCATGTCGCTAGGGGAATCAGGGCCGAGGCTGGCCCCGCCAGGCGGCGGGACCTCGAGGGCACAGATGTACCACCACGTACCCCCTGGCTGCACCGCTATCGAGCGTGGTGAGAGCCAAGGGCTTGGGCGCAACCGTGACGAGTAAGGGGCTCGCCACAGCCTGGTTAGCTCTTCGTGCACCTCCGGCAAGAAAGGCACTGGGTGAGAGTGCAGCGGTGCCATTTCTCTGGCCCCCAGAAACCAATCATCCAGCCACGAAGGGTCGGCTGAAGGCACCTTGGACACCTCCAGACCGATTCCTGCCGTGGCGCAGAGGAGCAGAGCTCACTATCAGAGTCACCCTCTGATGGTGCGGAGGACATCTCGAAGGGCACACTCAGGCCTGCATGAAGGGGGGGCGGTCTCCTCTGGGAGAACCACGGGACTATGTGGTGCTGCAGAAGTCCGCGTGGCTTATAAACCGGACGGAGCATTCTGGACAGTCACCTGGAGGTCCCCCAGGTGCCTCGCCGCGGTCATCGTGAACTTGCTACGGTCCAACAACTTCCCACGGGAAAGGACACGAGGAGAGCTCCAAAAGCAGAACGGCTCTGAAGTGAAAAGCTGCATGTGCATTCTGCGCGTGCCCTCTTATACTCAGGCAGTGATGAGGTGCACCTGAGCGCAATCAAATGCACGCTAATATTCATTGGCCCTTTGTATAAAGATCAAAGGCAATTGGTCTCTCTGGTGAGTTCCCCTGTGTAACATCGAAGTGATTCGACTGAAAGGGTAACTAATCCTGTGTTACTTGACTAGGAATAGTTGAATAGTGAATTGGTCATTAATAATTTCTCACAATTCATCTTTGTGTTATAAAAAAGCCTTTCAAGTTGTAAATTAAACAGAAATATGTTTCTTAAGAAAATACTATTTACATTTTCAAACAGGCACACTAATTTTAGGTCAAGCTGATAGTCTTTAACCTGATGAAACTTCTACTCCTCTGCTTAAAAAGTAAAGTAAGGGATCGCTTTTAAAAAAATCAATATTAAATTTGAAATCTAAATTTGCCATCTAATTAGATTAAAATTGAATGCAGCGTCTTTTACGCTGGTGCATTCACTTTAAATTTTTCCAGATTCAAGAACCATACAGATAAGACTAAAATCAATCTAATCTAAAAAGGCTACTTTTATTTGTCTACACTGACAATAACAACAAAACATTATGCTTTTATAAAAAAACAAAACAAAAGAGGGTGCCTTTTCTGCAACAGTTCTCCGTAAGCAACTTTCTACACATCACAAAATCAGTGAATACTTGACACAGAGACATGAGAAATATGTGTCTACTTTTAAATTAACAAATTCAAAAATATTATCTGATTATGTAATCCGTATGAAACTAACGCAAGGTACTGTCTTTCCCGTATTTGAGCTCATTTATATGCAGTTACCTGCATGCAAACGCCCTCAATTGATATAAAAAAAAAAACAAATAAATAAATGATAATCAAGATTCATCTAATTAGGGGTTCGAGCGCGTAGCGCTGAAACCCTATTGTAATTGTAAGAATTATTATTATTATTATTATTTATTATTATGATTCTGCCCTAAAACTGATCGTGCAGCCCAAACCGTAAGGCCTAGA
>JAUCMS010000095.1:8521943-8544006 GCA_032357445.1 Enteromius radiatus | reverse complement strand
ATGTGATGACATCATCGTTTCACAAAATATACGGATTGGCTGTACACACGAAACCGCAAGGGTGTCGTTTTCAGATTAATCCACTTTGGGACCCAGTTTCTCCTAAAACGCTGGATCCGTGTGGACGAAACGCCAATACGATAAAAAATGTATACGTATACAGCGAAGCGCGTCTCCGTGTGGACCGGCTGTAAGTGTTTGGTAAATGTTTAAATCTAAAGCAATATGCAACCTGTGCAACAAGCAGAAGAGGCATCGGCAATCAGATCTGATTTATTAAATATCTTCACTTAAAATATTATTAATAGGTGACTAAAGCTGGGGAGAAGATTGCTAATAAATGGATAAGATGATTAAAACACATCTATTTTAGAACCCACTTGAGCTAAATCTGGAAAATCGAATTCAAAACCTATTGCAGTCGTTTGCAACACACTTGGCACCCTATAGGTATTCCCTGCTTCACCAGTGAGTCATTTAGCATCCAACAGGGGAATAGACTGGCAGAGAAGTCTTAAGTGTTTGTGCTTGAAGTTATCGGATTGGCTTAGCACTTGATTCCTGCCACTAGAGTGAGTCATAAGTGTAGAGATATGTACTGTTAGATTTACCACCACTTTTTGTATTGCTCTCTATGTTACATGTATTCCCATGATTTTTTGAGATTTGGTGATTTAAGTGTGGAGCTATGAAATAAAAGCTTGCTTTAGATTGAATAATTATAATAGTTCAAAGTACCATGACATTATGAATATAGTGATCATAAGTGTCTTGGCATATATCACAGTTCCACAGTATTACACACTGATTTCTTATTACTGCCACAGTACAGGCTAGAGAAGAGTTAAATATTGAATATGAGATGATTCAGGAAAGCCCTTTCTCCATTAGTGAGGTGAGGATTTTCTTTTTGTAGAAGGTGTTATTTCAGCGTTTTAGCACTGGTGACACCCGCTCTGCACCAGCCTGTCTCTTTTTAAGCCTTTATGACTCTGACACTTCATTATCAGCCTATCGGCTGACAGCATGACAGGACGAATCTGAGCCAATCAGTGCAGCTGCTGATTTGTGACCAGTGGGCAGAAAACAGGAAGTCGATAGATAGATATGCTCTTATCTGCTGTCCTTTATGCACACCGCTTAATTGTAATGTGACATGTTATTTTCCCCTGAGCTTATTATTACTATGCAAAAATGTGCACCAAATGCAAATGTTTCATTAGCATTGATGCCACAAGTTTGTACTTTTAAGTTCCAGACTTAACAGTTTACTTACTAATGAGCAAATGGTTTGGGCTGAATGAACAATCTGAGATGTGAAGCCAAGTTTAATCATTAGCAGTGGGCTCGTATGATTTTTCTTAAGGAGTCTTGAGCAAATGTCACAGTCATTGCACATTGTGACATCAGGTGATGAAATCACAACTGAAAATGCCAACTTTGACAGGAGCTAAATTTCAAGCATAGGAGCACAAAAACAAAGGCAAAAGGCAGCAGCGGGTAATGGAGCTCAACAGAAACTCTGCAAATGCAGCCCCCAGAGAATACGAGGAGGAAATTCTAGCAAATGTCCACCTGCAAAAAGAAGAACTACTCGTTTCAGGATGTCTACGACTGTTCAGACTGAGACTTTTAAAATACATTTCCTTGGCTCACTTTTGCCCTTCATCTGAACAAGGTCTGAGATATACAGAATGTCAGTCATATTTTAAAAGCACAGACTACTAGTAAATTTGCTGCTTGACCTGACATAAATGAGGTAAATTCACTAATAGGGGTGGGACAAAATATCGATATGACGGTCTATCATTGTCCTTCTTTGTGGGATACAAGAATCGATATTTTAATCAATTCAATAAGGGGTTTCAAAATACATGTACAAAGAACCACAAGATAAACAGATTTCAAGCCACTGTAATAGCTCAACTGCTATATATATGTTTGTGGAGATGAGAACTAAAAACTGCCCTAGAACAGCTCTCAGCATGGACCATAGGCATCATGTTATTATTGCAGAGTGCATATTCAGTCCACGAGGATCACAGGTGCAAATCTCTCACTATGTGAGAGAGAAAGAGAGTGGTGACAGCATGTCCAGTTTTATGTCAAAAAAAATTGAGCTTGCTAAAGAAGCGATGTGAACAGCTCTGCTTTAATGATAAGAGGAGAGGAAAGGTTAAGAAAGCACTCTAGACACATTTTGGAGTAAAGTTGATAAGCAGTTAAAAGTTAAAATAAGCAGTTTAATTCTTGCAGTTTCCCACAAAGAAAGTGTAAGCTTTTTAATAAGCCAAAAAATAAAACGATTAATTTATTTAACTTTAAATTTGACTTGTAGACCTTTTTTTGACGTTTTCTAACAGTTTGGACTTAAATTAAGAGAGAAAACTTGCATCTTTTCACACGCTGTGACTGTGGGTAATGTGTGTTGTAGAACAAAACTTGAAAGCCTCTTCAAGTACTATTAACCTCAGACTTTGTTTTACTCAGAAAATGACAAATGCCATTTTAAAAATGCTTTAGAAGTAAACCCATGCATGACAATGCTAATTCATTTTCAGAATGTAGGACTGAACAGCATTATTCATATTTTTCACCAAAGTAGTCTTCAAGAAACCAGGCTGTATTTACAGTGGATTTAATCAATCAATCAATCATGTTTATTTATATAGTGCTTTTAACAATTGAACATTATCAAATAAGAGAATAATTTAATGCCATCATTTTCTATTTGCAATAAATTTTTAATAGATATCTCATCAAGCAGACACGCAGTAATGACAGCGATGTACACTAGAAGGATGGTTTTTGTTGTTTTTTTTGGTCATATAATTAAAAAATGTAGCTGTTTTTCTTATATGGCCTGAGCTTGAAACAGGTGGTGACTGCTGTTAAGAAAATGTGGACTTATCAGCCAGAACTCGCAGTGCAGAGGCTATTGATTGAAATGCAGTGTGAGGATCATGATACGCTTTTGAAAGTCATACAGTACTATAATCGTAGTTTCCTAAAACAAAGCACACACTTTGAATGTTTAGGTTTTAAGATTAATGGATGCTGACTTTCAACTTCTATCAAATTTGCTCAAGGAGAAATTATGCTAATGTGTTTAGGCAAAATGCCATCAGAGAAAGTATTGCAATACTGAATCAATTAATGACGAGAATCCTTCAGCTCGTGAGGAAGATGAGCTCCAGCTATTCCCCCGTGGATAGAGTCAGCAGATTTAGTTGCATGGAGAGCTGATTTATCACAAATAAAATAACTGTGAATTTTGGCTGCCAGCACGAAGAGCTTTGGTAATATGTATGAGGATTTTTTCTGCATTCTACTAATGCAGTGTCAAGGCAAGTTTGTTTTTAATTCCGAGCTGTGCAATTAGAAGTATAAAAGTGGTTTTTATTTTTATTTTATTTTATTTTGACCATGAGTCTTAAATATTTTAATGCATTTTTTAATAAAGTAATTTATATAATTTGTAAAGATTTTCAATTTGGCTACAGTTAATTAAAACTATTGGTAAAATTGAGGCCGCAGCAACTATTTTGTTGGCTAAAAAGGTTAAAAATTTAATTTTGTCATCCCACAGATACTTTGCTAGTGCTAAATGTCCTAGGAAATCAAACACGCTACTGCCTTAGATTGCATGAGTGATTCAGTCTGTATCACTTAATAAAGATACTGTTATTTCATCTGACTAACTAATGATCACTGTAGTCATAACAGATGCTTTCAAGCATTTTATGGGATGTTTATAGAGTAACAGCTGTCCGCTAATCTGAACAAGAGCGGGAGGAATAATAATAAATCAGAAATATTGATGAATAAAACATAAACTCGAGGAGGTGGATACTTTGTTATTATGTAAGAAGACTTACATAAATCCATCACTGATCTGTATGGCTCACACTTTAAAACTGAACTACACTAAAATGAGAGGCACACCGCTCATCTCGGGTGAATCAACTCCTGAACCACCTCGTTAACCTTGTCTATTGATGACAGCTCTGCTCATCAGATCACAGAAGAGCCCATACACAGTATCTGTACCTTTATTTCTATAGCTAAACCTGCTTAGATGAACACACTCAGGTGTGTTCATTAAAATGGTTTGTGCTAAATCGACATGTTTCAATGAGTTTAGTCACGACGACCGTGTTATTATCACCTACTCCTTTCACACTCTTCCTTTTCTTTTCCACCCACAGCTGCCTGCCTTCACACGTAATTAATTTGAGAAAGTAGCTCTATGTTCGCTCAGGCATATTATGGCGACATAGTGAATGAACCAGTGACCCTACGGTATAGACACTGGCTGTTTCCTACTGTTTTAGACTCACCGAAGAATACTTTCCTTGAAAAAGTGGAGAGAGTTATTAAATAAAGTTCTCGTAATGTTAAACTTACTGTAACTTCGCCTTTGGAGAGTAACATTGTGTAAGTTCACACAAATACCTTGTAACGTTGATAAACTGAAAGGCCGACAATAATTTTAATTGTACAGTGAGATGTATGTCATGTGCTGTGTACCTGGACAAATGTTCTTGTTGGTCGTTGCATGACAGTTTAACAAGGCTGCTCTTTGAAAGTGTGATGTCTCCGTTGCTGAAAAGGCCACCTTAGACAGGCTGTATTTGTGCTGGTCGAGCAGCATCCAAAATTATGCTGGTGACTAGAAATGTCGGTCTGTTCAACAAGGTACGGTAATGTGCTGTATTATAGAAAAGTTCTATAAAATAAAATAGATGTGTCAGGAATTCCATTTAATTTTTATTTGTCACCCTGAATTCTGTCTGTTGTGCCGAAAATATCTGCGATAATAAATGGAGTCATCACACCTCTGATGTGCAAAGACAGTAAGTCATTGTTGAGTTGGCAAAATCAATGACCGGTGCAAAGGGAGAAGTCACAGGAACAGGCGAACCTGAACCTGCCATGTAACGGCCAATCGATAACCGGCATTGTGTTTGAGAAAGAAAAAGAGGATATGGGTGTTGTGAGATGCACAAAGGCCAGTTTAATATTGATTTCTTTTAAAATGCACTTTTTCTTTCAAGGTAAGTTGTTTAAAGCCAATATGTGTACTTAAATCTTAAACAAAGAAAACCGTCATGTGTTTGAAATCCTTTGTAAGGTTGAACAAGTGTTTAGTTAAATTCACTTTAGCAGTGGCTTTGTTAAATCTATAGTCATTAAACTATATATATGTATATATATATATACACATCAAATGCTGTATGTCTTGATTGGCTATTTTATAACATCACAAAGCAATTTCATTTTTGGTCTGGATTGACGCATCCCTTGTTGTTGCATATTGCATCACAGCACCATGTGATGCAGGGCTAGAATTGTCATATTGTTTAGCTCAAAGAATAAAATATCAGCAAGAAGCAGTGCCATTTTTCTTAGGAAATGGCTTTCTGGAATTTCCAGGCTCAGGTGGACAGGAATGCAATTGTAATGAGGTGCCAGAAATGGCAAAAGAACATATATAGTGTGCAGTTTCCTTCCAAAATAAGAGTTTTTTGGCTTTTACAGAGGATTTTTGTTTTGTTTTGTTTTGTTTGTTATTAATTAAATTGATCAGGACTGGCAGAGCTAATAAAAAATCCATTATTGTGTACTTATCAAAATAAAATAAACTCTTAGAAACTTGAAACTGAAACAGAAACTGAAAGAACTGAGATTTTACAAACCTCTAACTGTGGGGCGATCGTGAGATTTTAAAATATATATTTTTTCACTTTAGATTGAGGTTAACTTTTTGAAAGTCATCAAAAATGTCTAAAATTCACCTTATTTATTCATGAACATTGACACATTAAAAGGTTAACATTACAATATGTAAATATAGCTTGGACTCAAAATAACATGTTGAATAAGTTGAAGAGTTGTTTATGTGACTCACACCATTTGCACAGCATGCCTGTTTATCGCTGCTTAACCTCATTTGTCACAAAAACTCTTTGTAAGTCCTAAAGCATTATTATCTCCAGTAGGCATAAAATTGCATTTGAGTGATTTATGAAAGTTTTGTAAAAGGTTTTTGATATCCTACAGCTTTCTACAAGCAGAAATTGATGTTTCTGCTTGTAAAAAGCTGTGCACAACAGTGTATTGGGAATTGAATTTATTGTTAACCTTTTAGCTTTGTTTCTAGGCACATGGTATTAAATATATTAATATTTATAAGCATTTATTAATGATATACTTACATGGTTTTGTAATTTATCATAAGTTTATTTTAACTGAATTGATTCTGAAGATATGTGCATGCTATGAATGTAAAGAGTCATCTCAATTTAAAAACTAGTAGTTTTTTACGATTGAACTAGGGTCATCATGAATAATTAGAAGCTGTCTTTCTGGTGTCAAGCAGGAGATATGTCCTTATGAAACTAGAGAGATAAGATAAGGCCTTTTTTGGTAACGCTGTTACATTGTCTTGTTGATGAAAGTGAGTGTAAAGAGTTGGTTTCCAGAGATGTGATGTAACAGGGTCATTCAGCAGCAGGCGACAGAGAGTGACCCCTCTATTAGATATGTGACAGAATGATTGATAAGTGCCTCTGGACCATCAACTTAATGAAGTGTTTTGTGACTCCACTGAACAGAGAAAACCTGATAGTTATGGTTATTTCCATGTAGATGTTAAACAAGTCAAATGTTTGTGAAACTCAGCCCGTCTGTTCATGAGGGAAAAATGGGTTTGTTATGTTTAGGTAGGCGTATGTGTAATTTAATATATTGGTATTTCTTCACCTTCAGGCACCTCAAGTCCCAGGGTGTTGTTTTCTATTAAAGCTTACAACTTTTTTTTCATTTTGTTATTTAAAGAAAACAATACAAGTATCCTGGAAACTTTTTACCCCACCAAGCTTTTATTTTCCCAGTTTTTCCTAGCTTAAATTGTAGAATATTGCAATAATACAATGTGGGGTTCTCTGGTCAACTCTCTGGTCATGGGTTCCAGAAAATACATTAAAGCCTTTCTCTCCAAATCTGGCTCCTTGTGACTGAAAGCGCTCAGAAACTATGCATCAGAAGTTTAAACCGATACAGCTTTAAAATGCATGATTTCAGTGCAATAAACAAAATAGTCAAAACCAAGCATATGTTTTTGGCATTAGCTGTAAAGTCACAGCCCATTTGCCTTTAAAGGGACATGCATGAAAACAGCACATTTCTGCTTGCACTAAAAATAAGCATCTTCAACAGGGCAGAAACAGGGCAGGACAAGAGTTCAAGGATGGTTTCAGTGGCCAGAACAGGGCAGGACAAGAGTTCGAGGATGGCCTCCATAGCCGTGACTGGGCATAGTCTCTAAGATGACCATTGCTGAAGTTCTTGGGAAACCTGCTGCATGCACTGACATCAATGGTGGGTCCGCCAGACTGGACACCAGCCTCAAATGCCCTTGGAACGCCCTGGTGTCTTCAAATGCAACATGCACGATGCTTGGGAGCACTGAAGTGGCATCTGTGATGGCTGAAGACTGTGGCTTCATATCCATGCTGGCAAAGGCTCTGGTGTGGCAGCCATCTTGTGTAGTGGCTCCAGGTTGGTGGCCATCTTGTGCAGTGGCTGTGGATTGGCGGCCATCTTGGGCTGTGGCTCTGGGTTGGCGACTATTTTGTGCTGTCGCTGTGGCTCTAGGTTGGTGGCCATCTTGTGCAGTGACTCTGGTGTGGTGGGCATCTTGGGATGAGGCTCTGAACTGGCAGCCACAGATCATGATGGTGGAGCAAACACAGGAGTTGCGGCCAAAAAGTCCTTAAATAGAAACTCATCTTAAAGTGATACTTGGTATAATAATCCACAGAATCAGTGTACATAATCCTCAATCGATTGGCCTCCTTGCCGCAGATGTAGAAGCTGGTCGACGGGGTCCAATAAATCTGCTGGGTGCAGGTGTGGCTGATTATTCTGTTACAAAGGGACTGAGGTTTGAGTGGGGATCCAAGTGCAAAACTTTATTAACAAGACGTGGTTAAACAAGCAGGGATACAGAACCAACCAATGAGAACAAGACACATGCAATACAAGGAACCAATCAGAACACGACACATTTACAAAGGTAGCAGAAGACATGGTGACATGAGGGGCAAGGGACACATGAGAAATCGAGTCCAGAAACCAGTGGCTGAGTCCAGGGTGGAGTGCCCTCCAATGGAGTTCGTTTATTTTTGATCAAATAAATGCAACCTTGGAGAGCATAACACACTTACACCTCACACATCTTACATCCAAAAATCTTTTGAACAATAACTGTTAAATACTTTTAATGGACAAATTTAAAAAAAGAAGTATGGGTGCAAAAAGTCATTTATAAGTTACATTTCTAAAAGTCCACAGAGTCAAAATTGCACATAGTTGAAAAATCACCCTTATATATATGTGTGTGTGTGTGTGTGTGTGTGGATGTTAATTGGAAGGGAAATTTTTAGAAGATCATTATACTGATATGTACTGACAGAACTTTCAGTTTCCATAGCAATTTAAGATTTTTTATTTTACAGAAAAATTGCAACCCAGTCTCTTCATCTCACATTTGGTTAAAAAGAACACAATATATTGGTATAACTAAAGATAGTCACACTCCAAAAAAATATGAATTTCATTGCATTGAAAACAAAATATTCAACCAATTGCACCATGGTGAATTTGCTATTTACATGCCAGAATTTACAAGAGCAAAGACTGAACGCTTCTCCAGAGAAGAAACGGATCAGCTCGTGTGTGTGTGGTTAAAGCCCACAAGCCGGCCATCTACTGGACAAGCTGGATCCCACCAAATCCCCTGACAATAATACACAATAATTATCTTTTACAATGTAATCCTTTCATTTTTAATATTTGGCATGTTTGTGTGCAGTTACGAGTCTGTGTAATAAGTAGAGTTTATGCACGTTCTAGATGTGCTCTTTAACAAAAAAATAAATATTGTGCCATTGACTCAGTTTCAGTTCTCTTTTTTTTAGATTAGCACACACACACACACACACACACACACACATGATCACACAAATGCATTCCATGTGGCTGAGAAGATGAAAATGATACCTGCGTCAGGTTAAAAATAGCAAAAAGGTAGATCTTTTTGGATTTTTTGAGTTGTCAAACCAGCTGGACTCATGGTCATTTTTGTGGCCGTTCTGTATGAAGTCGATTCCTCAGGTTCACCAAACCTAACAGAAGACACGTTAAAAATGGACATGCTTTTTTGTAGGCTATTTCATGTATTATATATATTTTATAATTTACAATCCAAGCAATTTTGTTTTTCATTAATAAAGTAAAGCAATTCATACATTAAGTGTGTCCACTAGTACAGTATGCCGAACTGATGTTTTCATATGGACAAGTCAGCTGGGTTATTCTGTCTGCCATGTTTTCTGCGCTAAAAAATCTGTCCAGGTTAATGTGAGGAGATGTTTGGAGGAGGCCAGCAGCCCTAGAGCTTTACTGACAGTGCGATCAGTTCAGCAAAGAGCGTGTGACCGAAGTCAGTCTGAGCTGTGTTTATCCAGACCTCTGTCCCACTACATTTCAGTCATTACATACATCATCATGAAGAGGCTCTCAGCTGGAGGCTTAGGTCTGTCCCAAAGTCTCCTGTCTCTATTCTATTTCTCCCTTGGCAGATGACAGAAGCTGGGTTCAAAGGAAACAGACTGGGCGCAGTGGAGAGCTAGGGCGGCTGGCACAAGTATAGTGGGTAGAGAGAGAGGGTTACGTAACACAATCCTCTCTCTCTCTCTCTTCCTGTGCCCAGAGGATGTGCTCTTTGCCAGCCTTACCAACAATTTCCCTCCTAAAACCCTTGTGATTGCGTTGGTCCGTGTTCCACTGCGTTATCATAGCAGTGACACGTGGTACAGTGCTTGAAATACACTAGAGTGATAAAGCTGGGAAATAGGTTTGGCAATGGTGCTGTGACGTCTTTGTGAGGGCAGAACAGGAAGCTGGGTGATTTTGGATTAGCATTTTCATGTGTCTGCGACACCTTCAAAATGGGATGTCCCAGTTTAAACTAGTGATGTTTTTTACTGTTTTTCAGGCAGACTTTTGTATTACATTCATCAAGTGAAGTCAGTTTTATTTGTATTCGTATTGTTTAATTGTCTTTCACATAGTTTTGAAAGGGATCACTAATCCAAAAATTTTATTATGTAATCATTTACTCACCCTAATGTTGTTCCAGACCTCCAGTGGAACACAAAGAAAATATTTTTAAAAAATATACAAAAAAAGTGCCCATTTTAAGCCATTTTAAAGGTGCTCTATGTGATGTTGCAGGATTTTAGCTCAATTTCATTTTTATCTCAAACCATATGCATCACCCCTTGATCATCTTGCTGTCTGCCCTCTGAATACATTGGGAAAAAACCCGGTCTCGAAAGACAACACAGAGACGGCAATACCAAAAGAAACACTATGGGCACCACAACAAAAACAAACTTCGGCCAAACAATCGGAAATAAGAGGTGGTGTTTAATGCGCGTTAAACCCCACCTCTTCTTGTCGAATGGTTGGCCGGAGTTTGTTTTTGTTGTGGTGCACATCCTGTGCCCATAGTGTTTGCAAGATTGCATAGAGCACCTTTAAAGCTCCTAATATTGTTTTGATAGTCTCCTACAATAGGTTTACATGCATGCAAGGTGAAAAAACACTTATTTTCTCAAAATATGTATCACCCAGCAATTCTTAAACGATTCGTTCGAAGCAGTTCTATGATTCAGTCTCTCTAACCCCCTCCTTTCTCTGAGCCAATGATGTGTAACCTTTACGTACTGTAAGTGGGATTCGAATTACTAACGACTTGTTTAGGTTGTATAGAGTCAATCGTTTATTTTGGGAAACAAAACTTTATTTATCATATACTTTCAGATTTACAACTTTGCAGATTGTCTACATTCACATACAGCAATGATTCTCAATCCTGGTCCTCACGCCCCACCATTCTGCATATTTTGCATGTCTTTCTTTATTAATGCACGTGATTCAGATAATCAGCTCGGTAGAAGGGAGCTCAGTGCATGAACCGTGTTCCAATTGACATGGTCCTTACACAGCGTTCATTGCTCCCTTCTCCCTGAGCAGGGGAAATCCGTTAAAGTTTACTTCACTTTGGAACATCCATTCATGGATTTGCGCTATAAATAAGTGAATACGATTTAAATTACGTCTCGCACACTTAAACGCACTTTGAATGCAACATATAAGTTTGTTTCAAACTGGAATCATGCCGGAATATCCAGTGAAGTCGTAGAGCACATATGTTCGAATAGAACAAAAGTCGACAAGAGAAACATACGAGGACCAGGATTGAGAATCGCTGACGTACAGCTACATTACACACTGCATGAAAGGCAATAATAGAATTAGCATAATAGTGGCATAGGGGTCCAAGGGGGTTAGCGTTGGTAGCCTTTTGGGCTGCACCGATATACAGTACAGCATGATTGCACTACGGGCGTCCCAAATTTGTTATACCAAATGCAACAACAGTGCACCATCTCCGAAGACAATCTTTTATTCTAGTCCCATGTTTATTTAATAAAACATTTTTGTATTGTTGTTTTGATCAAAACAGATTATAAAAACTACTTGAAAATAAACAGCATTCTTAAACTGAGAAAAATTAAATTAATTTAAATTTAGATTTTGGTTTGGTCAATGTGCCAGCACTTGGTTATTCTTTGACTTTAGAGTCTTTGGCATTGTAACAATGCCCTGTGTGGCAGAAGCACTGCGGGTTAGATTAAATTACAGGGTTGAACTCCGAATCACAGCACACTGGTAGTTAGGCTGATTACTGAGATGATGAAAAATAAGAATGTCTGTAATTTGAATCCAATATGTCATTTTGTGTATGTCATTTTAAAGTCCTCTTATTATGAATATTACAAAGACAAATACTATTGTGCTCATGTCTCAACATATTGCTGTAGAACTTGTTCTTTTAATTTGGATGTAACAACGTAATGACAGCTTTTCTAGGACTGCTGTCTTGAGTGGGCTGTATTGTTCTGCTGCACTGTTTAGCATTTCCAAATACTGTACTGTAGATTCAGACCCTAAAGGCTCTTATAAAAGATGTTAAAGCTGCAGCATAAATACATAACACTAAAGTAAAAGCATGCGTTCTTTTGTATGAGTGTGTGCGTGTCAGTGCGGAGATGGGGGAGGAATGGCTTTTTCTCTGCACTAGCACTTTTGCTCACCCTCTATTACAGACCCCAAATTGAAACTGCATTCTCACTTTATCCTCCGAATGTGGTCAGATGAAAAACCGCGGTGCTGTGAATTGAGGGAAACATTTCTGTTGTGTGTTGGTATTGGGGTTTTTCTGCTTCCTTGCTTCTGTTTTTCCAAGTTTCTCCACAGATCAGCTGCAACATATGAACCTCTGCAGTCTGATAACCTTTAAAAGCATTTCTGTTGACTCTCAAAGTGTTTCAGGGTTAACCAAAAAATCCCGGCTAATGATTTCCTATGAAAAACACAGCAGTTCGTAACGTTTGAGGGTGCGAAAGTGAAGTGTGTAAGCTGTTTTCGCACTGTCCCTCATATTACAACTGCAATACTTCTAATGCAGTATATTTAATCTCCTTTAACATTGGATTAGTGTTCTCAGGAAACAGCAATGGTAATGAGATTAAGGTTGAAGGAATGAAAGTCACTTATACCAGGGGATAGAATGAGCTAAGGGGGGTTGGGACATGATTTTTATTTATTTTTTTATGTGGAAAGTGAGACTTTCTCCTTTGCCTGAAATCAAGGTTTCCATTAGTGGTGATATCCTTGATGAAAGGATAGTTATAATCATTTTTATTTTTTGGACTTTAAGGTTGGCGAAAAGGATAAAGGGATGCCACAAGATACTGTTTGTAATTTCATACGCAATGCTGTTAATTGAATGTTTCTCATTGGATTATAACAGCAGCCAATTAGATGATTGTCATGGCAGAGTGCCTTCTTGATTAATGCTTCTTTTTAGAGATTATTCTGCCTTGACCTCCATTCAAGGTTACAAAAGACAGCTATGGATCCACAATATGACAGGCAGCTAAGGCAATGCCAATCACCATCCATGACATGTGGTGATATGTTATGTACTAGGGATGTCAATTTTCGACAATTTCCATAATCAATCGTCGTTTGAATTAACGTTCAATTAATCGTCAGTTAACCTTAATACTGGAAAATGTGTCACTGGCATGACAGGATGTGCAAATGGCACTCAAAACGCCAGCTTCCTCACTCTTTCATGCAGTGTTTGCAATTGACATTATGGGGATTTAAAACAAAAGGATCCCAAATGTAAGTATGGGACTTGGGGTCAGTCATCTGCTTCCAAACCACCGCCGGTTTACACATTGGTACGGATTTAAAACATTTCAATGTGAGTATTGTGACTATTGTACCAGCAGGTACAAAGGTACAAAGCTTAGTTAATAATGCACGTTTAAGTTTAGATCACACTAAAAGTTTCGTTTTTTACATTAGTAAAGTATTAAGTACGATTGCATCTCTTATTCAACAATTAATCGATCGCCAATTAATCGTTGACATCCCTGAGGAAATAGATGAGCAGATATACTCGTTGAAATATGGTTAATTGGAGCAATAATATTGTCCTATTGCTTCAAAAGATTGAGGACAATCCCAAAACCAATAACTTTCTTCACAAAAAAACGCTGGATTTAAAAGTAAGTATAATAATATAATAATAAAATGTTCTACAGGGTAAAATATGTGGAATATTGTCTTTATGAAATATTACTTTAACTTTATGTGTTAACTATTATCAAATGCTCTGAAAAGCCTTAAATATGACAACATTTTAATGTGTTGCATTTGGTCGTCCTCACACTGCGCCAAGTGTCTGTCTTCTGTAGACCTCCAGCATTTTATATTTAATAATCTGTGTCGAGTGAGAACACTTCCATTCACAGAACAGAGGGTGAGAAGAGGGGAGAGGAGAGGAAAGGAGTGGCTCGTTATTACCGAGGAAGCGGAGGGTGACTTTGGCAGGGAGAAAGGTAATTTCACACCTTTCACCTCCTGACATGAAAATACAGACCAATACTCGCTCAATTAAAAGAAGCAGGAGAGAGCAGAATGGAAACAACCCAAAAAAAGACCCACTCATCCTGGATGGTCAAGCTGGTGTAAAATAATACTCAAAAAGAGATTGAGCTCTTTAGTCAACCGTTGCGATGTATAATTGACAAGAAATGATGACAATAATCTGTCTGAAGCTGTTTGAGTTTCTTGTGCATATGTAGGAGAATTTCAACATCATAAGGGTTATATCCAGTGGTATATTTAAAGCTATTTTTACACTTGTCTATGCAGGCATGTGGGTGTGTGGTAGAATGTCACTCGTGGCTTTTGTGTGCATATGAGATAGGGTGGCTGGGTTCACACACAGTCGCACTTAACACATTTTTGTACGCATTGTAAGCATTCAAAAGAAAACATAACTACACACATAATAAATGCATAATCCTGCAGGTGAACATTTATTGTGAATGGATGTTGGATGTTTATTCAGAAACACATCCTTCTTGTTTAAATCAAGTTAAGTGATATACCTGACAAAAAATTGCAGGTAGAATATAGTGCCATCTCTGCAGTACCAAGTCCACGTATAGCAGTGCTTCTAAATGACATGGCCTGTCAGTCAAGTACAGCATGTCACTTTTTCAATAATTGGCTGTCCCATATTAGAGTTAGAGAAGCTGAGCTTCCAAGCAGGATGGGAATGTAAGAATCGGCTCTTTTGAGTTTACGTGCATGAATTTTGAACTATCTATCTATCTATCTATGGCAGAGATGGGAAATGTTGATCCTGAAGGGGATGTCCCTGCAGAGTTCAACCCAAATCAATTTTATTCCAGGGTTGGGGCTAAACTCTATCGATCTGTCATTCTATCTATTGTTCTTAAAACTGTTCTTAAAATTTAGTCATAAAGTACAATCATATGACTTTTTTTTTTTTTTAATGTCGGTTCATTTTAATTCTATTATTTTGATTACATTTAAATAGTGTCTGGACTTGCACACAGAATCCTACTCCGATTCATGTGAATTAAAGTTGATCGTGAATAACACAGTTAAGCTTTTGTGAAATTACATATCGCATTTCAAATGAAATTAAGGCTTCCCAGTCTGTTATTTGGAGCAGCATACATTACATTAAGCAATAACATCTCTAACAGTACAAGAAACATGTAATATAGTAACTCAGTATGTGTGTGTTTTATAAAAATAGGTCTACTTTACTTGAGGCACGCATAAGCAGGTACAACACCATATGCTGTAATCATCAATCATCTTTTCCTGCTAGGCTAAACAATGTTCTATATTTTGGTCGCCTTAGATCCCGTCATACGGCTTTGCCAATCTGTCCACTGCTGAAAGATTAATATTTCATCTTTCTGCCAAGAAGAGAGAGCGTTTCTGACAACCTTCATCTACTGTAACACTTATCATTTTGTAGCAATGCTGCGATAATGGCAGCACTGAAGTGTAGCTGTTCTCTCTCTCCGTCTCTGTCTGGGATAGGCAGGGAGAATTAGGTCCTCATGTAGTCATTGCAGAGAAGCAGAATGGTCATGCCACAAGTGATTATGAGCTGGTTGAGGTGGCGCATTCTGGGACCGGGGAGGCCTATGGGAAAGGGAGCCCATGCTTATTCTGCAGGTCTGCAGATGGATTGTCCTCGACGTTGCTAAAACAAGCTCTGTCTCCCTGCTTTAGTCACTCAATTACTGCTTATGTGTGCCTATCGCTTTCCCTGCACAACGCACACACACACTTAGTAGCTTCTTTGCATTCACACACACTTGCTCATAGTCTGTAACTTCTTTTTCTTTATCTACCTTTCCCTCCATATCCTTGTGACATTGTTCTATTATTGCATGAAAGGACTCTGCCAAGTTATGGTCATTATTTTATACAGGCTAATCCTATTCTGCCTACAGGGATTTGCATTTCTCAGGAACTGGCAGGATTTTATACCAGCTTATGTTAGTTAGCCTTTGTTTGATAGAGGTTGCTGGGGTTTCTCAAGTAATACAGCACTTCTTTGTGAGCTAGAAGTGTACGTATAAAATCGAATGCTGATTGAATTGGCTTTAGAGCATTGCTGTGGTTGTGGAACCCGAGCGCATCCATAAATAAATTAATGCTTAGAAATAAAACGTACTTTGTTGTTATGGCAAAGCATTAAAAATAAGCACGGATTTGCTTTTTTTAAAGGCAGCTGTAATGTGAAATTTATTCATTGGCATTGGTCTGTGAATTACCTCTTAAGAACTGACATGAAATGCTTTTTTGATGATCATAATCACCGTAACTACATTTGGAGATCGTCTGGGATGGACTTTGACCACATTCAATATATGTTTCCCTCAATTTAATCAATAATATTTCTTTATTTCAATCCATTGGAATCTCATTTATGTTCGGTGCTTTAATACTTTTCTTGTATGCTTCATTTCTAATTGTATGTAACGAATCATATGGTGACAGTTTGATTTTGAATTAAGTTGCATATGCAGTTCTGCAAATGTAGTCCAGATACTAGACAGATGTGGAATACATGTTACTGTAATGCTAGGAATTAAGGGGATCCCTTGTCTGTGTTGTTTACTGTTGCAGCTTTTCTTAAGAATACTAGGAAACATATTTCCTCATGACTTTACGCTTTACGTTTTCTGCAACCTTTTAAGAGCGTTTATTCAGAAGCCCATCAACTTTCTGTAAATTATCTTTGGTGAGTGATGTAACTCTAGGCAAGACCCTTCTTTTTTAACTCTACAAAATGCAATGTTTTGAAACGTCCAGATGACCACAGAACAAACCGTTTAGGTCAGCCACTAATGCTGAGTTTATTATACACACACACACATACCACTCAGGGTTGGCCTGATCCCTTGCTTGTTTTCATGCCAAACTGAGCAGCTAAGCCACAGGATGCTTTAAAGGAAAAGAACAGGAGAGAACTGTCTCAGTGCCTGTCAAAACCAGCAGGGTTTGTAACCCCTAGTAGATTGTAAAGACAGATATTGAGTGTGGGTGAGAAAGAGAGAATGTGTGTTTATATGGCCAGTTGTGCTTGTAATGTCATCGTAAGATTTTATTCACAACAGAGATTTTATTATGGATCAGAATCTGTTTAAAAAGGGGTTTAATCAGTTTTATCATGTTGGACCAAGCAGGTGTTTGCTGAATAATGCTAGTTTGATGCTTGAGTACAGTAGCTGGTTGACTGTAGCCATGATGTTCACCATCAAAACTAAGCTGTTGAAACAGGTTGGTTGATTTAGGTAGTTATTCCTGCATAGTTTAGCTGATGTCAAAGCAGTTTTCTGAACTATGCTGTGGTCTCTGAAGTGGCAAATACGTCAGTGGTCCTTAGCTTTGGTTTTTGAATTTCCAAGTATGCATCAAAATCATAAAAGTAAACATGGAAACCCTTTTATGTGGGTATTTGTGTGGGGGTAGGAATCTGTGTACACATGCATCTGATAGTGGCAATCAAGCAATCAGATTCTTATGCAAATTTCAGCAATGAACCTCCTGAGTAAATTCATGTTACCTCTAGGTGACCTTGCAGTGGCTAAAAGCTTTCAGCTGATTCCAGACCTAATGGAATGGAAAAGCCTTTTCTCATGCCTTCTCTTTTTTTCCTGTGAAAACATCTCGATCTGTCCTCTACAGAGGCTCCAAAACCCATTTACAGGTATTTCAGTGCTTGAGGAAGATTGTCATGATCTCATCCATAATAAACACAGGCCTGTTATCCAGGGAGGGATGCACATGTCAAATACAACGGCTGTACAACGTGCATGAGAATCATCATTTTCTATGAAACTTCATGAATGGAATTGTTAGATTTCTCTGTGGTTACCGGTTTGGGATGGCTCGCCATATGTATTAGATTTCTCTAATACATAAAATAAGTAAGCTTGACCAAAGTTCAGAGGAAAAGAGTTTATTCAAGAAAGTTGTGTAGCATAGCTGTCTTCTATATCTTAAAGGGATAGTTCACCCAAAAATGAAAATTTGATGTTTATTTGCTTACCCCCAGGGCATCCAAGATGTAGGTGACTTTGTTTCGTCAGCAGAACACAAACAAAGATTTTTAACTTTAACCGTGGCAGTCTGGTAGTCATTTAATGGAAGTGGATGGACAACAAACCTTTCAAAGTAAAAAAAACATGCACAGACAATTCCAAATTACACCCTGTGGCTGGTGACGATACACTGATGTCTTAAGACAAGAAACGATCGTTTCTTGTCTTAAGACATCCATGTCCAAACCGTCTCGGGCTCGTGCTCAGCATGAGGCGCGTTCCCTGTGTACATGCTTTGGCCAAATTGCGTTTGCGATTGCGTTTCCTACGCGCTGGGAACGCGCCTCATGCTGAGCATGAGCCCGAGACGGTTTGGACATGGTTGTCTATCAGAGGTAAAAAAATGATATAAATACTGTTCAGTTTCTCACAAAAATTGATTGTTTCGTGTATGGTTTTAGGTAACTCAAGTTAAACACTACTGTTTGGTATCTGAAGGATAATGTGACATAAAGACATAAAGAAAATTCAGCTTTCCCATAGCATTTTAAAATATATGAAGAGTTAATTTACAAAAACAGATAACTCCACTTTTAGCAGTTTTCAAAAATTTTCAAAACATTTTTAGTGGAAAGTTGTTAAAAAATAAACAATAACAATAAAAACGTTATAACATAAAAACCTTTTTTTTGTAGAATTTTTAGAATTCTTTTTCATTTTTAGACTTTTTAAAAAATGCAATGTTTTTTTCATAAAATTACTGTCTTTACTGTATTTTTGATCAAACAGGTGCAGCTCAAAAACATAAAATATATTTTACACGGTAGTGTTTCTTGTTCAGTTAATATTTTACAAACAGTGATGACTCAATTATTTACTATTTTACTGTAGTGGATCTATGATGCATATTTAGTTTGCCAGTGTGCCATTTGTTTTTGCAAAGATCACTGGTATACTGAACATCACCTGGAAATATAGCTTCAGCTCACACGGGGAACGCTGATGCCAATTATCCTCAAATTAAATTATTAATCTTACACCGCTTAACCTGAGTAGCTCTCTCTATTCCCTGTCCAAAAGCAATGCTCTCTCATATACCCATGGCGAGCTCTTCTGTGATGTTATAGGTGTTGCCAATATTCTATTCTGCAATGCCCTTGTATAAACAGTCTTTAACTAATCTGCAGAGGCTTTAATTAGGCTAAACAGTGGGGAAATGAAGCTCTAATCTACATTAAATGAACTCTCAGTGGAGTGCCTTTATTAAGATCCCAACACCTCAGTAGGGGTCAGGGCAGGGACCAGGGGGATACAGAAGACAGGAATTACCAATTAAAGTTGTCAGCAGAAATAATTGAACAAGATAGTTAGGATAAGGTATTATTAGTCAATAAATAAATATATTGACTAATAAATATATATATATATATATATATATTTTGTTTTGTTTTTTAATATAACCAGATTTTTTCCTTCATCTTTAAATTTTTCCACCTCCTGTCATATATGACGCTGTGTCTATGGCCTTCTGAGCTACCAATGTAAAATGAACACGTTATGTGTGCTATGCTAAAATTAGCTTATATAGCCCATATCTGAGGTCTCTCGCTCACCACAGGCTCCCGTCCCGTCAGTCTGTGAGCTCCTCAACCAGGAGGAGAAACATGATGGACAGCTTAGCGAATTCCATCTGTCTCTGACTGCTTTGCTCAGACTGACACCTTTTCACACAGGTGACAGGTGGTGTATCAGCACTGTGCTGGTGTGTTTGTGTGTGCGTTATTGCAGTAAATACGGTGGGGGTGTTATGTAAGTTCGTCAGGGCTGTTATAATTACCATATGTCAAAAAAAGAAGGTGACGGCCATTGTGAATCTCCGTTCGACCGAGCGATGCTTTGATCCTCCTCCGTATAATTCGTTGTTGGTGTTGTGTGAGGTGATTGTGAGGATTTTGCTGATGCGTGGAAGTGTGAGCTGATTCTGACAGGCCCTGGGGTGACGGCACAGACAATAGCCACAAGTGCGGTTCGAGTCAGAATTACCTAGATTTTCTAGACAACAATGATAAAGAAAAGTGTGTCTGCATGTGTCACAGTGTGTGTACGATTGTGAGAAAAGGAAACATGGATGTTCCCATCTGGATGCCGCTGCTGGGAGTTTGTTATTGCAGGGGTGTCAAATTGGGTTAGCGGAACAGGATTTGAGAGGGGCGTCCCAACTTTTTTTTTCTGTCTGTGAGACTTTCAGAGGGGATTAATCCTGAAGCCCCAACACATTCGAGTTCAGCTAACAAGGCCACAAGCATGCATGTTTGGCCTCTAATGTCTCCAGCCTTTCAACACAACACATGCTGCAGCTGGAAATATTTGGATTGCAAAATTATAATGGGTTTCTGACTCCTGGATTTATTTATGAAGATGAGGAAAAGAGCAGGTAATTTGTAATGATTTAATATTTTTATGACTAAATCATTAAAATAGGAGAAAGTGTGTTAATTAAAATAATGCATTTTAATAATTTACGAAAATATGTTTTATGAGTTAATGTTAGTGTAAGTCATTAGAATGGTGATTTATGTCACAAAAATGAACACTAACCTTAATGGGCCATTTAGCTTCTGAAACCTTTGAATTATCAAAGCTGCTTTTAAGTATCATGCTTGCAAAAAAGTATAATAATAAAAAATACTTCCCAAGAAAACTCTTTCCCCCTGATATTAGTTTGAGAAGTTAATGTTATCCAGCGTTCCTGGGTTTTTGTTTTTTTGTTTAATTTACTTATTTTTCCTTGGGTTTTTTTTTTTTTTTGTCAACATCCACCTTCCATAACATTACCTGTTGGCACATATCCCCTAGAGATGGTGAGATATTTCCAACAAGGAGCAAAGCTGTTCCTTGCTTCTCAGGGGGCAAATCCTGAGGACAAATCTTAATTACACCACAAGCTTTTGGCAGCTCTCTGCTGTGAATGGAGATCCCTACAAATCATGTCAGCCCTCACAACCAAGACGGAAAACAAAGAGTATGAGAAGTTTATGAGCTCTTTTCTACTAATAATTGTTTTGATTGCGTGCAGCATTTTATGATATCTATATAGCTTACCTGGTGCTTTATCACATTAAAAACACACTCAGGAATACTCTGGAGACTAAACTAATTTTGTTTTTCACACCTAAGCAGAATTACTGAGGTATCATTTGGCTGTTACTTCCCAAACTACTTTACTGTAGTTCTCTTTTTCTTGACAGTTAATATAAGCACATTTGGCTCTGCTAAATTAGCAATCTTCTGTAAAAAATTTTTTGTATTGTTAACGATTGGGTTTAAGTGACCCCAGTGCTGTATTTATGGCAATAATAGTAATTTTGCAATTAACCTTTATTTTCCCTTTAAATACTTTTGATAAAGTAAACATTAAGTGAATTTATATATTTTTTATTTACCTTAAAGTTATGCTGATATATATATATATATATATATATAAAACTTTAAATACAAATAAGAGATACAAATAAGTGGAGCTTATTAAAAATACAAATAAGAGAAAATAAAAGGAAAACTAATAAAAAGCTAAATTAATTTACTGAAAATGTAACAAAAATGAAAATGAAAAATAAGTTAATATTAAAACTTATTCAAAATATGAATAAAAACTATAACACTCACAGCCTCTGACTAATTAAACCCATATGATTGTTTTTTTAAAAAAGAATTTGTGGTTTGTGGTCAATTTGTCACATTACGAGTACCAATGAGTGAACATTAGTGTAACCACCGCCTGGGCCCTCTTCCACCACGACTCGGCCTCGCTCCGAGCGGGTCTCGAACCCAGGTGTCCGGCGTGGGAGGCAGGCGCTCTAACCAGGAGGCTAAAGGCCATTACCTCTAGCATCAGTCGCTAGAGCACCTCAAGATCAGGGGAGTGAGGTTTAACCTGCACAGCACTTACTTGCTGGCCTCTGCTACAC
>JAUCMS010000095.1:8491820-8506796 GCA_032357445.1 Enteromius radiatus | reverse complement strand
CAAATAAGGCAAAAACAGACTGTTTCATTCTAGGGTCAAATTCTAGGGTTGTAAATGGACCTGCAAAACCGTTTCTGGGCATTTTTTCCCCTTACCTAAGCTACATATCAGACAACAATTTAAAATATTCTCTCAATGCATTCTATGGCACCTTTAAGAATTATTAAAAGTTAATAATTTTTAATGTACAATAACTGTTCAACATTAATTGCAGAAATCTTATATGCATTAACTTTTAATATTTAATGTTAATAATGTATGGGTAAGGTTGTGTTTTTTTTTTTACACTTTTATAATTTACTGCAAAATGCACAAATATATTAATGATATTGTACTTGATCAATTAATTTAGCATAAACATGATTAATCACAATTAACTCAGGAGCCTGTGTGAGTATTTAAATTCACAGACCAAATTTTAACCATTTAATGCAATTTTTTTACATGAATTCAAAATTTTTTGTTGGTTAATGGCCCTAATGTTTGTTAGTTTCTGTATAACATTTAAATATAAACAAAACAAAACAAAAAGACCAACTTATGGCATTTGCAGCATATCATGAGGTTACTTCTAAGCTATTTTGCTGCTGTTCTCATTTTAAGGATCTCAGAGGATAATTTCTCTTCACTAAGTGTAGCATAGTTTTTATATTTATAAAGAATTTAGATGTTAAACATTGAATCTATTTCTTTATTTTAGATGTTAACTTGAAAAAAAGTTCAGCGTGAGCTGTGGTGGGTCTTTTGTGATTTTGTTCTAATTGTGATTTTAATGTTATCATTAAAAAGCAGTTTGCATGGAGAAAACGAATGGGATTTTTCCTTCTGGAGACCTGCTGTTGCTCTCTGTTGGAATATTTTCATTTCATAAATGATGTGCTGTAATATCCCAGTCTCATCTTTCTCTCTGACTACATGTTAGAATCATAAACGAATCATTGAGAGACCAGTTACTAGTCACCATTCAGAAGACCTTTACATACAGCCGGACACAGGCCCAGCATCTCTTCATCATTCTGATGGAGTGCATGAAGAAGAAAGAGCTGGTGAGTGTGTGCAGTCGTCCTGACTAAACCCCCCTGATCTGACAGATTGAAAGACATTTTTGTCCACTCTTAGAGTTCTTTGTACGAGGGTGAACCCCGCAATAAAACCAGGAGATTTTTCTGCTGCACAATTCCTCTCCATGTCAGCATGCCGTTATTCTATCGGACATTCAGAGATGCGTGTAAAGTGGCCCCTTCAGCTCGAGGCTGATAAATGTCACTACCTCTGCAGCCCGCATGGAGTACATTTCCTCAGGCCTCGACACCATCTCTTCACATCAGCTTCTCACACACATTACACCCTCCTCTTCATCTTCCTGATGCACAGAATGTGAAACTATTCTTACATTCTACTGATATTATCATCAAAAAAGTGTCATCTTTTGGAATCCACTACTCTTCTGTTAAATTATTCACCAGATTGACAACACCGTAATCTGTGTGCCTTTTCAATTAGAGTGCACTTTCCAGTTAGCTCGTCTAAAAGCTCTGTTCACATTTATCCTTCCCCTGCTGGCCATTACTTCCAGAACGTCCTGAAATCCCCCAATAAAGAGTTTTAACAATCAACTTAAGTGTTGCCAGGAGAAACATATCCTACTTTAATCTCTGCATGCTTTCATATTTTTTTAACTTGAGTAGATTCTATAAAGGCTCGTAGAACCATGATTTGCATGCAAAATGTTTTTCTACTTGTCTGTGTCAGTTGAAATTATATTTTAATGTTGTGTTTGTATATTGTTTTCAGTCATTAAATCATACACACTCAAAGTGATTTTTGTGTTTCTTCTTTTAGCCATTGTAGTGGTTTCACTCATTGTCTGTGCATGTGTACTTTTGTGTGTGTGCACACACCATATGCTTTTTTTAAATAAATGCATTGTATAACTGTGTTTTTCAGTGTTATTTATGCATGCATTTCCACTGTGAAATATGATCTGTAGCTGTAGATGTGTTAATCCTCATTATCAAAATGACCTTCTCAAACGTAGATATGAATCTTTGTACCCACACACCATATGATCATTTACTTAAGCCTGTGTATTTATTGGCTGGATTGGTTTAAATGCGATACAATTTTTTGTTTTTGTTGAAGGTGAGAGCTTGGTTTGAGCACAGCACGTTGGCTTTAGTTTACATGCCACCCACTTGTGTATGTTTTATTGATGACTCAAAAGTGAGATCACAAAGCCTTCGAGACACAACTGAATCTGAAAGGGAAGCAAATTATAAAAAGATAATTAAAAGAACTTGTTTGTCTCACCACGGTTTGAAGATTTATCATTATTATACATGCCTTTTTATGTGCTAGTATGTATCCTTTAGAGTTAAATAAGATACAAAGATGTTTGTTTTAGCTTTTGCACTTAAGTACCTGCCCCAATGACAGCCTTGCACCTTAGCTGTACCTTCCTTCTAAGAGTGTCCATCAAAATCTGTCACTGATTGCAGAACTTTGTATGCTTATGCTCAGTGGGGTGTCTGATGTGTGTTTGGGAGCTAGACATCTTTAGTCCACAGCACTCATCTCGCATTCATCATACATGCACACAGTTGAGCTCAGTGCTTGATCTCCTCTTGCGCTCTCTGTTGCTGTACCTTCCACTAAGGACAAGCCAATGGGAGAATTTCCATGCTTGATGATTGGAACAAATGCTTACAATTTACAACTGTGATTAGAAAGCTGGAGTGAATGTGTGTTAGAGGTGCCTTTGGCAGTCTTTGAAGACACTCTTTGCCAAGCATTTTTCGGAGTACGTATCCTATATTATCAGTTGTATTTGAAGTTATGTAGGAGTGTATAAAATCCACCAGTTCATAATTGTGTACTATTATAATGTGTGCACAGTACATGTTTTTTGTATGCAGAGAGTACTTATAGTGTGGAATACTGTCCCATAATGCAATGCGGCTGACTTGCTTTTCCATTTCCAGTTTGATTGATATGATATGATTTGATTTGAATTTGATCTTAGTGTTATCTAGTGCGACTCATTAATGTATTAAATGCTTGACAAAAGTTGATGAGAAATGCAAAATACTTGTGTATTGTTGCATGATTTGTCTGCAGTACCCAGCAAGTAGCTACTATTTCATGCCACTGCCGCAATGCTATTTGCATAAATGCATTTGGTCGGATAATGATATCCGAAGTTCATTTAAAATAAAACCTGAGTAGCCGTAAAGAACAAACGTGTGCTCGCTTTTGGTTATGGACTGAAGTCTGCAAACAGACAAATATAGAGAACTTTAGAAGTCACTGCTGAGATTTGCACAGAGGTTCTCTGATGTATTTAGCAGTGCAGCAGAGATTTATTAAAATCAATCCATGGGGTTGTATAAGAATGCTTAACGGGGCCGTTTTTGGCCCCCAAGCTTCTAGCTGACAAGTTGTCATTCTGGTCAGAACTTGAGCTTAAGGCCTATTGCCTTACATTCATTTGTAAATATTTGCATTTAGGTGCAAAACATGCCTTGAGGAACACATACGCTGAAAAAAATTTCATTCATGTGTGGTATAACGTTTGTGTTCTCAACTTTATGAATGTATTATATCATAGATTTTAGAAATATATTTGTTTTTGCATCTAAACCACTCTTTTAAAACCCTTGTCATTCCAAATACTTTCTTGTCAGGCAAGAAAAAAGTGCTGAGATGTGAGAATAAGCGAGTAATGCTTCAACTCGGACCAGCCTGTGTTCTGTCCTGAATCAAGAGCGGGATAATGAGACCTGTAGGGAGGTGTCTTCCTAAAACTTTGTTCCTTTGAAGCACCTGAGCAGATGTTTAACCTGAACCCGACAGGACATGCTTCCATAACCTCCTGCCTCTCAGTACAACACCCGGCTACACTTCTCCAGATCTGGCAAACTACAATTAATTACAGCTATATTAGATTAGATTAGGTTCCTTTAAGGAATTCAGTATTTCTCTTCTGTGTGAGATTAATTGGCACTTGACACATAAAAGAAGCATTATGTCAGTCTTTTGCTCTTCTCTGCAGTAGGCATTCCATCTCTTATTCAGGACTGAACTCCATTCTTAATCTCTTTTTCTACTGTGGAGGTCTTTGTTCCTGCAACCAAGGGAGGGATGGTTCAATTAATCAGTCTGACAGCCTTTCTGTCTATTTATCGCTCTCATTCTGTTTTCCTTGAGCATCTTCCTTGTGCTTCATGTTTCCGATGGCTCACTGAAGAGTTAGCACTGCCAGCTTTCCCTGAGACCAAAGCATTTCAATAGCATCTTCTAGGAAATGCCATATAGATATATACATATATGTATATCTATGACTACATTTTTGAGTACAACTGATACGCAAGATGATGTCTGGTTTCGACGCTGGGTGTCCTGGCATTTTATCCTACCCAGTTTAGTTCATTCTTTTTGCAACTCACATGCAAGTAAGACTTTGGTTTTATTGGTTAATTTTTTTAGGAGCCTTTGGCAATAACCAGTAATGTGAGTCAGGCTGGACTTAAAGGAATGGTTCCCCCAAAAATGAAAATTCTGTCATCATTATTACAAGTTATTTTGTAAAACATTTGCAACCAGGCTGTTTTGAGTCACCACTAGCTTCCATAGTAAGAAAAAAATACAATGGAAGTCGATAGTGACTCAAAACAGCCTGGTTACAAACTTTTTTCCTTTGTGTTCATCAGAGCAAAGAAATGTATACAGGTTTGAAACTACTTGAATGATGACAGAATTTCCATTTTTGGGTGAACTATTCCTTTAATGACCAATGGAGGGACTTTTTGAGGAAACTTGCAGTCATTATTTTTCACAGTTTGAATGAAAATAGATGTTTCAAGGGATGACATATTTCTCAGCTGATGCTGACGGGTGGAAAGATGGAGTCACATCCGCCAACATGTCGAACGGGTCAGTGACTATATGGATGAACAAGTGGATGGACAGCTGACAGACAGAGGAACCCCAGGCAGATGTGAGGAACAGTGAGTAAGAGCGCTGCAGTGGGATCTAAGATGATGTGAAAGCACGGCTGGTGGAGTGGAGGGAGGGCGAGGAAGGAAATTTCGCTCCTGATAAATGAAGATGAATGTTTGCCCATGGGCCTGGGTCACTGATGCATGAAGCAATCCACCGTACAGCCGAGAACAGCATTCACCAGCTCTCCAATGAGCAGACTTACAGTACACACCATTTCGTCCTTAACATTCAAATTCCATCAATTTTATGCAGATGAATCGTATTTCAATTTGATTATAATTAAAAACTATTCCTTGCAGATGTTTTGACTGATTAATAAAACGGGGTGCTGAAGTATCAAACCAGATATTTAGATGAGGTTTATTATTGACTTGAACTGAGTGTGACCTGAACATTTCCAGGAAGCAAAAAGGCTCTCTTTTTTAATCTCTGCAAATTTAAGTATAATGTAGGCTATAGTTAGTGCATAACAAGAATTTTGTTATTTTTTTTAGAAACTCCCACTGGCCATAATTTTACACTTCTCAAGATAACCTTTAACAGCAGGAAGACAGGCCAGTGTGATGGACAGGGCTATTTTCACTGCTCATTGCAGGGGTTTTTTCTGACTGAGGTGACTTGCCATAACAGACACTTATGCAGCAGGTCAGTGTGCTTTCTTTGATACGCTTGTAGAGGCTGGTGAAGGATGGGGGCTCTCTCTCTTACAGGAAGAGTCAGGAATATGTTTACAATTCTACTGACAGAATGTTGTTGTTAATACCACAGAAAATTATTTTAACTCAAGAAAAACGTCTACATGTATAAATTCGGTGAATAATTTATAAGCCCCAGATACTATTAAAAGTTGTACAGTAAGTGCCATAATCGATTTTTCTCTTAGTGTTTGCAAACTGAGGAAGAAATTGGTACTATTTTCTATAGTAATGTGACATTGCTGCTAATAAATTGTGCTAATAAGTCTTGTGTATAGCTCACGGCTTCTCTCTAGCTCCAAAACGGACGGACCAATCAACGAACAGAGGGCGGGCTTAGAGCAGTGACGTAGACGCTAAGCGGCGAGTTTAATATACTTTGGTTTAGGCTAGGGAAATGTAAAACGACAGCGGACATGGAGACACGGGATGCTATTCGCTCTGTTGTGGAGAATATTCCTGGCATTTACAACTGAAGCCCAAACAAGAAGATTGTTTGGTTCACATTTTGAGGTGAAGTGGCCTTAGTAGGGCCGCCCTGCTCCTGACATGACTTTGATGTTATACACCGATCGGTCGCTGCAGGCTAACCAAAATACTCTGTATGGGATATTAAGTAAAGACCATGTTCCATGAAGATATTTTGTAAATTTGCTACCTTAAATATATGAAAACCTAATTTCTGATTAGTAATGTGCATTGCTAAGTACGTCATTTGGACAACTTTAAAGGCGTCCTCAGATTCGAAATATTCAAGTGGTTGTATCTCGACCAAATATTTCCCTATCCTAACAAACTATAAATCAATTCTGAAGTCAGTTGGAGTTCTGTGTGTTTTGATAGTTTAAACAATTTTACTGAAATTATCCAATAATACAATGTTTACTGGTCACGATAATACTACTACTGGTTTACAATTTATATATTTGCCAAATCTTTAAACAAGTCTTATTGCCTATTAAGCTTGTTTTATGTTACTAAGATTTAAGATAGGAATACACTATTTGAAGTTAACGCTAAGTCATAGCCAACCTGCGGATTTGACAGAAATCATGCTGTTTATTTCTGGGCACATACTTTTTTTAGCTTCAAAATATTAAAGTTAAAGTGCTATCAAAGTAATCATTTTTAGCACATCCCTTGGCAGTGGATAAAAAAAGAAACACAGTATGTAGTAGACAGAACTGACAGTTCTCAGTTGTTTAGTGAATGATTATCATTTACAAGGTCTGCAAGTGTTCCTAATGTTTGAAAACCTGTTCGGATTAAAATAAGTCTATTCTATCTGTAACTTAATGTTGTTTCATGTAAATATTGATCTAGATCAATAGAACTGATCTGTTTTCTTATACTTTTGCCACTAATTGAGGCTTACATCAAACAAAGCTTTTCAGTTGATTGCATAAAGCATTTGCTTCAATTTGGCGTGTGATTTCACAAATTGCAGATAAAAATGCTCTGCTATATGTCACAGTTCATTCCAGCCAATGCAAGAACGTTCTCCAAACAGTATTTACTATGTTATCCCCACATTTTACTAAAACTTACACCGTGGTTGGCAGTGCTTTCCCAAAGCGTGACATTATCAACTGTGCATTGGACTGTATGCAAATTAGCAACACGGTGCTTACCAATGGGAATAAAGATGCCATTCACCACCTCTTACAGTTGCCACTAAGAAAAAAAGGCTATTAGCAACCAGCAGTCAGTTGAAAGATGCTGTGACCTCCAGCAATTTAATCAATGTCATTGTAAACGCCCCTTTAGGATGTCGAGGTGCTGTTGTGTTGTTTTCAACAAAGAAGAGGCGTTCAGGGCCAATGACAATTTGTTGGTGATGCGAACACCCATTAACCTAAGGCTGTCTGTTATCTCCACTGCCACATTGTTGATGCACTGCGAGTAATGAACTGCTCTGGACCATCTGAAGTAAACAATCATCTCTTTTTTACAAGTATTAATAGAGAGGTTGTTGTTCCAGCACCAGGTTGCAAGCTGTCTCACCTCTTCCCTAGGCTGTCTCGCCATTAATGATGCTAATGAGCCCCTCAACAGAGGCGTTGAATGCAGACTTAATGATTGCTCTGGTATTTGGCGATACACTCGTGGTATTAGGAGTGACTGTGGATCTTTACTGCCTCGAGTTATTTGCTTAAGTCTAACTGCTGCAAGTTTGGTTGGGTCTGGGGAAAGGCTGTGATCAATGCCGAGATTGAAGTAAACTTCAGCCGTTTGACATATGAGATTTTGTTGTCTAGGTAACAGTGCAATAAGGATGACAAATGCAATGCCACCATCCATGGAGCAGTTGTGCTTGCAGGTGTGTGCTTGGAGGTCCGTTGTGGGAAGGTAGCCTTGATGTTTGCGATGCCCAGTCTCTCAAAACACTAGAATCGCACAATAAATGGAGTAAATGCAGCAGGGAGAAAGTCACAGAAGTCATTTTGGCACTCATATGATGGAGGTTGATTTGAAACATGACGGCCAGGCCAAGATCTCTTATTGTCTGAAGAATATTACCCATCTTTCAAATATAATTTAATATTAATAGAGGAAGCCCTGTGTTTAAAGATTCAGCAGCAAATGGGTGCTTTAGTTGTTAAAACGTCCTTTGAGGCACACAGAGATGATTTAAATATCCATTATTGACCTGTCCTGTTCAGCTACTACATGGTCATAAATCACAGACGTGTCCCATAGATCAGCTGTGTGCTCAATATGGATATTGAAAAGAACTAACACTGTCTGATTCTCTCTCCTGCTGTGTTTGAGTGATGTGTGTTGAATTGAAAAGCATTGTTCTTCCAAAAAAGTGAATACTGTCTGTTAAATTATTTATATATGGTGATATTTTTGGACCCCAATGACTTTCATTGATCCAGTTTATTCAATTAATGTCTTTTCAAAACAAGCATGTCTCCCCCCCCCCCCCCCCCCCTTTTTTTTTTCCAGTGGGGTACAGAGTTGTTTTGGACCCCATTGACTTTCACTGTCTGGAAACAAAACGTTTTAATTGTTTTTATTTATTGGACAAATGAAGTGTTTGGGAAAAGAAAGTGTATTCATTTATTGTTATTATTACATTAATATCATGGTATTTTCTAGGATAAACAGTAAAAAAAAAAGGACATATATTGTACGGGGACATATTGTAAAGGTCAATATCACTCATGCCTCAATCACACACACAGAGTTGGGTCACCTCCATAGTCACGGGGTCATCAATAACTGTCACTTCAGTAATTGGCCGTCACCATACTCTTTGTAGAGGAGATGAAGTGCTTGTTCGATATGATTACATTCCATTTACTCTTCAATTTCAGCATTTCATAGTCTCACCACACAAGACCTAAGCATACAGCACCATTACTTTTATGCATCAGTTCTGAACTATAAGACATTTTGAAGGATAAAACGTTCCATTATTTAAGCTTGCTGAAGTGCTCCAATTTTTTATTCTGCTCCCACCCCTCCTTAAGCTCACACACATCCTAAATGTGCCATCATTTCATGGTGGCTTGAGGGGATGAAAATGAAAACACCATTGACATTAGGCTGAACCAATCCTCCCACTTCCACGCATAAGTTCATTAGTCCATACCAGACACAGATGGAAAATGGTTACTGAAAGAAAGGTGGATTGTTCAAATGACAGGCGTTAGATTAATGGCCTGTACGCAATATGTTTAGGAATTCTGAACACACGCGATGCGTATGGTGCTGTGCAAGGTGCCCTTCATATGTGACATTGCAGTGATTACAGAACTGCAATTCCGGTTGTGGTGGTGCTTGCAGTGCATTACTGTAAATCCCTCTACCTCTTGTCATTTCTCTTTGCTATTGCCAAAACACAAAGCAGTTACGGCTGGGGTTAGATTTGCTTTTATCATGCTACAATATCATACTCAAACAGTTGTGACAAACATGAGATGCCAGCAATAATGCAATATCTCTCTTCCTCAGATAACAGTGTTTCGGATGGGATCAGAGGGACACCAGGACATTGATCTGGCCATTCTAACAGCTCTTCTGAAAGGTAATATCTGGATACTCGCATCAAGTTGTTGGTTTAAAACAGGCTCTTCAACAGTGGGGATTTGCTCATATTTAATTTTAAAGAGCAGGTATTTTAAAGTGTCCTAATATTGTGTTGGCTTCCCCTACAACAGGTTTAAATACATCTAAGATCAGAAAATATTGTAATTTTCCTAGAACAATCATTTTGCTATGATTCGAAACTGTGGATGTTAAGGTCTGTAAACCTCTCCCTTCCATAAGCCAACTCTGTTTTGATTGGTCACCGCAAATAGATTTTTCACATGGCTTTGACTTTGAATAAATGAACATTGCACATTTCAAAATCGAACCGTTTTTAAATCCCTGTATTTCTGAAGGAATAAACGCAAAAATGCACCACCATTTTCAAACCAAAGCTAAAATTCATGGTTTAAATTAAAGTTAGATTGTATCCCACATATTTACTGCAGTACATAACTCTTACAAATTGATATCTCTGGTACTCCTTTGATGCCAGTTTAATGTTGTACATCTTTGTTTTTCTCTTTTTATATTATTATTTTAATGTAACCATATTTTAATATGAAGCAAAGTGATCAGTGATCTGAAAATGTTAACTTCCATTGTACCGCCCAGTAACTTTTTAGTGCCTGCTACTGTCAGGTTAACATTACATTTAACACTGAAAGGAGTGAGTAAAGTGCAAGCTCTACTGGCTGTGCTTCTAAAGACCCACTTTTAAATCCATATCAAAAGATGGGATTCCAGTGAAGCCTTTTCTTCAAGAGCTCCACGAGTTGCTCTGAAAGCCTGCAGCATGGCTCTTGCATAATTCATAGTACTGTGCACCGCATCTAAAGACTGATTTGCTCGTGCAGTTTCTAGCTCTCTTCTTTTTCCTTAATGAATGTGTAGAGGATGCATTTATTTATATATGACATTTGTATTGTATTTATGATTTATTTAGGCCATATTTATATCTCTAATGCTTGTATTTTAAAATGCATGCTTGTTATCAAAAATAGCAAACGAAGTGAATCATTTGATTGTCAATTTAGAGAGTATATTATATGCTAACAGCTGGAAACGCTTTTATCAGTAGCTCAGTCTTATGCATGCGAAAAGCATTTTTATTCACTGAACACACTTGCGAATATCTGACAAATGATGTATTATGATGTAGTGTGAAATTAAAGCGAAAACATAAAGCTAACCTCTGCTAGAGTTCAGAGCAACAGAAAACAGCAATTAATGCTTATCCTCAGAGACTTAATTATACATAATTATGTGACCAATCTTTGCTGATACAGTGCCTTCCTGTTGCTGAGGACTTGTTTCATCTGGCATCAATATAGTCACTAAATACATAATAGACTTCAAAAGCGCAAGGTGCCCCACATGGCCATTTTCGAGTATTACAGACCTCCAAGTCCGTATTTTAGGTCTAACAGCCCATGAACGGAGTCGGGCAGGATATTTTCGAGCACTTAACTGAGATTATGCAAATATGGTTTAATACATGGCGACACCTAGACAAGCCACGGAGGTGTCTATTTAATAGACTGTGTCTGGAAAGATTACCCTCATAAAAGTAAATGTAGAAGCACCAGGCCAGAGTAAGTAAAGACAAATGTCCTGCTGCTCAGGGGGAAGGTCTATTAGCTGGAAGCAGAAGCGGAGCAAAAAGCCAGAGACCCTGGAGAGTGCTTTCCTCTGTGATTTATCTTTAGAATCAGCTTTTTAAACAGGCATAACGCTATGCATTGTAATGATGCGAGAGCTGGGGATTCCTTAAGATTCTCCTCTTGTAAATCAATGGGAGTTGAGGGGGTTTAAGCTTGCGGATGATTTTGAAGACGTCAGACTGTAAAATTAGTAACATTTACTAAGCATTTAGTCACACGCCGCATCCATACGCTCTCGTTAACATATTCCCTGGGGCTTTATGATGGTTTTGTTAAAGCAAATGAACTACATAACCTTAATTATGTGCCCTTTTGCTTGTCTGTCCAGGGGCCAATGCATCAGCTCCAGATCAACTGAGCCTGGCTTTAGCTTGGAATAGAGTTGACATCGCTCGAAGCCAGATCTTCATTTATGGACAGCAGTGGCCTGTAGGCATTATCCACTCACTCCAACTCTATAGATACAGAGCTATTGATTACAGAGGGGAAGAGAAGCACTTCTGTGTAACTCTGACTCTAATTATACACAGTAGATGCTAATGATGGTGGGCTGCATTTCAACCAGATTAAAATTCATGGAATCGATTTATTGCTGTGCACCTGTATGTCTGTTTTATTGTGGGCCGATGATGTGTGTTCTGAACCTGTAAGCTTTGTGTATGTGTGGTTAGGTGGGCTCTCTGGAGCAGTCTATGCTGGATGCACTGGTGCTGGACAGAGTGGACTTTGTGAAGCTGTTGATTGAGAATGGAGTGAGCATGCACCGCTTCCTGACACTGTCCAGACTTGAAGAGCTCTATAATACGGTAATGTAGCTCGATTTGAGTGAGATTTTAAATTCTGGTTTTCCAGTGTGGGTCTTTACACTTACACTTCTTACACACACTGTACTGTCTTTTCCCCCATAAATACACTACCATTTAAAAGTAAAAAAAAAAAAATATATATATATATATAATCAAAGTAAAAAATAAATAATTATGACAGTTTCCGCAAAAATATTACGCAGCACTACAGTATTGACAATAAGGAATATTTGTAACACCAAAATAGCATATTAAAATTATTTCTTTCATCATGTGGGACTGCAGTAATGTCACTTTGCAATCAAGAATAAATACAAATTTTAAATAGATTAATATAGAAAACAGTTATTTTAAATTGTGACAATATTTCACAATATTATTGCATTTTTTGATCAAATAAATGGAATCTTGGTGAGTATAAGACCCAACTTTAAAAAAAAAAAAAGATTTTTATTTTCAATCTTACCCAACTTTTAAACGGTATATGTGTGTTTATGTATTTATAAATATATAAAATTATTAATAGTTTAACATTTAATTACACAAATAGTATTTTTAAATACGATAGCAGGTAGATTTAGCTTCATAAAGGGGAAATTCACCCAGAAATGAAATTTTCACACCCTTTTGGCCGAACGGTCCCTTTTATGTAACAACAACATTATTTGTATTTATTGTATTTATCTTCTTTTTTGTAAGTATTATTTGTGGTTAGATATAACTGATTACTAAAGGTTATATTTGTTTCTGTTTGTCTTAAATAGAGGCATGGTCCATCCAACACCTTGTACCATCTTGTCAGAGATGTGAAAAAGGTTAGAACTCACTGTGCATGCAGCTGAGTGTGTGTATGTGTGTGCATGTGTGTGAGTGGATGTCAGGATGTGAGTGTAAGTGGTAGATTAGTCTTAGATTTCTGTTGCACAATTAGCAAAGGTGTTTTTCCTGCTTCTTAGCCCAACAGAGAGGCTTGGCCAATTAGTTGCTTTTTTTTTGTCTGTGTCCTCTCTTGCTTGTTTTAGTGATTTTCAGACTATAAAACAGTCAGAACAATGGGTTTGTTGCTTCTTAGGGCACTCGTGTGTAGTTAGTTTTTCTTAATTACTCTTCTTAAGTGCATTTTCTAGGCATAATGGGCCACGCGGTTGCTTTCTTTTTGCACTCAGTTTTTATGTACTAGTGACATTGGTGCAGTTTCGACTTGTAAAAGACTCAGTGTGGGTACACCATGAGGTTTTTGTTCTAGTCTTCTCTTTTGTCCAAAAAAGATTTGTTTTGTACTTTGAAGGCACAAACCTTCTTGGTGTCCCTGGAGATTAACATGATATTAAAATGGGTCTCACATTAACTGAATCCAGTACAGCATTTCTTGCACAAATGAAATGCAGCTTCACCTGTGATTCTGATCAGCCAGTTGAAGCATTTTGTGGCATTTGCTGAGGTTGAAGTAATTAGCCCAGCTTAGAAGATCTGTGGTCGCTCTGCGTTGGTAATTACAGAACCAGAGCAGAGTCTAGTTATCATAGTCTGAAGGCAGGATGTGGGATGTAATTTTGCTAAAAGGGATTTGGCCCATAGATCTAATGACAGGAGGAATCTTAGGTCTTCATGTTCGCTTCATGTTGTTATGCCTTACAATCCAAATTTCAACAACCTGATAAGGATGCTCTAATTAGAAAAGCTTACTAATATCGGCATAGACGTAAAGATGAGTCAGATCATTAAATTAGCAACTGAGGCATTGCTCGTTATCACTTCCCCACTCTCTTTCTTTGTCCTAGCCATTATTGGACTCCATTCTTCTCTATTCTGTTTCCTGCGCTTTGGCTCATTGTTTTTTTTATGATCAGTTCAATATGGCACCAAACCCTGATTCTGGACTTGCTTGGTCTCAGTGGGATGTCTGTCCCTTTAATATGATTCTGTCTCACTGACCTTGTGTGTTCTTTCCAAGCAAGAATATCCAGGGTTCAGTTGGATCTACCTCAAGGTGAATCAGACAATCTTCTTCAATTATCTTGATTCCTTCTAGCAATATGTTGGTGTGTTTGTGGAGTGAGAACGTATGGGTGTGTATGTAGTTGAGTGCGTGGGTCGTTTCTGACCTTACCTTTTGTTTTATTTTCATAGCCAGAACTGTTAGCACAGTGTTGCCATGAGTAACGTTTTTGTCTTCAGGGTAACCTGCCCCCTGACTACCGCATCAGCCTGATTGACATCGGATTGGTAATTGAATACCTCATGGGCGGAGCCTATCGCTGCAATTACACCAGGAAGAGATTTCGGACCCTCTATCACAACCTTTTTGGACCCAAAAGAGTATGTTATGAAACACAAAAAAATAGCATATAGCTCTAAAAGGGCATCGTACTGAGAATTTAAGAATGAAGTTACAACATTACAAGAAAAAAGACAGCATGTTAGCGCCATCCACTGAATATAGGAATAACTGAGATAATTAACAACATTGGTTGAAAGATTTTGTTTTGCTTTGCTTTATTTTTATGTCTTATTTAGCAGGGATAGATTAAAAGTAGCAGAAAATATTCTTGCATTTAAGCAAAAAAACAAGTAAGCAGCACAGTGATGATAAGAAGAAAAAATCTGCCTAGTATGAATATAAAAGTCATGTTATTGGAATATAGTCGTAATATTTTAGAATTTTAAGAGAATAAAGTAGTCATAAAATAAAGACATAATGGGCCGGTTTCCCGGATAGGAATTAGATTAAGCCAGGACTAGACCTTTGCTAATTTAGGACATTTAAGAATT
>JAUCMS010000095.1:8470587-8491720 GCA_032357445.1 Enteromius radiatus | reverse complement strand
GACTTTATTCTCGTAGTATTTCGACTTTAATCTTGTAATATTACGACTTTATTCTTGTAGTATTTCAACTTTAATCTTGTAAAATTACGACTTTATTCTCGTAATATTATAACTTTATTCTCGTAGTTTCGACTTTATTCTTGTAGTATTTCAACTTTAATCTTGTAGTATTTCGACTTTAATATCGTAAAATTACGACTGTATTCTCGTAGTTTCAACATTATTCTTATAGTATTTCGACTTTAATCTCATAATATTACAATTATTAATTATTACAATTATGACCCACAGAAATATACATTTACTTTTAAATGCACAAAAAAAATTATACTTGCAGAGTAATGTTTTGCTATTTTTTTTTTCTTTTTTTTTTTTTTTGTCAGCATGACCCACCTGGGAATAAAATATTTCCCATGGTTGCCACATAGAGATGGCATATAAGACAAGCTAGATAGACTGTGCAGAGCAAATTTCTATACAGCAGATCACCTAACACTTCGGCAGTGCAGAGTAAACAGGAGCCAAGACAATTTCTCAAGCCACTGGATGATATTGAATTTTCTAAAACATTTTAAACACCTCTGAAGATTAAGGCATCTACTGTAAGTCACAAATCTTGCCAATGTCACAGGAGCGTTTTATCTGTAATAGTGGCTTACTAGTACATGATGTGCATCTGAGAGTGGGTATTCGTGAATCTATTCATGCGGTTAAATATTGTGAGTACTTTTTCTCTCACATGCACATTTGCACATACATCATTCTACATATGCTGTCATATAGACTTGAAATAGATTAGACATCTGCCATGCCACCAGAGAGATGCTCTAAATTTATCTTAGCATAGCATGAAGAATCCTATCTACTCATTAAACATGCCAAGTTTTTACATGTATACCAAAAGGATGGTGAAACGATTTGGAAAATGCATAAATCAAATCTAACGTGTCTTGTTATTTTTGTCCTCTATGTTTTTATTTTTGTGTGTGTTGTAGCCAAAAGCCCTGAAGCTGCTTGGAATGGAGGTGAGATTTATTTCTTAATTTCGTGTATCCCACTGCTTTCCAATAAAATCCCCACTGAGTTTCATTGAAACGCTTTCTTTAAGCTCTCCTTTGATTTAGAGGTTTAGATTCAAGTAATGAAGGGTCACAGTCAAAATGCTCTTGTATTGCATGTTCAGAGGTTTACACAAAACCAATTGAAATACTATAACTACCTACGATTACCTTAAATTTGTGTTTAATGGTCCTCTTACTATTAATAACATTCATGTATATGAATTAGAGGTAATTTATTGTCCTGTTTTGCTGTTTTAATGTGAAATATGTTTATAATAATACATATATGTATATATACAGTGGGTACGAAAAGTATTCAGTATTTAAACCCTGGCCATTTGCTAAAATCATTTAAGTTCATTTTTTTCCCTCATTAATGTACACACAGCACCCCATACAACAACATTAATTGCTGACATTTTTGCAGATTATTTTGTATATGACTATAGTAAATGTTCTGCATTTCTGTTTTAAGCTGCGCGCACTGAAGATCATCAGTAGAATAAAGCATGATAGCGGGATTGTAGTCAATGGGATTTAATTTTTCTCGTAATAGCATACGCTTCGTTATTTGTACAACATAGTGTTAATATTAAGATCTGCAAGAAATACCCCAAATGCAGAAGTGAACGAGTCTGTGCAGCTTTCTTCACGCAGCAACCTGCAGAAACACAACAGCTAAACTCTAAAAATTAACAGTGTTTTATTATAATAGCATTCTTTTCTCATGTATATAACAGTCCCAGATGTAGTTATTACTATTCTGCATTCTGCAACAATTCTGCATTGTTTGTCCTGTTGTTACTCCAGCTCACCCAAATCTTATACAACATAAATTATATAAACGATGTACTGTATGTAAACCATCTGAAATATTTTGAAATTACTTGTACCCTTCCTAATCAAAAAAAACCAAGTCTTTTACTCTGCCTTAATTTGAGTCTCGCTAAAGATTAAAATTCCTTACACGAAGATGCATCTCTGTCCGTCATGGATTATGGAAAATGAAACTAATAAATTTAAATCTATAAGGGTGGGATTATTCTTAGAGGTGGTTGTTGTTGTTATTATTATTATAAGAAAAAAGTTAATTACTCTATCATACAGGATGACATGCCCATTAGGCGAGGACGTCAGAAGACCACAAGGAAGCGAGAGGAGGAAGTAGACATTGACCTGGATGACCCAGAAATCAATCACTTCCCTTTCCCTTTCCACGAGCTGATGGTTTGGGCAGTGCTAATGAAGCGACAGAAGATGGCCCTGTTCTTCTGGCAGCACGGAGAGGAGGCCATGGCTAAAGCACTGGTGGCCTGTAAGCTTTGTAAAGCAATGGCCCACGAAGCATCAGAGAACGACATGGTAGATGACATTTCACAGGAGCTCAATCAAAACTCAAGGTATGCATGTAAAGATGTGTTATGATGACATAGTTACCTCAAGGATGAGCGTTTAGATGAGGATCTCACCTTGTTTGCATTGCCGTCGAGTATACAACTCTTTGGTTTGGACATTTGGGGAGACCATCTGTTATGTGCCAAACTGGCATCCCATCAAAGGCACAGTGGCTGACCACAAATACTCTAAAATGCATAAAAGCCAAAAGTGAATTTTCTTTTAGTAATGAGACTAGCTTATCCTGCTTCTACACCTAAAACAAGCTGTTGTTGCTGTTTTTTGTGTAGAGGTGATCTTGTGTGCATATAAATGTGTCTGTGGCACACAAATTCCATCTTTTTTTCTTTTTTGTTTTATCCATAAGGGAGTTCGGTCAGCTGGCTGTTGAGCTGCTCGATCAGTCGTATAAGCAGGATGAACAGATGGCCATGAAGCTGTTAACCTACGAGCTGAAGAACTGGAGTAATGCCACCTGTCTGCAGCTGGCAGTGGCTGCCAAGCACAGGGACTTCATCGCCCACACCTGTAGCCAGATGCTTCTCACCGACATGTGGATGGGACGTCTGCGCATGCGCAAGAACTCTGGCCTAAAGGTCAGATTCAGGAGAAAGATGGCTGAGACTGTAGTCTCAATGACTTACATACAGTAATATCAGTTATTGAAGAGAACTTTTCTGTTACACATCATATTAGGTATACATTCGACATATATTTGGCATGTATTTTGTGAAATCTGTCAACTGTGTTGTATTTACCAAGTCCTCATCGATATGAGACCAGCAACTGCTCTTTAACACTTTAAATTGTTTAACAATTTAATAGATTTCTTAATCACTAGTCTAATTATTATTCTTACTTGAGAAACACTGAAATGACAGGAACGATTGTTGTCACAAGATGTGCAAATTAAACCGGTTGGCTATGTACAGAAATTATATTCACAAAGTTATGAAAAATAAATACTTTGTTTTTAATGAAGGTGGTATCCAAATATGTAACCATATGTTTTTAGAAAACAGCACACACAAAATGGTGGACTAGTGGAACTATATCAGACACAAAATTTACATGATCGCCTTAGACTAGTCTAAGATCTTCTTAGACTGCTGCCCCCGCGACCCGGCCCCGGATGAAGCGGAAGAAGAAGAAGAAGAAGCCTTAGACTAGTGCATCAAAACGCTCTGAAACCATCCAATACCTGTTGAAATGAATATACAGTTCATGTCGCAGCTACTGATCAATTTTCAACTGTGATGAACCAAATCAGCATGCAATTGTACTGTCCTACAAAAGTTCGGAAACACCCCTGGCAAAGTGTGGTTTTAAACGATATCAGCTTAAATCCTTTAAAGACTTTTTTTGGTGCAAATACTGTACATCACTGTGTATCATTAAAGACCAGCAATAATAATTTTCATTTTGATTACGTAATAATGGCTATATATACATGACAGAATTGAGCTAGTATGGGAGGATTTGATGTCCCTAAGAAGTGTCCAACCAGTGTCAATCATCTTTGTGCAACCCTTCAGGGTTGGGAGTAATATCAATTCAATGTTTGAATAAACTGACAGCTTGTGTTCATAGTTTGTGTTGTCCCTTATCAGTGCAAAATTATCACAAGTTAAAAAGGATTCATGCCAATATTGGCCAAAACCCCTTTTTCTAGGGCGTTTCCAAACTTTTGTAGGGCAGTGTATTTCTGAAGGGTCACATGATGCTGAAGACCTGAGTAATGGCTACTCAAGATTCAGCTTTGCCTTTACACAAATAAATTACATTGTTATACATTAATATAGAAAACGGTTATTTGAAATGGTAGTATTACTGTTTTTACTGTTTGAGGAGGTAAATGCATCCCCAAACTTTTGCAACAGCTTTTTGAACAAAGCTTCAACTTTTTGACACATTGTCAGACATACAGTACACTGTATATATTAGTCCCTAAAAAAAGAAGCAGTGCAGGGCTTCTCCTTGCATTTCTCTTGCTTTCTGCATGAATTATTTCTGCCTTTGGTTCAAACCTCAGTGGTGATATTGGTGTTTCATGTCTCACAGGTGATATTGTACCAAGAAAGAGTGAGCCTGGTATTTCATCACCAAAAGCATTGTGTGACTGCAGGAACTGGTCTACGGCGTTATAAATAATGGAAAGTAACAGTGTATTTTTCTCTTATGCTCTGTGTTTGTTTGTTTCGTCCACCAGGTTATCTTAGGCCTGCTTCTGCCCCCTTCCATATTGAGTCTTGAGTTTAAAAATAAGGACGAGATGTCGTATATGCCTCAGGACCAGGACACCTACCTGCAGGAGAAGGATGTGGATGAACCTGAGAAACAAGCTAAGGAAAAAGAGGAGGAGGACATGGAGTTCACAGTAAGATCTTACTGTGAGACGCAGTACAACTCCGTGGTGAGAGCATCCACCTTAGCCTCGTTTCTTAGCTTGTAGCCTAACGCACACACACACACACACACACACATTTAGGCACATCTGCTCTGTTCTGTGAAAGTCCTGCCCCCAATTTGGCCTCTCAAATATGCTTCCGGCTTTATTTTGTTGTTGTTCGAGTCCGTGGTTGCTCTTCTTAGAGACCCGTACCAACCCTGCCGTTTTTCTGACTTCCCCACCCTACACCCTTCTCCCACTTCGCCCTTTTTTTTCCGTTCCTCGTTGTCAAAGCGAAGATGCGTGGTTGTGGAGTTGTAGTGTGTCTCCGTCTGCCTCTGTCCTTGTCTCCTCTCTGTTTCTTTTCTTTAGCGAGGGTCTCGTCTGAAGTACGGTACTGTGACTGAATGCTGCCTGTGTTTTTATCATTCACGCATCTACATTGTGCATGTTGAAGGCTTGTTTTGCATTATGTTAGCAGCCTTGATCTGACATCTCCATGATGACAACCTTCACTTTTTAGTTGAACCAGAAGTGCCTTCTTTCTTTCACTGTAAAACTGCACGGATACTGTTGTTCAATCTTCCATTGTGAACTATCAAGTGTTGCTCCAAAGCAGTGGATCTTGAACTGTTTCAAGTGGGTGACCACTTAAAGAGCCCCAGATGTGGGGGAAAACAACTTGTGCACAAATAGGCCTAACTTTTACCCTTTATCTATCAAATCATCTCAATTTTGTGGATCCATAATTTGGTCATTTTGTTGAAATTACCCATACAGCTATGTTTATCTAATCAGCCCAAATAAGCCATGTTTAACAAAGAAGTCAGACTGAACAATTATTATATTGCAAACTTTTGTTATGTTCACCAGTGAATGGTTACAGTTTTAAATATTGTAAAATATTGCAATTATTTTAAATTGTTAGGTATTTTAACTGTTACCTGCTACAGCAAAGCCCTGTTTTCAACCATTACTCAATTTACTTAAAAAAAAACGTGTTAAATATTCATTAAGAGAGTCTTCTGATGTGTTAATTTGGTAATGGAAAAACTTTTCTTATTAATAGTACAGTCTAAAATGATTGTGCTGCTTAATGAAGTGTTTAAATGGTCTCTTTTTTTCAGTATTGCGTACACTTGCATTTCTTGTATGTCACTGTACACTTTGAAGTCAAATTTCAATATTAAAAATAGCCAAAGCTCAAAAATGTCTTTCTAGAAACACCAGTCTGTTGTTCTTGTGGGAGATGAAGGCTGTAAACAACACAGAGAGACGTAGATGGGCCAGATGAACAAGATGAGGAGTACATCAGAGTTTCAGAAAAACAGACTGGCGCTATACCGGTGCAGTCTTATAAATATCTAACTGATGATAAGCTATCAGTGCTGCACAGAACAAACTGTTTGAATAATAAAGAAGTCATATTAAATTAGATTGGTCATTTGTGACATTTAACTATCAGTATTTTGTCATCCATTTAATGTGTCACAATTGTTGATTTCTTTCAGAAACATTGAAATATTTTAGTGTTTTGATTCCTTTAAAAAGTAGTGCACATAACTCTTCAAAAGTCTGGGGTCAGTAACTTTTATTTCTAAGAAACTAATACTTTTTTTGTAGCAAGGTGGCATTAAGTTGATCAAAAATGACATTTGTATTGTCATAAGTTCAAAATACAGGGTAGTAGTATTTATTAAAAATATAAATGTTTTATTTAAAAATCCTAGAAAAAAGGATAATCAGGTAGACTGGAGTAATGTCATCACAAGAATAAATTAAAATGCATTTTATTATATGCATTTTAATTTATTATATTATATTATGATATTATTAATATATTAAAATAGTAAAACAAATTATAAAAAAAAAAAGTTTTAACCACCACTTCCAGTATAATTAACTGTTTTGAGTCAATTAATTGTTAGTGCTTTCTGTCAATTACATTGTTATTTAATTGTTTTTTTTTTTTTTTTAGTTTAAATGAGCCAATCAACTCATGGACCACTTGGAATACTCTACAGTTTAAGAACTACTGCTCTAAAGAAACAGGTCAGCCCATGACACAGATTTAGAAATGTAGTCCAAGAGTCCAAAACAACTGAAAAAGGACTACATTTCCCAAAACGTGACTGAGTTGACCTGATCTTACACAACACGGTTCCAAAAACTGAAGCTTTACCCCTCACGTCACTATGAATATACTGTAGATATGTGAGGTTACAACACAAAATGACAATTGTATTGCAATTTATCTGAATGCTCTTCGGGAAAGTACACTTGTAATTGCAATAATTTTTCTCTGATGCAACATTGAAACGCCTGTGTCAAAATGAGATCTTCTTGTGCGTAATATAAGCTGTGAAATAAACTGCATTTAGACTGACAGCGTGTAGTCTGTAAGACTGTAGCTCAACCAAATAGCTTGGACAGCAGAAAAGTTGTTGCAATACAATTCAGCCATGATGTCCAAGAGTGCACCATATTTTTCCATTTACGGGATAAGCTCCCCACTCTTGGATTAAGGATGTGTGCAAATAACCCATGACACTGGGCATTTTCATTCCTCTTTTCTATCTACCTATCTCTACCTTTCTATGCCACACTCTCTCTTTTTCCACACGACCATTCCCAGCAGAATCATCAATGCCCAGTTCATAGTGAATATCTCACCTTCCTCAGTGCTCAGTATTGCTTTGCAGTGTTTGAAACAGCTGCATGCAATTCTGGGTGAGAAGTCACACTATGTAAATGATGTGTATAAGTAATGCTTTCTGTCTTTTTTTTTCCTCTTTCTATCCTCTGTACTTTTCCCAGGCTATGCTGGGAAACGTCAGTTCAGAGGCATCACGTAAGAAACAGGTGCAAGAGGTTCAGAACCGCCATCGGCTGATTCCAGTGGGTCGCAAAATTTACGAGTTTTACAACGCCCCTATCGTCAAGTTCTGGTTTCACACGGTAAAGCCCCAACTGTGCCCTTATTTAGTAAAAAAGGCATACAGTATTGTTCAGTGTTTAGCATATCAAATCAATACGAACATCAAAATACCTTGTGTGTGAATTCTTCAGAGAAATGTCCTCTGAAATCTTTTACTGGCAGAGAAATTCATATCAATAGATACCATATCAAGTCCAGGGGGAAAAATGTTCAAATGCAGGCAAGTAGAGATCAAAACAGCAACAGTTTTTTTTTTATTTAGCCTCATCTATGTTTTAAATTTAGGCCATGAATCTGACAAGTCTCCAGGCTCCTAAAGATGAAGAATTCTGCTCCGTGTGCTGTGTGTCTTCATTATTTACTCGCTCGTTTTTCTCTCGTTGCTCGTACTTTCTCTCTCCCATCACACTGTCACGTTGTAGTGTTTACACTGAACAGTGTTTCTGTTCTCTGCTGGTGAGAGTGTGTCAATCTTTCTACCGTTTTCAGCAAAAATAAATAAATAAATAAAACGTTGCAAATAAAGAAAGAGCATTACAATAAGACACCAGTGAGAATTCAGTGCTGTTTTTTGTTGATCCAGCTAAAAAGATTGTTTCTTCTGTAGTTACTGCTAATTACTCTGTGCAATAAAGTAAAGTATAAAGAAGATGCATTACAACTTTCTACTATCCCTAAAATGTAAACCTTAGTTCCTTAAAAACATCAGCCTGACAGTGTTTTCATGATTTTGAAAGCCATGCATGTGTACATAAAAATGTTATCAAATTCTAATTGGGAAACACTAAAAATACATTTTGAAAATAAAAATTAATTCATTAAATAAAATTTTGATGCATGTGTATTATATAACTTAAAACCTTTACAACTTGCCTGCATAAACCATGAGCATGTTACCAGATGGCAATATTAATAAACTGTGTTAAGAAATGTAATGCTGTTAAACATTTATAAGTAATACCAGTACGCACATTAACTTTAGTAGCCCTAAAACATTAAAACTGGAAAAAAAATTAAGGTACTGAAACAATAAGCTGAAAAACTAAACAAAACCTAATGATGATAGAGTCAAAACTAAGATTTATTTAAAAAAAAAAATTATCAAGATACAATGCAATTAAATTTTTTTTTGTTTTGAAAGCAATGTTTTGGCTGCTTTTATTGCATCATAAATGTATTAAAACAGTAATATTGTGAGATATTTTTACAGTTTAAAATAACTATTTTCTGTTTTAATGTATTTTTTGTAAATGTTATTGCAAAGCTGAATCTGCAGAAGTTATTACTTCGGTCTTCAGTGCCTTCTGAAATCATTTAAATATGCTGATTTAAAAAGTATTCATTTTAAAAAACTCTTACTAAACCCAAACTTTTGAACCAAACAGTAGTGTTCAAATTAAATAGAAAAAGAAATCGAATTTAAAAAGTCTAAAATTATGATATTTAAAATGTATAATAAAAAGTATAATAACCTACAGTAAGTGTATATAAACCTTATAATCTTCACTGTTTGAGCTGAAACAGATCAATGTGTTTAATTTTTTTCCCGTAATCACGATGCTGTTTCTTCCCACAGCTGGCTTATGTAGGATACTTGATGCTCTTCAACTATATTGTTCTGGTGAAGATGGACCTGTGGCCCTCTCCTCAGGAGTGGATTGTTATTGCCTACATTTTCACCAATGGTATCGAGAAGATGAGAGAGGTGAGACTTTATTAGGGCTCGGTGAGCAAAGAAAATTGTTTCCTTCGATCCCTGAAATGTGGGAAAAGATTCATTATTATTCATAAGGATAATTAAATTTACATGTAACTACACAGCTGCTATTCAGTTAGAAATGCCACAATGTGAACCATATACAGTCAATTACTGCCCTCTTGTGGAAATCAGGAAATTCAAAAGCTTTGTGAAGTTTTGCTTTGAAAGATTAATTTGCTGAGCAAATCCATCTTGAAATATCACCATTGTTAACTGCATATATAAATATATATATATATATATATATATATATATATATATATATATAACATTATTGGTTTTTTTGTTTTTTTTATGTTTGGTTAACCTCATTTGTCCTACATGAAGGCTTTAACTTCTCCTGTCCCTCAGATCCTCATGTCAGAACCAGGGAAGCTCCTGCAGAAGGTCAAAGTGTGGTTGCAGGAGTACTGGAACATCACTGACCTCATGGCCATCCTCATCTTCTCCATCGGGATGGTGCTTCGCTTACAGGACCCGCCCCTGATGAGCTACGGCAGGGTCATTTACTGTGTTAATATCATCTATTGGTACATAAGACTGCTTGACATCTTTGGAGTGAACAAATACCTGGGTCCATACGTCATGATGATCGGCAAGATGGTGAGGGAGACTGAAAGCCCATTTCTGCCATTGAATACAAAATAAAAAAGGTTATTGTGACTTTTTATCTCGCAATTCTGACTTTTTTCCTAATAATTGTAAGACATATAGCCATAATTAAGCGAAAAAAGTTATATAAACTCTTTATAAAACTTTATAATTCACAAGTGTGTGATATAAAGTCACAATTCTGGCTTTTTTCTCAGAATTGTGAGATATAAACTTGCAATTGCGAGTTTAAATCTATTTTGAGCAGAAAAAAAAGATATTATCTCACCACCTATCTCACAATTGCGACTTTATATTTCACAATTCTGACTTTAACTTGCAATTGCAAGTTTATATCTCACAATTGTGAGTTTGTATAATGCAATTCTGAAAAAGACCGTCACAATAAGCTTTTTAAAATTTTTATTCAGTGGTGGAAACAGGCTTCTGTACATAGGGTGCTTTAATAATTGCAAAATTTCTAATGGCTAAATGGTTTCTAATGCTCCTTTTCCCTTCCTTTTTTATCTTCTTCGGGGTGAGTGTAGATGATTGACATGATGTATTTCGTGATCATCATGTTAGTGGTGCTGATGAGTTTCGGAGTGGCACGGCAGGCTATCCTCAATCCTAACGAAGACCCGTCCTGGATGCTAGCACGCAACATCTTCTTCATGCCGTACTGGATGATCTATGGAGAGGTGTTTGCTGACCAAATCGACCGTAAGGCTGGCATATTACTAACATTTACCTTGGGAACAGGCATGGGCATTTTGGGTATACTTTATTTGACACTCAAGCACAGCACCTTAGGCTTCAGTCTCACTACTGGGCAGCTTGTATGAACAAATGTGAAGAGCTGTTAGCACTGATAGTGTGATGAAAGCTTCACATTTTACAGCTGAAACTATTTGGATCAAATTTTGTGATGTATGATTGTGTGTGCGTGTGTGCTCTTAAATGGTCTCATATTCTGCAAATGGTTGCACTTAACTTGTCATTACAGGATGATATGGATCAATGCTGCCGTTTCAAAATGGCCTTTTGTGTTCATTGTGAAACTGCAGATCGAGAAGCATCAGATTGAATGAGAAAAAACACTAACATTCAATATATATATATATATATATATATATATATATTTTATTTTTAAATTTTTTTTATTCTCAGTATATTTTGATGAGATATTTACCTTTTAGATAGTATAATTGAATCTGGTTATATTATTCATGCTCAGGGCCTGAGCTCTTAGCTCTAACTGAACCATATTTAACCCTATGCTTTTTAACTCTTGATTTTGTTTTTAATGATTCTGTGGGTGCACTATGAAAATTGTTTGAATGACAGAAATCTGACATGTTTTGCTATTTTATGTGTTAATGTATCCTAATATTAAAGCTAATAATATAAAAACGTGCAGCCCTCGTGGACGTTTGCTGTGGACCCACAGTTGTGAAAATTCAAAAGTTTCAATAAGATGTTTTGATGTTTTTGAATAAAGTCTTACGCTCACTAAAGCTGCATTTACCTGGTCAAAAATGCAGTGAAACAGTATTGTGAAATATTAACACAGTTTAAAATAACTTTATTTTACTATATTTAAAAATGTAATTTATTCATGTTATGTCAAAGCTGAATCTTCCAGGCATTACTCCAACCTCAAGTCTTCAGTGTCACATGATCTTTAAGGAATCATTTTAATATGCTGATTTGAAACATTTATTTTTATTAACAGCACTGATAATAATGCTTAATTCTCAGAAAGATACATACAAAGTCTTCGCAGTGACAGTTATGATCAGTATGAACGATTCTTCCCACTTCTAGGTTATTATGAGTAATAAAGATATTTGACTTGTAACCCATCAGGTTAATGTTATTTTCTCTTGTCAGATTTCTGGTAATTACATCTTGTGCCTGAAATAAATCATATTAATGCAATGCATCAGTCACAAGGATTTGTGTATGAAGTGTATGCTGTAGAGTTTAAGTGTGTCTTTGTGTTTTCTCATTAAGTAGTGTGTTTGCTTGTTGTCTGCAAACTGTCAATTGTTTGTTTGTGTGCTGAGAGATGGATGGCCCAAAGATAAGAGAGCTGAAATAACGCTTTCGTTCTTTGTTTCAGATGTGAATAGTAGGAAGCTACAGCACAAAGTGAATGACAAACTCGGGCTGGTCGAAAATTACATTCGCACTCAAGGAATCGGGCGTAACAGTGGTCCATCCCATATAGGCAATTTCCAATATATAAATTCTGCTAGATTTATCTCAGTTACAGAACCATTATACTTTCACGCTCATATCATCACCTCACCTCCGCCCCCTGGTGGTCATTGAGTGTGTGACACCCCCTGCACGGCACTGCAAGGCTAATGGCCAGGTTTCCGTGGTGGGGCAAATGTTCAAGGTGCTATGGCAGCTAAATTGTCAAGGTCCCATTGAAGTAAAAAAAAAAAAAACACACAACCCTATCATGGAAACTGGATACTTGGATAATGCTAAAGTCACCATCATGAACCTCCCACAGCTAGCTAGCACTGACTGATGTCCCATTTACTCTGGTGGTACTTCACAGTCAGTGTAATTTCCTTCTCATTTCACAATGTAAGCCGAACTTACAGGTGGAAAGCCTACTGGTTTGATATTACATGTTATACATATCAAATAGAGCATGAGCATCCGTGCCCATTTGCGTGTCCTCAAATAAGCTCCAAATACTCAATGCTTATGGAAAGACCATCCCATATGTCCACATCTTTTAGCGACAATTTGCATTTGCCTCCTTTCATCAATATGAAAGTTTTTTCACGTGGTTCAGTTGTCAGAGTTTTTGGCAGAATAAATTTGGAATTAAAGAAAAATTGAATAAAACAAATTATTGCGAATTCAAGTAAACCCATGTTACTTCAGTTCTCTCACTTTGGGCTTCTGAGTGTGATTTTAAATATTGAAACAAGTAAATGTACTCACAAACATGTAAATTAATATGAACCTGACTGACTTTCCTCTCCTTGAAAGCTACAGCAACTGAACCATCCCATTTGGAAAAAACGTATGATGTATTGTCAATACATTCTAACCTGCGCTGCGAGCAACCATCAAAAAAGACTGCTGTACATGCAATATCAATATATTTTAAACATGGCATATGTTTAAATATATTGGAGATGCAATTTTACATATGGAATATATATTTGAATATATTTGAATTCCACAACTTGGTGCATAAAGTCTTTCCATTCAGTTTTACCCACAACCCACTTTTGACTGGTTCTTTGATGTTGGTGTTTGTGCACATGTCAGAGAGGGAGTGAGAGATTGTCTATTTTCTAAAGTGACCATTATTGCTAGTTGTTTGCTCATTTAAATTTTGGCAACTCTCAGTTGTATGTTTATTTTAACAGCTCCATGCGGCCAGAACATCACCACAGAGGAAGGAGTCATCATGCCTCTCCCGCCCTGCAAAACCGGAGCTTGGATTGTTCCCGCCATCATGGCCTGCTACTTGCTGGTGGCCAACATCCTTCTGGTTAATTTGCTTATTGCTGTCTTTAAGTAAGTTGAATTAATATTTTTAATATTAATATTGTTTTCTAAGCAACGGACAAACAAGGTGACCACAAACCTTTTAATGACATATTAATTACAAATACCAGCATTTTGACTAAAGGCACAGTGAAGTCAGGTAATCTGGTTGCAGTTTTTTTTTCCGGTGCTTTGCAAATATGTGAGCATCAGGTAGTCAGCAAAGAGACTGTGGGTGGTTAATGAAGCTGAGCTGACTAAAACAATGTTGTATGCTGCTAATTCCCACAGTAACACCTTCTTTGAAGTGAAGTCCATCTCCAACCAGGTTTGGAAGTTCCAGAGGTACCAGCTGATCATGACCTTCCATGAACGTCCCGTCCTTCCTCCTCCTCTCATCATTTTCAGCCACATAACTATGGTCCTCAAACACCTTTGCTGTCGCTGGAGGAAACATGATGAGGATGAGCGGGACTATGGGCTGAGTGAGTGATAAAATGCTGTTGCAATATCCTGAAAGCCTCAAAATGACAGTAGGAGTCATTTTGTTTTCACAGATCGTACAGCTAATGAGAGTGAAACCAACACATGTCGACTTAAAGATTCTCTTTGATAACATCTTTTGCCAGACATGATTATTTTGTAATAGTGAGACATTGCTGTTTGAAATCATTAACTTTTATGCTTCTTATTACCGCAAAAGTTACATACACTATGTTGCACAGCATGTGTACTGCATATTAATAAGGTATGATAACGGATTAAACATTTTGAAATAAAAGGAACATTTAAATTATGCAGACAAAAACAACTGAACTTCACTGGTAAAGTGACTGACAAAAAAACTCTCCCTCCGCAGAGCTCTTCATTACTGAAGATGAACTGAAGAAGGTACATGACTTTGAAGAGCAGTGCATGGAGGAGTACTTCAGAGAGAAAGATGACCGCTTCAATTCCTCCAATGATGAGAGGATACGTGTGACATCTGAAAGGTTAAAACATTTCAGACACAAAGTTTAAACTGTTTTTTGTAGCATTTTATGGCAAAGACCCCCAAATATGATCACACATTTGCTTAGGATTCCCTACCTAAAACATAAATGCAACTATATGTTTTCTTGCATACAGACACAAAAGTTATTTAATTGGATTTTACATGGTCACTGAGGATAAAGCCAATTAAAATTAGTATGACACTTATATTTTTCTAACCATCATTAGAACAATTTTAGATATAAACCTAAAGAGAAAGATTTTGTAATTTCAGATTTATTTGTAAAGCTGTTTTCACAAGCATATATATATATATATATAGTATTAAGTATATCGAATAAATATTTAAATGTAACATGTTAACTTTAGGAACCCAGAAAATTAATTTTGTAAACTCCTTTTCTTTTCTCTCAAAGTTTCTGTAAACCTTTTAGAGCCCTCTTGTAGCCCCCGGGGTCCCTGTACCCTAGTTTGAAAGTCTGTTTTCATTCAAATGCACTGTACACACATACAAATATACAAATTCAATTTAATGATCATTACTATCAAAAAGCACTGCTCTTCAAAAATTTGATCTGGGTAAGATTTTTGTTTTTGAGCTTCTCTTACTCACCAGGGTGACATTTATTGGAACAAAATTGCAATAAAACAGTAATATTTTGAAGCATTATTTTAGTTTAATCAGTTGAATACATCCTTGCTGAATAAAAGTATTAGTTATTTAAAAATATTCTGACTCTAAATCTTCAGGATTTAGTGTAACATACTGTAAATACTATTACGTGTAAGCAACACAACGTTGATAGTTGTAGTTTTACAAAAATTTAAATTCCTCAGGAATATTCATGAAATTGTCTAATCTCTGATCACTCAGGGTGGAGAACATGGCGATGCGTCTGGAGGAAGTCAACGAGAGGGAACATTTCATGAAAGCGTCCCTGCAGACTGTGGACATCCGGCTCGCTCAGATGGAGGAGATGATCGGCCGCATTGCTGTGGCACTGGAGCGAGTGGCTGGTATGGAGCGAGGCGAAGTCAACAAAGCCCGGTCCAGGACATCATCTGACTGCACAGATACTAATTACATCCTGCGCCAGAGCAGTTTCAACAGCCAAGAAGGCAATTCCTACAGGATGCAAGAGTCTCTGGAACAGGGTGGCGAGGAATCCATTTCCCCTACATCTCCAACTGCTCTGGCCCCACGTGTCCGCAGTCACTCATTCTACGTAAGCCACTCCTCCAAAGACAGGAGCGGAGCAGATCGAGGAGAAGGCTTCTTTAAAGACAAACTGTTCAGCCTCCATCGGGCTAACAGTTCGCAGTCTGTGTCCTCAGGAGCAGGTACCAAAGAGTCCAAGCCCACCCCTTTGAATACCTTATCAGTGCAGCAGCAGCTTCGCCCATCTTCCTGCATAGACATCTATGTTTCTGCCTCAGAGGACGTCCCGCCCACGGAGAGCTTCTTGGAGCCGGTGCGGACAGCTCCAACTCTCGCTCGAGACTCATCTCTCCATTCTGAGATCATGGAGGTGGTGCTCTCAGGGGGGCGGGACTGCAGCAGAAGGGCAGGGGGCAGCGAAAGACAGTCGGATGGTACAGTCCTGTTTGAGGACAGCGCCGCTGCTGACCTATCGCTCTGCTCTGCCCACCTGCTGCCGGATACTTTGCCCCCCTGGGACCTGGACCCCTCGCCACCACCATCGGCTGGCGTTCTCGAGCGGTCCAAGAGCAGCCGCTTCCTGTCTGCAGCAGGGCCTCTGTTTCTGGAAGAGTCGCCATTGGTTAAGTCGCACAGCCTGATGTTCACATCACGTGGCTACTACGGCGGCATGGGCGTGCAGGTGAAGGCGGCCGAATATACCAGCATAACAGATTGCATAGACACCCGTTGCGTCTCTACCCCTTACCCTGTCCCAGAGAGGTCTGACTCCCCTGGAGGCTCTTTCACATTCGATAAGCCCCAGGACCTGGGCGTCTCACACCCCGAGAGAGATGCCGAGCTCAGTCACGCAGAATCTGATCCGGAGGAACACGCAGAGGGCTCAGCAGACACAGGTAAGGGCGGTCAAAGCAGTAGCGGGGGAATAGGTGCAGACCTGGGCTTGGGCCTCGCGCTGGGCCCCTTTTGTTCGCCGATTTCTAGACTAGAGCGAGCAAATAGCTGCTCCTCTTCAGAGGAGTCCCACTCCAACATCTACTCCCGAAAGAGCTTCTCCATTAGTGAGAGGATGGACAAGGGTCGCGGAAGCTCAAGGAATCCTTTCCAGAAGGCCAGAACCGGGGCGAGGCTGGAGAGTAAGACAGACTCGCTGTCCATGAGAAAACTGGCCAAACCCTCAGCGTTCCGAAGTTTTGACAGCAGACACAATTACACGTGATGATGGCATACCAGTAGTGATGCCACTGTAGATCTAGTTCCTGTAGGATGGCTCTACCTCGTTTAAAATCCAAGGGCCAGTCCGTTAATTAGTACCGTCTGAGTGAGTAATTATCCGTACACTGGAATGTTTTATCATGGGTATCAACTTTTCTGTTCTAACACTGCAATGCAAAGTGTTCTTTAGAACTCATACACTCAGAAGATGAGCACTGCCCTTAGGCCAACATTAGTTCCAAGTTGAGGCAAAAACCTTGAGATTAAGCGCCTGTTAACACTAAGATGAATGTTCGGTATAAAAAAAAAAAGTAATTTGAGTGAACGGTTGTTAATGCAGAATTTTATTCCGATATCTTTTTAAATGCACATGCAATAACAACGACAACTAAAAACTGGCCAACTAATAAGCTTTTTGGTTACATGCCCACAGCCACTACTGTTACATAAACAAGTACTTACAAGTATGAGTTACATAAACTTAAGGGGTGGTCACAATACACTTTTCATTCCACTTCCATTCCATATCACGACAGTTGCAATGTCTGAAGAAATTTTGTACGTAATTTTGTGACCTTGGCTTTAGTGGCGCTCAGCAACAGACTATTTTACAGACCCTTTCGCTGATATTTACTGCTGCTTTAAAACCAACTCTTGCACCATCGCAAATTTGAAAAAAATTGAATGCCTGTTTGAAAACTTCAGAAATGAGAAGTATTTATTTAAAAAAGCATTTTATGTGCCAGGGTAACATTTCTCCATGTGTGTAAGCGCCACCTACTGTCAGGGAGTGATTTTGTATTTTTATTCAGCCTGCCTGCCTTCCTTTTTTTTTGGGTTGGAAGAGACAAATTGTACTTGCAACTGAATTTTTGTGCTGAACATTTGTGTTGGTGTGAACAGGCCTTAACACAACCTTGCAATGCAACTTACTGTTTTAGCTTAGATGAGTCACCCTCGACACAACATGAATCATGAATCGCTCTCTTCATAGACTGTGTATCTCCTACAGGCCAGATAGAGTGATGGCTTCATTTCAAAACAACTGAAATGTAAATGAAACCAGGACTTTGACAGTTCCGATGTAATGCTCAAGTTTGTTGTGCATACACAGGTGTGTTCTGTCAACCCACACACAGATTAGTTAAACATACACATATCTCCTAAGATGTTGAATGTAGTGTATAAATGGTTTCATCATGACAAGATTAACCTTTTGGAGCCTTGAAATACTTCTCGGCCCATGTGGCTGTATACATCTACATTCAAAAAGCTTCATACAGTGGACGGTCATTTTAAATGAGATGTCTGAATACAGCATAAGTTTGTGCACAGTTTCCACTCTCACTATTAAACAGATAACACATTTTACAGCATTAAATGACCATGTTTTGTCTTTTGTGGTGTGTATTGTTCAAAATATATCACAGCAAGGTACCCATTTGAGTATATCTAAATAAAAGTAAACAGCTGAACCCTACACTAACAGCACATTTGTTATGGAATGCTAGTTTACTGCTAACTGCGCTGTATATACTGTAAACTGCATACTATTTAATAATAGTATGTGGAAGAAGTAAACAGTATATGATGATAAATGTTTCAAATAGTAGTACTCTGCATTGTTGTCACATAACATGTCTGTATTGTACGTTTAATTTGGAAATACCTATTTAACTAAATTTCATGTCAGAATGTTAAAAGTCCAAATGAACGGTCAAGCACATTGAATTGTCGGCTATAGTATTATGCAGTGTGTTCAGTTTGCATCCTGCAGGTAGCAGGTCATTTAAGTATTCCCAATCATCCAAAAAAGTTCTGCAGTGGCAAAATATATAGCAGTGTGATACTTTTCAGACTTGCAAATGCATAGAGAACCTCTCAAAAATAGATTGTCTCGATATAAGCGTATGTTGTTTTACACAGAACAGGTAATATATGTTGACTTGCTATGCAAGACGCCACAGAGAGTCGGTCAGTGAGAAGTGTTATGCACTTTAAAGCAGGAGTTCATTATGCACACCAGTCTCATCACTAATCAACCTGATGCAGTGTTTCATTTGGAAAGATATTAAAAGCACGTCAGTGCAGTTGAGACGGAGACCCATTCAATGTTCAAAATATGTCTTTCTCTGTTAATATGTTAACATTTTGGAAGGATATGATAAACACTAATACATATTTTCAGCAAGTTATATGCCTTGGCAATTTTCTTCCTCTTTTATGGTTAATCAAGAAATATAAATGTATATATTTATGTTTGGTTTATTGTTTATAATGACATAAATACCATAGTAGGCATTCAGAAGGGTAAGGACACCTTTTTAAAAATGCATATAAATCAATCACTTTAAGTAGAACTAGAATTTCTACTTGACAATACACTGTTTTAAATTGCTGTCTAACTTAAATCTAATGAAACTGTGCAGTTTAAAGCAATACACAAGTGTGCTCTAAATCTAGTGTACTATTCAATGTAGTCACTTTTTAGTAAACGAATTACTCCAGCCATTCCGTTTCCACCACATGTATCACTCATAAGATGTATTTTATTTGCCTTACCGATGTGCAATACTGCTAAGAGATTTGAAAACGTTTATTACAGTCACAGTGTTCTGAGATGTAGAAATGTGCACTTGGTGTTAGAGCTTGTGTGTGAACCAAAAGCAAAATGCTAAAAGACATGGTTTTATTTTTCGTGCATAGCAGTAATTTTCAATGATCTTAATATGAATGATAGTACGACATTCACCATGTTAATCAGATTTGTTTCATTTCGAGCTTGATTTCCTACTGTATTTGGGCCTGCTCTCCTTCACGGGAGACTTCACTGACACTTCTACAAGGTGATTATACTGCAATGAGCCTTAAAACGGAGGTGAAATGAACACGTGAACAATACATGGGCCCTTAAAACATGTCCATGCTGTATTATTTTGGATAGTGACTTTAAACAAACCCTCTTGTTGGACCGGTTCCAGCAAAAGACGACGGAGAGGGCATTTGATGTTGCAAGTTTATCTCACTCTCCTCTGTTTTGCTCTCTTGTTAAGAGGTTTTGTTTGGGATAGAAGAGCGAGCATATTTATGACACTTGGTTTTTCCACATGTAAATGTTCTGTACATGAGCTGTAAATCTTTCTGTGGATGTAAAAAAAACAAGTTTAATATAATGATAGGATTTTACGAGAACGTTTCTGTGTCTGATAGAAGACATTACACTATGACAACCTACCCAGTGTGCCAAAATGACATGACGACTTATAACTTCATGTACAGTATTTTCTTAATATTTTCCTATACTGTAGCATAAAAGGTTGTGAATTGTATACCACTTTAGTCAAGTTTCCCCTCCACTTCTTTTTAAACTTATTGGTGAGCACTTGTCTGCTAACAAGTCCAAGCACATGTTTTCTGCAATAATGCTGTAGTTTGAACGGAAAGGTCTTAGTTTACTTAGTGTCTTTAAAATGCATGTTGTTCTTCCAAAAGAGAGATGAGAGAACGGAGAGCGGGATCCGAGGACTCTTGTCCTACAGTAGAAAGCAAAGTATTTGGATGCAAATACAAATGTGTATACTGTATTCCTCAATGTGAATAAGATGTTTGGCATGTATTAACAAATAAAAGAATATATATATAATTCAAAACATCATTGTGGTTCTTTTTTATTTTTATTATTATTGTTCACTTTACATGCAGTTCCAGTAATTATAAGGAGCTTATCACATTATTTCCAGAGAATGGCACCTGGTTTATTATTTAATCCCTGGTTGTTGAAAATTGCAAACGTGTATAAAGTTCCACTACTTGGCCTTCATCGAGTTCAACAGACTTTGCATGCGGTCATAGATGATTTACCTCATTTGCATTACAAACACGATTATAATATAAACCTTGTATATGCATATGAAAAATAAAATAGAAGCATGCGGGATGCACCCAAACAAGAACTGATTCAAAAATTATTATAGGATTTGTATTTACTTGCCAGTTTAGTCTCGAGGATTGCCTATCTACAGATCTTATACCTCGTGTATCTGTACTAAAGCTTTTTTAGGCCAGCTTTTGCGCTTCCCGAAATTCCGAAGAACAGATCCTTCTTAAG
>JAUCMS010000095.1:8443485-8470487 GCA_032357445.1 Enteromius radiatus | reverse complement strand
CTCGTGTATCTGTACTAAAGCTTTTTTAGGCCAGCTTTTGCGCTTCCCGAAATTCCGAAGAACAGATCCTTCTTAAGTTCGGAAACTGCAAGCGTACTGTTCTGCTGAAACATAAGCGTGACTCTGCATTAGAGCGGAAGTGTTGCTTGTACTGTCCTTTCTGCATCGTAGGGAGGCGTTCAAGTTCACTTCTAGTTCACAGTACATTCTGTTCCACAAAAACAGACACGTGTGTGCGGGGCTGGTTAGAACGCAATAACAACAACAACGTGACCCATCTCGTACTGACAGCGTTGTTAGAAACGAGATTATTTATTACACGAGTTAACGTGTAGGTTGTTTACATGCGTCCTCTTTGAAATAGTAGCTACAACAAAAACAACACCTGGGATAATGAAATCTCATTCCCATGACTGACAACACTTACCAAGAAAAGTAAATGGACCTGTGTCAAGAGCGTATCATCAAGTGTTTTGTAAATAATGATAATAGCAATAAAACATGTTTAATGGTACAAAACCTAAAAACAGATATATGAAATGTATTTATATAGCCTACTTAAGTGCTTAATTAAGCGTGTAGTCTCATGTTATCCTCTCAAAATGAGCACTTTTTTTGTAGGCTATCATAATACGTTCATGCCTATGGATAAGCTCTTGAAATGGGGTCGCAAGTGTTGTTCCCATATTTTCCTAGAACTGTCTCCCAGTGAACCTCCGTGAGTCCGGAGATTACTCCGAAAAGAGTCCTGTTACGTTTGCTCTCATTGGCTAATTTCGCCTTCTCCAACGGCCCTTCGAAATGGCCCGCCTCAAAATTTCTATAGGCCCATGCTTGCACCTCTTGCACTCTTTATTGATAGAAATTTGATACGTGTTCGTCTTGTGTGTTAGCGATCAGTTGCTCAATGCTTCAGTGCGACCAGTTTCCCTGAAAGCGGAGATATAAAATAATGCATGGCAGATAGGGGTCCCTTTTCGAGGAAATGGATATTGCTGCTTCCATTTAAAGTAGGCCTAGTCGTGACCACCGTGTGAGGCAGAGTTCAAATTATTTGAAAAGTTTGTGTGTGTGTGTGTGTGTGTGTGTGTGTGTGTGAGACAGAGAGAATATATTTTTGTATATATATATATAGCCCATATATATATGGTGTGACCGCAAAAATGTAAAAAAAATAAAACTAAAAAAACACATAAATAAAAATGTATCTTCATTGTTAGAGTTCCAATAGCATGAATGTTAGAGGGTTTTGGGGACATATTGATACGTCTACTACCCATTTATCTAAAAGATACATAAGAATATATATATATATATATATATATATATTCCCCTCTTTTCACATTTTTTTTCACTCTGCCATGTGGTTTATTTTTTATCAGTGCATGGTTTGTTAACAGAATGTGAAACTGACTCACATTGTTTTGTTTTGTTTTTTCAACCAGTGACTGTACATAAATCTGTAAATGCTTAATCTTATTATTTGCAAACGTCTACTACTTTTTTAGAAACGACTATATCAGCCAGTGCATTGAGTGCACCGGTACTGGAGGAGGGCACATCATGCTGCTTATTGTAGTTCCTGTTATGTTAGCACGCCCCTCCTCTGATACTCACAAGACTATTGGATCAATGGCCCCTCAATCTCATGCTGCCTAGGTGATTCCTGGTACTGCATTCAAAGCGTCGCTCTTGGACCCCCGTGTCCAATCAGCGACGAGTTTGATAATGACACCTTGGGATTCCGCGAAGTAGTTTCTTTCAGATGAGAACAGCATACAGCGGCACGGAGTTGACGCACTTATAAGGATAGAAGGGAATGACAGTACGAAAAGTTCCACGCTTTCTGATGTGGCTGAAATAACAGTGGGAATAGGCCCCTGGATGTTTATTCGATAACTTGCGCTTGTGGATCACAAGGAACACTGATCATCCCAGTCACATTGGGAAAGACACGTGTAGGCGTGAAGACACGTTTTCTGGAGTAATCTGTATCCCGATGCGCATATGATGAGAATCTCGCTCCCTACGTTTTAGTGTGTTTAAGTTACAGTAGAAGCTGATTTCTCTATTTCCAGGATATTTTGGGTAGGGTAACTACAATGACGGACGTTGATACTGCAGCAAGGTCCTTGGGGCCGGTTTTAAACGGTGACCGCTCAGACAAACTAGCCGGCGAAGAGGGATCTGAAGAAAGTCAAGAGAGCCGGACTCTGTTAATGGTCGCAATGATCCTGCTGGACTTAAATCAGTGTATCCCGACCGGTTTCAGCGGCAAATGCATAGTGAACAGTGATGCGGACAATCCACCCGGCGTGAAGGAAAACCGGGAGAAATGCAGACAGAGCACGAGCAGGGGTAAAAGGACACGGAACCGCGACAAATCCCATGCGTCCCCTGAAAAGAGACACTGCTGTCCCTATGCTGGCTGTGGGAAAATATACGGCAAATCGTCCCATCTTAAGGCGCACTTCAGAGTACACACCGGTAAGAAAGGGAAAATTGCTTATGTGTACAGTAAATCAACTAACACCGGTGATTCGACTCGGATTGTTCGAGGATCTGGCACGCAGTCTGTTATTACGCCCCACGCCCGCGTGTTCGGGGGAACGGTTCGGTTTTGGGAACTGCCACTCATGTAAAAGGCGGAGCGCTCATGGGTACACACGAGGGCGGAACAGTACACACTGTTACAAAAAGTGAGCAAACATGTTGCTTAGTCCACATTGTTACGCAGAACACCGTGTGATCAAAAAATTGCGTAATCGTGTGGAAAAAAAATGCTAGAAGTAGCCAGGTATCAATTCAAGCTTGCTAATTGGCAGGACCCATATCGAGAAATAAACTTTTAAACTGTTGTCTGGTTTATGCATCGTTTGGATTAAATGTATGTTCTATACACTCCCATTCTATTATGTTCTATTCCGTTCTGTTCTCTTCTATAATTTAATCTAAGTGTATCATGGCCGCTTGTCCCTCATGATCCGCATACTTCAATGCGACACGCACTAAAATAACCGCATATAACCTAACAACGCAACGATGACGCGATGCACACACCTCTTCATTCCACAGTTGTAAACATTGGGCACGTGGTGCAGCGCAGAAGCCAAGCGCAGCCACGCCCAGCGAGCGCGTTCACATCCACTGACAACTAGGAGGACTAAAAAACCGACGGGGCTGAAATTACAGCAGTCTTCAATGTCTCTCCGTTATGTGTTCTTTTTCTTTTAGGTGAGCGGCCCTTTCAGTGTACATGGCCAGGCTGCGCAAAGAAATTCTCACGGTCGGATGAACTGACGCGACATTTCCGCACGCACACCGGGGAGAAGCGCTTCATGTGCCCGCTCTGCGACAAGTGCTTCATGCGAAGCGATCACCTCACCAAGCACGCCCGCAGACACGTCGGCTTCCACCCCAGCATGCTCCAGGGTCCCGCAGGGCGAAGACGGCACTCTTCAACGTCCACATCGTCCTCTGGCTCCAGCGATCACGTGTCTGCTGGTGTTTAAGCCCCCCCACACTCTTTCCTGAGGCTCAGATCTTGGAGCTTCTATTATAGTGCTGATGATGATACGAGATAAAAGAGGGGTTACATAATGGAGATATGCAAAATATGTTGTGCTGGAGTTCTCCAAGACAAAGCCTGAAAATGGGACTTCTCAGTGGAATGGAAGGATATCATCAGATTTAGGCAGAAACAATGTAATGAACATATAGTCTGAGGGTTATTTCAGATATACAGAGGTATTTATATCTTATCACGTATCACAATTATGAGATTGATTTCAATACAGAGGAGCAAGGGGATTTATTACAAACCCACTGTGACAAAGGGAAGAGGACATATTCTGAGTAAAACTATATATGCGTGCTGAAACCAAGACACATTTTATTGATTTTGCAGTCGTCCAGTTATTGGAAGTGGGTTTTTATTATTATGAATGTTATTTTGTGTTATTTCAGGGTCGAAGATGCTTTTTGTATATTAAAACAGATGGGTACTTATGAGATTAACTTTGCATCGTGTGAGGTTTTACGCACACAAGCTTCTGTGTTTTTTTGAAAGCAATCGTTATTTGCATATTCCAATCAGTTATGCAAAAGAATGTAACTTATTTAATGTACAGCATTGGAAACACTCTTTATTCAGAACACTTTTATTATTTCTTTTGAGTTGTTTTTCATCGGCCTTCTCAAGTGATGTAGTGAGACAGAAGTTCAGTCATTAATAGTTTACCACCGCCATCTATAGGTGCGTTATGGAATCTGTGCCTACACGGACTGCACAGCTGAAAAGAACAAATATTGTATATTTCTCTCCCTACCTATGGTTTTATTAGCAGCATATCATATTTACAATCAATCAACTTGAGGAACACAGTCTTTTATTAGTTTTGTGAATGAGTATTTTCATTTTCATACTCAGTCCCACTTGACTTCAGAAGTCTTTCCACTGTTCAGCTGTTTACTTGAAATAGTTAATGTAATCTGAATCTACCGTAAAGATCAGCCATTGTGCTTTAAAAGTCACAAGCACAAACTGAATTTTACATGTGAATCAACAATCAATGCATCTATTGGATCTCAATTCAATAACAATTGTATAGATTTTTATATTGTATGTCATGATAACAGATCAACAGATATTAGTATCTGTGCTAATTTATTGTTCCATATGGTTAGTAGGTTGCGAGCCTGTGTTCAAGAAGCAGATCATTTGAAACATGCCGTTATTGTAAAAACGCTCAACCTGTGCCTTGTTTTGAGCTTAAGAACTAGATTGCACAATGTAAATGGCAAGCTGTTGAGAAGTACTTTGCTGTAAAACACAACTCTTCTCAGTTGCGTAGTGTTGTGATGTGTATATCTGTCTTACAGACCTTGAGCCAATACCGTTGTACATACATGTGCTGTACTTTTCCATCAGTATCATTTATGCAACATCCAACTGCTTTCATTACCTGTAAATTATGTATATAAAGGATTCATTAAAACAAAGAAAAGTGTAATTCATGTCTGCTTTTATTGATATCACTGAAACCAATAACAACATTGTTAATACATAAATGGACTTTCTCACATAATTAACATATTTATAACATAAAAACACAGCTTTTGTCCAACAAACGCTCACCTTTGATTACGCTTTGAATTGAATACATCAGGTCGTTACACTATTTTAGTCATAGTTTAAAACGGACTAAAAAGTGAATATGAGCCGTTGAAAATAGTTTCTCGATCTTGACAATAAGTAGATGGCTTTCGAAGCTGAATGGAAGGGAAAAATCTGGATGAACAGCACAAGTTCGTCATTGACAGCTTGAATTATTTTCAATAATAACAATTATGAATGTCGATATAGGCCAGGGATTTGATCAGTTTAGCAACATTAGGTTTAGTTTCAAAAACCAGCAGAAAACAGTGATTTTAAACAACTGATTTTTATGAAATTCTGCTATATATATATCCTAAATTTTGTGGTGTGCATATAAAATCCTAAATTAAAATGGACAATTCCAAAAAAGGAGCATAAACATTCTTTGGTGACTTCAAGTCTTTGAAATCTGAACATCATCCAGAATGAAACAATACTTATTTTAAGAAAGCTTACAAGCAGTTTAAACATCTAACATGTTTGGACATTCTGTCAAGAAACGTAACAGCATTTTCCAAATGTCATAACAGTTATAAAATCATACCCAGTGATTTCTGACCTTCTACTTTGAGGGACATGTAATCATTTTATCTTCTGCGGTCTGTTGTGTGAGGTTCCTGTGAAAACAACACATTTCTAGACCTTAACCAATCAAACAAAAAAGGGTTGCTGTTTTTCCTTTCCATTCATGACTCGTTCGCATCTCAAATCTCCCATCGTAGCATCAAACGTGATTCAATTAAATACACGTGTGTGTGTGTGAGATATCAAGAGTAAACGAAAAGTGTGATGCCCAGGTGCATGCCAGACAAGGCTACCGTTAGCGCTGCAGTACGAATGCACCAACATGCAAAATGTTCAACAGAAACGAATCCAAGTATAGCCTCAATAGCAGCCACGAACAACAAACATCCAACCAGATCCGTACGGAAATCAAATCTTACCATAACGACAACGTTATTTAATGCAATGAGTGCAACATGAAAGCAGAGAATTCAGTGGATAAGCTATTTCAAACTCTCTGTAACATCAAGTTGTTTTGATTTCACAATTAAAGCCATCTGAATGCTTTATTTGTTCTACGTTCACTTGTACAGTATAACACAATGCCAGCTAGGAGGTGAATGTTAGCAGACTCTCCTAGCGTATTAGCAAACAGTGCATATCCTGCCATAGGAGGAAGCAACCAATAATAGTCATGTTAATAATCATACAGTATGTTAGAGTAAATGTGTCTATGTGTGTGTATTAGCACGTGTAATGTGTTTTGTGTGTGTTCACATTGTTCTGTACACCATGTTCATCATAATGTTAACTGTACATTTCCCTCTGTAATATTGATTAGATGTCTTATCTGAGGTTATGAAAGGGAACGAGAGAGAAGGAGCAGAGGGAGGGCAATAAAAGGTGACAGATTTACTGGATTTGACAAGCAGTGGAGGAGGTGGCTTGGCAGCACATGCAGGTTGAGTTAACGGATTTGGGTGGTATGAGGTCCAGGTCTTCATCATCAGGGATCTCATCCAGCCTGTATCCATCTTTCAGTAGCTGGATGTTCAAATCCTGGTTTATCTGCTGCAGGAAGCAACGGACAGCATGTCAGGCCGGGCTGCACAACCGCTACTAATTCAATCATATTAACGACTTCAATACTCCTGGGCTGGCAGCAGTTATTTCATAGATTAATAAGACGAGAGGGTTGGTTCAGGAGCTTGATTGGGACATTTATTGGTTTAATGCATCAATGACATGAACAGGATTAGAGACAACAAATGAGCTATATGGTGACCTTTAAGGGAATAATTCACCCAAAATTCCCATTTGCTGAAAATGGACTTATCCTTAGGCCATCCAAGATATAGATGAGTTTTGTTCTTCATTGGAAAAGATTTGGAGACATTTAGCATTACATCACACAGTGAATGGGTGCCGTCGGAATGAGAGTCCAAACAGCTAACTAAAAATGCAGTCCACCAACTAAAATCTTGTGAGGTAAAAAGCTGCATGACTGTAATGAACAAATTAATAATTTATTCCATCGTTTATGTTTGGAATTGTTTTGCTTGCAAATGGTGCTTGATGTGTGCATATTTTTAAGCAGTATTATGAACAAAGGACTCTTCTTGCGTTAAAAACACACAGCTTTTCACAAGATCTTAATGGATTACTATTCACTGCAGAGGATCCATCAGTCAGCAAGTGATGTAATGCTACATATCTCAGATGAAGATACAAACTCATCTCTATCTTTGGTAGCTTGAGGGCGAGTAAATGTTTAGAAATGCTGATTTCTAGGTGAGTTATTTCTTTAAAGGAAAACAAAAGACAAGAAAGGAATTTAGAGCATACAAGATTGTGAGTGACATTTGAGAAGGAAGTCCACTGTCATGATGCTTGTGGTATGGGGCTTAGGACATTAACCAGAGTTCATAGGTACCTGTTCCCTTAGAGACCTCACCTCGGCTGACGAGTATCCTGACGAGGAATATCTAGACATGTCAAAGTCGTCATCGCTGCAAGGCAAGTCAAAACAGTGAGTTTGAAGGCTGTGGACAATGGGGGCATCAATAAATCAGTAAAGGATGAGTGAAAAGCGTACCTGTCTGTGTCTAGAGCAACTAAAGGTTTCTCATCTGGACTCTGGTCTAAAGAAGAGTAACCTTTATTGGGAACCACTAGCCTGAACCGAGAGAGATAGAGTTTTTTTAATGAATGTGAAATAAAACAGACTATTTATATACAATGAAGACTGTGACCGTTTTCTCTTGTTTGTACCTTGTTCTGGCCATCACATTATTTTTCTTGGGTTGCTGATTGACAGGGCTTCCAGCATTGCCATTTTTCAGTGATCCTTTCCTAACCAGCTCTCTCTGTTTGTCTTTACAGAGCAAAAAAAATATTATTATGCTTAATAATATGCTTATATTTTAGTCATATGAAACCGCATGCAACTGCAAAAAATGCTTCAAATAACAATACGACATTGGTGGTATAAACAATCCCACAACTCACCTATCTTCATATGGAGAGGAGAAGGTTTATAGTTGAGAGTGGCAGGTTCACTCTCCCTGGTATCTGAGTCTGCCTCTGATGTGGTCGATGATGCTGGATCCTGGTGGACCGGGGAGGAAAAAAAAAAAAGAAGTGTCAAGGCAGTCTAGTTTATCTATTAATCAACATTTTTTATGTCTGTTTTTCTTGTCAAGAGTCTTGCTCTGTCCATTTTGATCAATGTGGATGAACAAAGCTGAACTTTATTTCTACTGTTTGATTTCTTCCAGCTCTTTATGACACCCTGGGATTTATGTGAACGGAAACACAACATTTTCAGAAACAAAGGATGCAATTTGCCAACTTCAAATATGGAACAGGCCAAGAATTATGGCAGAAATCCTTTCAAAATTTCAAAAGCCTAAACCTATTAAAAAATGGAAATAGGAGGAAAAAACATAGGTGCAGTGCAACACATTTTGAAAAACTGAGCAAAAAACTGTCCATATTAGTTAATCGTTAATCATAATAAAATATATTATAGACCCAGTGTACCCTAAAGATTTTTTTTAAATATCTAAATAGATTTTCTTAACCCTCTGTATTGTTCATTTATGGGATTAGAACCCCCCCAAAAAAAGAGTAAACATTCAGATCTGTCCATCTATTTCCAGTTCAACCAATAGTGAGAGTCTGGGGCGTGGCTACTGTAGCAAGCTGAGCCACAGGGTGTTTAGTCCCTATGAGACCTGATTGATGGATGAATGTATAATAATATTCAGATTCAGAAAGTGCAAGCCAGAGTTTGCAGACTTGCCAAAACAATGGGGTAAGACAGACCAAGGGGTAAGACAACGGTAAACACTGTTGGCTTTTTTACAAAATGGAGGATTTTGATGTATGGTTTAATATGTTTTCAATAAAGACGCTGAACTCGAAAACTTACTTAGGCCTACTTCTCGACAGGTAAGCAAAAACCTCTTTAAAGGTTCATTTCCAGCCATAACATATTTTATGCAGTGAATAGAGAAAGCGTGACAGAATTGTAATATTTAGTCTGTTGCATGAATACCTATGCATATTATTAGGCCTTTGCAGTTAATATAAATAAGTGTTATTTCCGGTCTGAAGTAAAGTTATTTACGTCTCTGTGATAAACAGTTTGGGTATCCTGTTGGGTCTCCACTTGATGACCAGTGTAAAATCTGGGTCCCGAAGCAATAATAGATGAGAACCACAGATCTATAACTAACCAGAGGTACACTGACAGCTGCTATACAGGTCATGGGTTAAATATGGGCCATCCAGATGTCTCTTCGAGCAGAGCTGGTTATTTTTCCGAGAATTATTGATGAATTTGTCAAGGGTGGGAGGGGTACGGACATTATTCAGGTACCTTAGCACGTATTCTGCATGATGAGGCAATCTAAGGCGGTAAAGGCCTCTACGAGATTGATGAAACATTACGTACAATATTTCAAATGAACGTTACAGACAGCGTTACGATGGTAGTGCGAATAAATATAAGAGCAAGCTGAGCTCAAGTTATTAAAAAAAATGAAGCAGATGTTGTTTTCGATGCAGGCAGATACACACAGTCTCAGTGCGCAGCATCATAGTAGCATCCATACATTAGCTAGCAAAAAGACACATCAGACATAGAAGCGCAATCGTCGATATCTCATCTTATATAAGATATTTGCCATTTTATATAAAAATAACGGTCTGTGATGACAGAACATGAGACTAATGAAATACTCCATGTGTCGTTGGTTGATATTGAGCTGCCGTTCGCTCATCAAAACGATATTAAAACCGCATACTGGCAACATTTGTGATTTAATCAGTTGTTAAGGTGTCAGTTTGGTTTAACTTACAAAAGGCTGCATCTCTGCCTCGGTCGGCACTTGAAATCTGTCAATTTCTTCCATCATCTTGGCGGCGGGGTGTCTGAGCGTTTTTGTGAGCGTTTGTGGTGGATTTCTGCGGATATACCGCAACTAATTGGTTTAAAAAAATGAAATTTCACAGCTGTGTCGTCGGATATTTGTCAGCCCCAAGAATGTCCCCGACTCTCCTTCATCCCAGCGATCGCTCGTTAGCCAGCAGTGACCGAGTGGCGACTTAACCACCCACTTCCGGGAGAAACGAGTCTAGAGACGCGAGCGGCACCACGGATTCCGCCCCACTCAACGCCATCGACTGATGTCTGCTCCACCCAAGACTAGCATCAGACACAGACATCGTGCAGGGTTATCTCAGTGTGTGAATAACCTCGAGATGACAGGATTGTGTGTGGGATGTTGTTGTTTTGCAGTCCATGTTGAACCTATGATCAGGGATGGCGGTTAGGGATTAGAATCTAGTGAATGCAAACAAAGATGTTTTTATTAACGGGATTTGAGGAACACTGTCTATTTACAGCATTGAAAGATGTGGGCCGTGCTTTTTGTACCTGTCCAACCCGAAGCACAGGGCAAATGACTTCAGGACCCTGGACAGCTTCTGGAAAGTAACCTTTAATAAAACTGCATATACAAGGCCTGTTTGGGAGAAAAACAGGCAATGTTAGAATATTCATAAATAGGCAATGTTAGCTAATTTAATATTAGGCTTTTTGGACGTTTCTGTTGTCCTTCCCTGTTTAACCCACCAGATTTAAAGTCAAGACACCCCCTAATTTTAAACTAGGTTTGTTCTCCTCTTTAGTTTCAGAAATACATTAAAAATGGCAATCCCAAATTAATTTGTATAACAATTATTTTTAATCCTAAATCAAAATAACTCCACTGGCTACTTTCAATAGAGCACTAACTAGAAATGAAATGAATTTAAATGTTAACAACCCTATAAAAAATAAAAGCAGAACTTATGTAATGTCCATAAACTGCGTTCTTTATATTCCCTTCTATTTTAATGCTGATCTGTATTATATTATTATATCCATTATATTCCTTACTATAATCGTGGAAAGGTATTGGTCAATAGATGGCGCTAACCAACAAAACAACTAAACAGCATTTTATTGAGGGTTATTTCAGAAATTAGTCACATTACAAACCTGCAAAAGGTTATGAGAAATATAAAAATGATAATTCCGTTGTGGCATTAACTCGGAGCATTATATACTGATGTTAGTAGGCTATATACTATATAGTACTTACATAAAGTCATGTAAATTTACAAAATTATATGTTGCATGTTCATGCAAGGGTTAAGTGCATGTTTTAAAAGCATTCCTAAATATGTAAAACAGGGCTATCAAATGTTTCATATTTCAGTTATTCAATATTATAATGTAGGCATTGTTTAGATTGTCTTAGCTAAAACTATAATAAAATTGTAATTGAGCATACAAAATAAGATCATTGATAGCAATTGCTGAGCAAGCAGAAATATTATAGGTTCAGAAAAGACACAATAATTGACATTACTCACAATACTAGATAAAAGTAAATGAGTAATGGCTGCTGTTGTGAGAGCTCATATTTGGATTTTATGATCTCTTTGATAACCTCTCTAAGGGGTTAAGAGGTTACCCATACTAATAGTCCATGTGGGATCCCATATAAGCAGTTATGATAAGACTCAGCCTAAGTGTTTGCTTCAATAATAGCTATGTACCCTTTGCAGTCAGATGTGCACAAATATACACATAGAGGCTTGCTTTCCTGTTAATGGACACATAAAGACTTCCTGTAATTCTGAAAGGAATCCACATTTGTTTCACTGGTCCTCAGGAATATATATGTTACGCAACCATGACGTACACACAGATGGGAATGCAGATTATGGTTTATTAGTAATCTGGATTTTATTCCAGTGGCCTGTAATGTTGTTATGTAATTCTTCATTTTTAGTTTTCTGTGCTCCACCTCAGGACAAATCACTTTTAAAGCTACTATGTGTCATTACTACAGTTTCCCCCCTCAAAAAATATCTTTCTGTAACAACAAAAAGGACAAATTGCTTGTAGAAAGCAACTAAAAATACACTGAAAATGTTTGTTAAACTATTTAAAGCAACTACAGCAAAAATGATTCTATTTCTTTTTCGCCAATTAAATGTGCATTGCAAACAAAACATTGAGACCTAAACATCATTCCCTCAGGTTATGGTTTTGAGTAGGTAATGAATAGTTATTGTACGTTACAGATTCTATTAAGTGCAACAACTCAATTTTATAACATGCTATTTAAACTTGTACTTTTATTTAGGATCTGCACATCAAACTATTTCCAGTGAAAATATCCTAATGCATAAATCTCATATCAAAAACCATTTGGTAACTTAACCTAAATAATCCTCTGACAGAGACTATATAGGCATATCTATAGACAATATTATTTGGTTAAACTGACGCTATTTGATACCTCTTAAAAGTGCATAAACACAAAGATGCACTTTTGAGGGTATTGCTTCACTGGCAAGCTGACATTGTGACTGAGTATAAACCACTTGGTGCGGTACGCTTGTTATAATCACGGTCAATTTTACCAGTAACCTTTCACATGGTTGAGCTCATATGCCCTCCTGAAGTGTCTCATAATCCTATCAGGACTGAGATATAATGCTGTAGAGACTTAGCATGCTGAAACCTGTTTGTACAGTTAATTATTTTCCCCCTACTGACTTATAAACAATAGCGTAAACCCAATGGCAGTGCCCTTTGGTGTTTCAGGCAACATACAGTAAACATGCTCAAATTACACTTTAATATTTTCCCTTTTCTCACAGTCTCTATCTCCAACTTTTTCCAAGCTATTTCTTTACACAATACAAAATTCTTTTCACATAAGACTTTCCCTGTTTCTTGGTAAATTCTGTATCTTTTATTAGAGCTATAATGTGAACTGGGGATCAGCAGTACACATGCTGGGAAAAAAAAAAATTTTTGTTAGTTAAGTTTGAGCATGAGAACAGCACAAAGTGTGACTAGATGCTGTCACTAGATGTCCGATGAAGAGCAATAAATAGACTAACAGATGGACCGTGTCCAAGCACATTAAAATAGATAAGAGGCTTTAGTGTCTTTGCGTAATGATCCTCCAGTTAGAAATAATCAACAAACACGCTAGTGCAAGATGCACACTTAAACACATAAAGCATTAAGAAAAGTTGGTGCTAAATGAACTTTTAATATATCTCATGCTCCATCATTCATTTACTTCAATGTGCATTATCTATAACTTTGGTAATAATTAAAAACTCAGAAACACACAAAAATATATTATGAATGAGTTTCTATTTTTCAGTTCTGCATTAGTATAGAACGTTAAAACAGTGAGATGTATTGCATTTCTTTAAACACAAGCTCTGCATTAACAAAAATATGAGTCTAGCACCAAACAACAATAGCGTGATTTATGACAGATTTGCCATACAGTCAGTTAAAAGTCAGAATCTGATATTTTAGATGTTTGATGAGCAGTTTCATCACTCATCACAGTCTAAAGTGTGATTCAAAGTGATGTGGTTTTCCAAAAATGTATGTAAGAACTTATATGTTGTGTGTGCATTTTAATTTCAAGCTGCAGTTAGTAAATATTTTTGTTCAGTTCTCTGTGGCTCTTGAGTCTCTGCCAGCAACACTGGGGCCCTCTCCGGAGAGGAGGGGATTTTGCAGGCCTTGTAGAGTATGACAAAGAGAATGAGAATAAGCACAGCTACTACTGAGTTACACACAATGGCCACAATGGCAGCTGCGGACAGTCCCGCTCTTAGTTCTGTCTCCATGGTGAGTTGATGTTCAAGTTTAGGGAAGACACATGAAATCACAGTTCATCACAATAGGTTATCATGCTTCAATTCCTCCTGCCATTTTTCATGATTCTTGACAGAGCCAGCAACACCATCTGGTCTTTCAGTGAGTAAGAGTGATCTACTGATCAAAGGTTTGCATCTCTACAAAGACTGACTTTCTTGTTTATGTAGCCGGATCCAAAAGGAGACATCCTCAGCCTGTGTAGGATTCCTGAAATACAAAGACAAAAATATTCTCTTAATGCAATGATATATATTTAAATTGAAAGGTCTTTAATTTACTCACATACATACAGTGGGATCCAAAGGTCATGACACATATCAGTACAATGAGATTTCATTTTTATTTGGTGTACTATTTATAGGGATTTTCATGAGACATTATGCAAAATTAACAAATGAATGATGTCAAAATGACAAAATTAATGATGAATGATGTGCAACTCCCAAATACCCTCAAACCCATTTTCTCTCAGACACATTTTTCAGAAAAGATATAGGTTTGGCAGTCAGAGTGATTTAATTTTCAGAGTTTGTCCTCTACCTAAAGCCCGTGTGTCTACAGCAAGACTGTTCATCACGGTGAATCAGTTTCTAACCTCATCTCCAGTTGTTTTCTCTACCATACGGTCAGTTCTCTTTCCAGAACTCAAACCGCTGTTGGAGGGTCAATGCAGAGCAATTTTACTCCCATCAACCTCAAGTTAAGAGCCCCGCCAGACTGAAGTTATTACCAAGCTTTAAGTGAGACAACACATCAATCTCTCTCTCTTTCTTTCTCTCTCTCTCTTTCACTGCTCAGGCTTCAAGTTATGAGAAAAACAAATGAACCGAAGAATAAAGATTGCACCGAAAATTTGAAGACTAATGATGCCTTCTTGTTCACTCGCAAATTTTTTTTTTTTATTTGTGAGGCTGAGAAAGAAAGATTCTGCTCAGTTTAGGCCAATGTTACTCTACTAAGCTAAATGGAGAATTTAACCCAATCTTATTGTATTTCAAATGGTGTGAACACTGTGTTCCTCATACAGTCTTCAAGGGTTCGGAATAACGAGTGCACTTAGGGTACAATATCATTTTACTAGCAATATTCTTTGAGTGCCTCTCCAGATACAAACACCCTCCCTGCACCAGTCCTCTTATCACAGCTCCATGTGCTGTTGAATAATGCAGACCTAATGCTATAGCACTGCTTCCATAAAAACTCTTTGCAAATCAGAATGTAAAATTAAAAAAGGCTCCCACTGGTGAAAATGTAAACTGCACTTTGACTTACACATATACTGTAGTTAAGCCTAGCTTTAGCTATGATTCGAGTGGAAATCTATGAGCCACAGTCCAACATGAACATTAGGCAACTGATAACAACTGTGGATCCAAGAAACACATTACAAACAATACTTGTGCATCATTTTACTTAATTGTGTCTTGTTTTGGTTTTGTTTTAATAGGGCTATAAAGAATAACAAAGTAAAATGTAAATCTTATGGTTATATGGAAATAAATGTTATGGTAATATGATAAAATAAACTCTGCAAAGAAAGGGCAGTTTGGAGAATAGATGGATGCTAGGTTTTATTGATTATTTTATTGATGACAGTTATGAGAGAGGTGAAGAGTTAACATAAACAGCTAAAATAAACCACCCACAAATACAAAAGGATTTGTCAGTTTGCTTTGAAATGCAAACAAAGAAAAATACAAATTTCACTGTGGGCAGTATTTATATATGCCTCTGTGCCTCATTTCCATAGGCATATGTTCACAAGGCCAAGATATCCTTGAGCATCTGATCTACAGCTATTTGGAGGGAAATGCAAAGTTGTTGCCAAGCGTTCAAAGCATTGCAGTTATCACGAGAAAACAAAATAGCTGCTCAGTGACAAGAATTTTTAACAATGTAGTCTGAGGCAACTTCTGATAATGTGACTTTAATATGCATCTATTAGGTCTACTCAAATTGTGCTAGAATACAGTCATTAAAGTAAATGGGCTAGTTCCATTATTATTGTTTTTCTTCTCAGAAATAGGACATATTTCAAAACAACTAGTTGAAGTCGTCTACTAGTACTCGTTTGACTGAGAAAAACAGCCCTACCCCCTAAATGAAACATGAGGGGAACAATGAAACACTTGTCTGTCCCACACTACTGAGTGCTGCTGAATACTAAACACAGCAGATAAGACTGCATTCAGCTGATTGTTATCTAAGTCTTTACATCACATTTAAGCAATAAACACTAGGATACGACGAACTTGTCTGTTTATAAGATGTGAAGACGGTGCTCTCCATTCAAAACAATGCGATGCGAGCCGCCTCGCGTCAAGCTGCAGTCTTTCATATCATCCCGAGCGTAAACTCTGCTATTATGGCGATGCTGCCTCAGCAAAGTGAACTTACCCGCATCTTTAATATATTTCCAAGCACTTCTGATGCCGACCGACTGTATGAATCAAGTTAAGATCGGATGTCCAGTCAGATCAAAAAGTTTTCGCCAAACAGAGATGCAGAGGGCTCCGTGAACACGCGCGTTTAGTATCCAACGAATCAGGTGGATTTGAAGCGTCAGCTACTGAGAGATCTCACCACACTGCCATTTGCTTACGTAATATTTACTTTTCGAGTGAAGCTAATATGCAGATGTTGTGGCATTATTTTGGAACCGAGAGCTCAGTCTCCACGCAGTCGGTCCCTGTAGGCGTGGTTGTCATTGTGTTGTCCTGAGAACGAAAACAAACGTTAAACTCTGTAAACCAATAGCAACCCGAGCGTCCCGGGCGACGTGAATGTCCCCGCAGTGTCTGGAGGGCAGGCGCAGGCTGTGCCACAGTGTGTCTGGGAGACAACTGCTTTAAATACAATTCATTTTTGTCAGCTTTACAATTGTGTATTTGTATATTCAAATACGCAGCCATTCCGATTTGGCTGATGTTAAGCCTATCAAATTCATTTAAATTCCTGACTGAGAACAACAACATGAGGGAAACAACAAAACACTACTGTGTGGCAGCATCACAGCTGACTGCTGCTTTATTATCTAATATGACTCCATTTTATTATGACCGTGAATTTAGGTTAAAATGCAAATTGGTTTGTCTGTTTCTAAATAGTATTATTCTGCTATTTGGCTGGTTAACTCTCTACTTTATTTTACTTGTTCATTCTGGGTTTATATCACCAGCAAGGATACAATATAATCTATTGGTCAATGAGTAATACAGAATAAAATCAAATGCAACAATTTATCATGTATGTATTGTGCCAATTACACAGCCTATTCAAAGATATCAAATCATATTAATAGAAAACATCAAATTCTCACAGATTAATCTAAAATTAATGCATACCTCACTTTTGGAAATACATAGTATGAAGTGTAGAGACACACACCACACTTTGGGCTTTCTGGTTACAGAATCACCCCAACCCTTTTGCCACATTTCCTTAAGTACCTCAGACCAAGACAGTTATCCCCCCGAAAAGCAGACAGGAACTAACACTTTGACCTTTTGGGACAGATGGTAATTTGCATGGAATGACACATCTTCTACAGTGATCAAAATAACTCTTAAGATCTGTGTAACCTATTAATCCACTTGTGTAATATTAAGACCTTTGTACCACTCTCCCTGAGACTATTCAAATTATACCAAATATGACTGTAGTATTGACCACTCTGAGTGAACCAAGTGGAGAGAGGATGGGGAAGGGAGTGAAAAGGAACTGATGCATATGTAAGAGGGGAATTTCCTCCATTTTCTCTCAGTGGGATGTCTGTAGGTTAATGCACTGTATGTGTATTTTCCTTTTCAGAAGATAAACATGTCTGAGGTTCTGGAATTCTTTCACACTAAACAAGGACACTTCAAAATAAAGTGTAAGCAAAAGTAAAAATGCATTGAGTGACGAGTGGTTTTAAAAGAAGGAAAACAACCAAAATACGCACAAGAACTGTTTTCATGATGTCGTAAGCATGTTCCAGATTAGTTCATGTCTAGAGTGCAAATAAATAGGCTACTAAGTTATTATTATTAATAAATTATTAATATAATTTTTCTGTGCCTGCCATGAAACTTTTTTGATTGGGTCGACACCCCCAGTTTAGAAGCATGGACAATATAGAGAATGGAATAAATGGAAATAATGGAGTATGGAGTAAATGGAATAAGACACTGAAAGACCCATTTTTGTGGAAAACTTTGTGGAATTTTTAGGGAATGTATACAATCTCAATGGTGGTTACATCCCTGTGTGTATGTAATACTTTTGAATATTTTATTTAGTACATATATTTGATTTATTATGAGCAAGAACCATAAATATGTTTGTGTGCTTCTTTAAATATATAATAGAGTATTAAACGCCTATTTGTGTTGAAGATGGCGGTTTAGAGCAGTTATTAAATGTTAAATTCTTTATGGTTTACCACTAACAAGTCAAGAACCAGGAGTCCCCATGGAGTCATTAGGAGTACGAAAAGCAGCAGAGAGAGAGAGAGAGAGAGAGACCCTCAGAGTGTCATGCTCTTTGAGTTTCCTGTGATTTGCTTTGTAGAAAAACCAGGGATGAGAAATAACAAAAAAAATCAATTTTCACACCCCATGTCACAAAACAGCCAACAGACAATACTTGCTGCACTCTAACCTTGCACATATAAACATTCTTTGAATTTCAAAATTTGTCAGTTCCCAAGTCTCTTGCAGAGCAAACCCAGGTACAGAAGCATTTGTGCTAAGATTTTTGAATCGCATTAATGAATAACACGCTCTCAAAAGCTATAAGCTGGTCAGTTTAACTCAACATCTGTGGTATCACTTAACATTATCTTTTAATTATGTTTGAGAATTTGGCAATGATAAACACACATCTTCGCTTAAAACCAAATCATCCATGTGCTGTTTTCACATGATATTGTTGCATGTCAGCAGGTCATGATTATCATCCATTCCTCCTACACTTGAGTGGGAAGCGATCATAGATAGCCTCACCTCCTTTGGCCAAATGATCTATTGTTCTCTGAGGCACTGCAATCCTTTAAATACCATATCTGACATTCAGATCTGCTTCATTCATCATGTTTGACATAGGTGCAACATAGAAACTCTCAGGTACTTAATTGGAAGGTGCTTTCCTTCAGTTAACTGAGGTTTAGATGAATATTCTGGCAAACATTTGGGTTTGTATTGCAGCGATGTGGGAGAGCAAGAAAGGAAAAATGAAGGAAGTAGTTGAGCCAGTATGCATTTATTTGCTTTTTTTCTTGGAGAGTTGGTTTTCAAAAGCTTGGCATCCTTGGTTCATCTTAATTGTTCATCATGACCTTAAATAAAGAGAGAATGGAATGAAAAAACCTATTCTGCATATGAAATGAATTATTCATATGTATAATTCATCACATGCCTCTAATATTCTTTAGGTCATTTCCAAAGCTCAGGGATTTGATAAAACAGAATGCCCTTAGAACTTAAAGACCTGTATTAGTATCTAAACTCTGTGAATACATTAAAGCATGATGGTGTGTACCTTGTTGATCCAGTCATTGAAAGCAGACACACGGGTGAAAACAGTAGGCTTCCTCACAGTGTTACAGCCCAAACCAGAAACAAAGCTGGCAATACCGTGCACCTCCCAGACATCGGCGGAGTTCTTACAGTTCAGGGGACCACCAGAGTCACCCTGTAAGACGTTAACAGCAACATTACTTATATGTAGACCACACACACACACACACAAGTGTGTAAAAATATTTTTATCATCCAATATTTTGTTTCAGTATCTGTGTACGGTGTTCCATTTTAATGATGTTTCTGTAGTTTGAATAGTTTAGCCAATAGCGACTGCATCTTATACAAGTGAGTTATTGTCAACCAATTCATTCAAAAACACTCATTCAGGAGCAAAACAACAGGCAGATGCTTTCTTTTGTGGTTTGGTTTGAAGTGATATTCGTTGGCAGAGCCAAAACAGAAGGTTACTGATAATATTGTGTCTAAAATGTAAGTTAAGCAAAATGAACTGTGCTGGCACTGTTTTATGAAATCAATAACACTTGCAATCACCTGAAAATTTGGGACAAAAGGACCCTTGCTTGAGTGATAATGCTATAGTTACTCTGTAATAATATAAGTTAACAGATGTTTGAAAAATAATGTGGCACAAGATAAAGAATAACTTTACTCACATTGCAGCCAGCGACAACGCCGTCTCCACCAGCGCAAACCATGGTGGTTTTGATGGAGGAACCCCACCAGTCTGACCTGGAGCAGGTGGCATGATCCACAGCGGGCATCAGCGCTTGCTGCAGTTTCTCAGGGAGAGGGCCTCCAGCTGGGACACAACCACAGTATGTATGTTTGTACAAATCTCTGTACAGCTTATTTCATGTAAACACAAAGAAAATGTAGAAAAATCAGTTTTCTTGGAAACTAAAAATGTTCCAGATATGTTTACGTGTATGTCAGGTGTTGCACAAGCACTCACTGGAGAGTCTTCCCCAGCCTGTAATATAGCAGGGGTAGTTGTTTTCAAGGATGGAGTCAGCTGGAGGAACACAGCCCAGCTGAACAGTGTCACTCAGTGTCACAGGCTCGGACAATTTGATCAGGGCAATGTCGTTTCTGAATGAGCACACGAATCACAAGTGAGAGCTTACACTTACTGTGTTTATGCCCACAGTATGCGTCACAAAAGAAACCTGGCAGGGTGATAATGACAGACTGACTGCACAATATATAAAGTAAGACTGATTTGAGTTTTTATATAATCACACTATTTATAATCCATCTTATTTTTTAAGATTTTCCCTGTCAGTGAGTGAGACTTACAATCCATTATTGCTACAGGAATATAACTATAAAAAAAAAAATTGTAAAGTTTAAATGGTAATATTATTTGTTTCTGATTATTATAGTAAATAAAAATATAAAAATAAACAATAGTTTGTAATGTTATGTGGCATAATGAAATCTAGTAATCCTGGAAGCAAATGATACTGTGCCATTTTTTACATTTACATCTTTACATGTATGTAAAAAAATGGTGAAAAAAATGTATTTTATTTTGGAAATTGGTTACCTATCAACATTCAGTTTTACAGTAATCGGCCTGTAGAAATGGACAGTACAATAAATGTACATATTACTTGACCACAAATGCCACAATAACCTAATTAATTAGCTCAGAAAATTTAAAATGTCGCACCTGGACCACAAAACCGTCATAAGGGTCAATGGGTAGCACTCTACTTGAAGGGGTGTGCATAAGACTGACATGGCACCTCCATAATCATGATGTGACATATGTCATGCATATGAAGGAGGTTTTATGCATGTTTATGACAACTGTCATTAAGTGTCATTCGCTCAGTTATGTAATTTTTAATGCAAAGATGACATTGTTTGAGATGCCTTGGTTATGACAACTTACCATAAACCAATACTTGTCAGTGTCTATGTCGTGACAACTTGACATTACTTAGACAATATAAAATAAATAAATATTCTGTCATAAAATACTTTGACATATTAACATTTAATGATGTTTTGCTTACACATTTCGGGAGGAGCATGCACAGGAAATTATCAGCCCTCTCTCCGCTAATCATCTAATCATCTCATTACCTCATCACCCTATCAGAGCAAGAGATACTTCCTATAAATAGTACGAGCCCCTTTCCTTCAGATTCTCAATCTAAGCATCCCTCTTCCTCCCCTGCTCCACTGACCTTTGCTCCTTCTCCGGGGGGAGGGCACATAGGGTTCGGACAGGGCAGCCAGCCCCAGAACCCAGTAGGGTTGATAACCCTAGGCCTCGGGAGCTCGCAGAACCCTGAGTCCTCTCCACGGACAGCATGCCAAGCTTGCTTCGCCTAATTACCAGTAAATTCGAACTTGTGAAATGGCATTTTAATCACAAATTCAATTTGTTCCACTGTGCCTGAGGTCAAGAAATGTATTCATGATGCTGTCATAAAATAATTTATGTTTTTAAACCTACCAATCTCAATCCACTAGATGTGGATCCAACCACAGATCTGGATCTTGTGGGCTGCAGTGAGCCCAGCTTGCATGACATAGACACTGCCAGGTTATGAAGTATTGGTTTATGGTAAGTTGTCATAGCAAAGGCATCGCAAATAATGTCATCTTTGCATTAAAAATTAGACGAATGAGCGAATGACACTTAATAACAGTTGTCATAAACATGCATAAAACCGCCTTAAGATTCATGACGTATGTCATGTCATGATTATGTCAGACTTATGCACAAACCTTCAAGTAAAATATTACCAGTCATTGTTTTGAAATTGAGATTCATACATCATCTAAAATCAGGATAAACAAGCTTTTTGCTAATGTAAGTTATTTGGAGGAGAATCTGAAATCTCTAAATATTAAGAAAATTAAGAAGTTCTTAGCCATGCATATTGCTAATCAAAAATTACGTTTTGGTAGGAAATTTACTAAATGTTTTCATAGGACATAACCTTTACTTAATATGCTAATGAATTTTGGTATAAAAGAAAATTTTATAATTTTGACCCATAAAATGTACTTTTGGCTATTGTTATGAATATACCTGTGCTACTAATGTACATATTTAACTTATATTGTTAAGACAATATTAACTGTTAGCTGTTAACTGTTAGTTAGGCCTTAAGTTAAATATTATGTAAAGTTCTCAGAAGAATAATACTTACCCAAGAGCCACAAACAAGGAGTTCCATTTCTCGTGCACAATGATCTTCTGTGCACTGATGGTTGCTGAGCCGTCCTCAGATACTGACAGGTCATGCTTACCAACATGAACCCTGTAGTTGCGTCCAGAACTACAGGAGAGAAAATGCATGATGATTGAAAAGTACAGTCCAGTTGAAAAAACATTAATTGTACTCTACCTACAAAGATTAATGTATTAGTTTTACAAGAATCAGACTCTTATACCTGATACAATGAGCAGCAGTCATCACCCAGTTTTCAGCAATGATAGATCCTCCACAAGTGTGATACCATGAGCTACCGCTCTGATACTGCAGAGAGATCTAACCATGGGACACATAAATAGTTTATTAAACATACAGAATTTATAGACTGTTCAAAAAGTGGAGAATTGCACAAGCAACACCAAGATTATGAATTTGATCATGGGTTTAATTGCCATGAAAGACTGTAATGTGTTTGAGTCCCATTAACTGATGAAATATATACCTTGAAGGATATAAATTGCTGTGCATAAGTGTTTGCCAAATGCATAAATGTAATGAAGTGAGGGAAAGTGTGGAAAGTAACTGAAGCAGAAATTGTGGCTATGTTTGAAAGAAGAGGTAGTAACGGGAGAGCAGACAAAACTGTGCAGCATTACATACCTGCCAGGGCCAGCTGTGAGGTCTGGCTTCCTCTCCATTGACCACACGAGAGCTGAGAGGCTCAATGGGTGGTTTTCCACACCCAAGGGCTGCAGGAGAAATTCAGAATAAAACCTTTACACCAGGTGCATATCTAATGCATATCTGTAATCGTTATGTTGCAGGCTTCTGTTCAGGTGTGCAGACGTCTTACCGCTAGCGATGAGCACTGATGCTAGGATGAGGGCGAACATGTTGATTCAGGTCAGCTACCGAACACTGGTCTGCTTTTAAACTTTTTCTGTTAGTGATGTCACATTAGTCACACAAAATTATGAAATACATGCTGTATGAAGTGTTCCGCCCATTTTACATGGAAAAAAAAAATTATCAGCTTTCGAACAGCTGCTTTCCTTGAATTCATTCACACAGCCTTCATGCACACATATCTGTCTTCACTTAATATCTACTATATATTAATATACAGATCTTAACACTTTATCATTAAGGTCTTCCTCTGGAGGGAAATAGGTTTTCAGTTTATATTTGTTATGACACTTGATCAACTTTACTTCAAGTTAGTGGGTGGTGAGTCTCTGGCCACTGGGACAAGTTGTCATAATAATAATATATTAATAATTAATAAATATTTCAATAAAATGTGAGAAATTCAGAATAAAACCTTTACACCAGGTGCATATCTAATGCATATCTGTAATCGTTATGTTGCAAGCTTCTGTTCAGGTGTGCAGACGTCTTACCGCTAGCGATTAGCACTGATGTGATATATTGTTATAAAATGTTACTGCTATTACGTTCCTTGTGGGAACATTTAGTCTCCATAACTAATATTTTGTTGTTTTTTTTGTTGTTGTTGTTTTTGCTATTTTAGTTGCTATAAACAATGTTTCACTTAAATGTATTGTAAGATAAACCTGTGGTCAAGTTTGAGTGTGGTCAGCAGATGGGAAGTTCTCAGGGAAATGAGTTTAACATCAGGACTGACCTATCTGCATTTTTATCATGCTTTTTTGAGTCCGAAAATTTTAGCACAAGGATATTGCATTGAATCCACAGAGACCACTTTAGACTTCATAAGTAATATATTTATGTACCTTTTACATAAAAGTAGTATAATTGTATGGATATCATTCACTGTCAGACTGAAAGTGAAGATATAAAAACACATTTTGGCCCTACCTTGCATTTTAATTTTAATGTAAAAAATGTATTCAAGCAAAGCATCTCAGTCTTTAAACATGTTACCCTTGTCAACAAGTTTGTTTTACATTTAGACGCAGTATTCAGCTGATTACAGCTGAACATTTAATGTGAATAAAGACACCTGAATATACACATACGCAAACACTGACTTTATCTGTTGTCCTAAGACAAAGCAGTTTTGGTCATGTATAGTATGCACTTTGACATGAGGATTAAAAAGTAGGCATAAGTGTTTACTTCTAAACACTCAGGATTCAATTAACAGAACCTATTGCATTAGATGCCCTCTTCTTATTCAAAGGATATTGTGAATGTTCACCGTAAAAGCCCTGCAGAAAACTCATTATCCTGCATGGAGAAGCTTTAATCTCATCTAGATAACAGGGTATCCTGAAGTCTGTCAAACAGAGGATAAGGTTGTCATGCTGTTGTTGCATCACCCTGCTGTTCCTGAGGTTAAGGCTTTTGTTATCTCATTTAAAAAATCTTGTAAAAATGACTAAAAAGTGAATGTGTAACTTAATGTTTTGTTGCCATTTTCATCTGTTTTCCCTAAATTATATACACTGCCATTCAATAGGGATCAGTACAATTTATTTTGAACAGAGAGCAATAAAGAGCTGTTTTCAATTGCTTGTGTAGGACTGTTAATGCTAAATAACTCTCCAAAGCAGTGTTTACACAGTTTGAAGAAATGGGAATTCCTGTGTAATATTCATTTCACTAGTTTGCGCTTTCTCATTAATGCAAGGGAAAATTGGTGAGAGATATAAAAGCAAATTTGGCGAGCTGTCCGGGGAGCGAGCTGCGAGAACGGCAGGTTCCGACCCCTAGAGGCCTGAGCCCTAGCGAGGGTAAGGTTCGGCGCCCGGCTCAAGCTCTCGGTGTCCCCCAGAGGAGGAAGATTGAGTGGAGGAGGAGTAGGAGGAGAAGGGTTTTGCAAAAGTGAGATGCAAGGAGGAGAGAAGCGGAAGGATTTATAGCGAGCAGGTGAAGTGTGATTGGGTGAACTTGATTAGATGCGAAACAGCTGTGATTAATTAGGCCAGCGCTCCTCCTGAAACTCCGTTATTGTCAAAACAATCACGTAAAATTGTGCACTTTGTATTACAGTTCAATTTCTATATACTTACCATCTACCTTCAATTCATACCTTGGTCATGTTTACACCCCTAACTTGAGTTCTGCATAACTTATTGTGTACATATAGTTGGTACATACATGATATGAATGATAAAAATGTAAGTTTGGATAATGCACAGTAATGTCTGTGTTCAGAAAAGTGAGTTAAGGGGTTAACATGTCCTTGCTGAATAAAAGAATAAAAAAAAGAAATTAAAAAATTACTGACATCAAACTTTTGAATAGTAGTGTATATTGTAACACAAAATGATTATTCTGAATAAACAATGTTCATGTGACACTAAAGAGTAATGAGTGGAGTAATGAGTTAAGAAATTCAGCTTTGCTTTACATTAATAAATTATATTTTGAATAGAAAATTAATTATATTAAAATAGAATATTATTACTTTTAAATTGCAATATTATAATTATTATTAAAATAAAATTAAATATAATTAATATAATATTTTACAAAATTTATTGATTAAATAAAATATTTTTTGATTCAATAAATGGAGCATAAGAAATTCCTTACTGATCCCAAACATTTGAACAGCACTGTATTTGTATCTGTAGAAAGGTATTTATTTGTCTATCTATTGCAGTGATTAAATATTTGTTGATGTGTTATACATTTTTATAAGGATTAAATTAATATTGTATGTGACTATATAAGACTCTCTTTAGACGGCAGAAAAAGTAATGCCATTACAGTCACTTTTAACAGTTATATTCATAAAATGAAACTAAAATAATCCTTCAGCTTACTTCATTAAAAGGCATGAAAAGCTTGACTTTAGAGGTTAACAATCTACATAACTGAAGCAGTTACGCATTTAATGTGTTTACTCTGAACAGTGGCACACTGTATTGCTTTGGCTCTGTACAAGGTCCATTTTAGCCCATCCCACTCTGTCATGTGTTTATGGGGCGGTCTTATATTGCCAGTATCTGTTATTCTTCTTCTGTTCTACATTTTGTGTTTAGTGTTTCATATGTTATTAAGGTTGAGAACAGCCAAAGTCATGTCTAAACCTGCACAAGATACAATGTATAAAGTGTCAGGTAAGCATTTGTATGCTCTTATAGCCTTATCTCAGTGTTACATATTCATATGCCTTTGGATGAATGATTATAGTTTTTTTGTCAAGCCATATCTTCTGGTTATACACATTAGAGATATGCAAAATCTGAGTTTGACTTGTTTACATGTTCTGTTGTCTGATCTACTCTATGATAAGATATCAGTGACAATCAACAATCTGTTTTATATTTTTTTAATCAGTCAAATGCATTATCTGTAGGCTAAGCTAGCTTAGGTTATTCTTGTCCCTGTTGTCATTTAGTAAAAAGGAACTGGTGCATTAATTAATTGTGCTAAGCCGGCATTTTAAAGAG
>JAUCMS010000095.1:8427118-8443385 GCA_032357445.1 Enteromius radiatus | reverse complement strand
TATTCTTGTCCCTGTTGTCATTTAGTAAAAAGGAACTGGTGCATTAATTAATTGTGCTAAGCCGGCATTTTAAAGAGTCATTCTTTCAAGTCTACGAAATGCTATACTTTAAAGCTAGTTTGGTTATAAATCAGGTATAATATGGTTTGGTGGTGTTCGGGATTATGCAACATTTAAGGCAACAAATGCAGAAGAGATAATAAAAAGAAGCTCCTCATTTAAGGTTGCCGCTATTTCTTTAAATTCTAAAGTAAGCTACCATTTCAGTTCCTGATTAACTCTGATGTCCTCCAAAACACTTTACAGTCTAATCATCCGTCACATTGTCTGTGTCACACCTCACACCATGATTTGATTTGTTATAGTGTGATTTCTTCTCAGCTAACAAAAAGCGGCCATCTGCCAGTGGTCTGGAGTTCATTGGTCCTCTTGTGAGCTCAGTGGAGGAGACCCCAGACCCCATTAGCACAGTTATTAAAGGTGAAATTCCCTCCTGGATCACTGGCAGCTTCCTAAGAAATGGACCTGGAAGATTTGAGTTTGGTGAAAGCAAGTAAGTGAGCAATATTTTTCTATAATCACAGCAAGATCTGATTCAAGATCAAGATTTTATCTGGTGGTTTACTTTGCTTGTTTGGCTTCATCTGCTCCTCCTCAGATTCACTCACTGGTTTGATGGCATGGCCTTGATGCATCGCTTCCACATTAAAGATGGTCAGGTGACATACAGCAGCTCTTTTTTGCGCAGTGACTCTTATGTGCAAAATGCAGAGAAGAATCGAATTGTGGTGTCTGAATTCGGCACCCTGGCAACACCTGATCCATGCAAGAACATTTTTACCCGTTTCTTTTCACGTTTTCAGATTCCAAGTAAGCATCAGTTGGAGATGACAGTGGCATGGCATGTTATTATAAATTCTGACTGTCAAAAACTAATCCTCAGTTGTGTTTGATTAACAGGGGCGACTGATAATGCAGGAGTGAACTTTGTTAAGTACAAGGGAGATTTCTATGTAAGCACAGAGACCAACTTCATGCGCAGAATCGACCCTGTGAGCCTGGAAACCAAAGAAAAGGTCAAAATGACTGTTTCACAGATACAGTATACATCTATAACAATAATCTTTTTCCTAAAATAAACAGTTGTCTCTATTTGATTTTGTTTTTCAAAGGTTGATTGGTCAGAATATATTGCAATTAATGCAGCAACAGCTCACCCACATTATGACCGTGATGGAGCAACTTACAACTTGGGAAACTCATACGGCAGAAAAGGTGGGATGACTATCTTGTTCTTTTTATAACAAAGCTGAACTCTAAAGCCTATTTTTAGCAATCAAACCGAAAGACTCTTTCAAAGCTAAACTAACGTACCTATTTGCAATTGGTCAAACAAGCACATATGCATATTCCTGCCTCCAAACACATGAACCAATGTTTTGAAAGCACCACAGAGCCACACCTTAGGGAAAATCGATAAGTGGATTTTTTTGGGGATGTAAGAAAATATTTTAACAACAGCGAAAGACACTTCACCTGTTCTGTTTCTCAAAGGCTTCTTCTACCATATCCTCCGAGTACCACCAGGTGACGGAAAGAATGATGTTGCTGATCTCTCAGGGGCAGAGATTCTTTGCTCTATCCCTGCTTCTGACCCCAGGAGACCATCATACTACCACAGTTTTGGTGAATTTGCTTGCCATATTTGCATTTTTTTATCGATCTGTAATATAATAGGAAACATTTTGCATCTTTTTACATAGAGTTTCATATGGTTGGAAACGTGGGCCACACTTTGTTCATGTCAATTGTCCAATACATTATAATCTACCAACAGGGAGATGGAAAATAATGTTGTTGTTTTTTTCCTTTCTTTGAAAGTGTTTGCTCCTTTTTTTTTTTTTACCTTATGTTTGCAGTCATGTCAGAGAATTACATAGTCTTCATTGAGCAGCCCATCCAACTAGACCTGCTGAAATTCATGCTGTACAGAATTGCTGGAAAGAGCTTTCATAAAGTCATGTCCTGGAACCCAGAACTGCAAACCATCTTCCATGTGGCAGACAGACACACTGGCCAGGCACAGCAGAACCAGCACAACAACATACTGACTTCTAATTGTATTTCTTGGTAACACTTTAGAACAGGCTAATGGTCCGTCATTAATAGGTAACTATGCAGGAAGTAATGCAGGACTAAAAAGTACTTCTAAAGTAATACTAGAGCTAATGACTAATATGGACATAAGATTAACTAATCTGTAAGCAATATCATATTTAAGCCTGAGTTAACTAATAATTACTGAATGAGAACAGCCTTATTAATAAATGTCAGCTAACTATGACAATATATGGGGAATTCCCTACTAGTTACTGATCACAGGTTTCTGAGACATAATACATTTTCCTTAAAATGTGGTCATAAAATGCACCATAATTACTCAAGCGCTAACTCTTTAGGAACTATGATCTGGACCATTATTTTAAAGTGAAAAAAATATTTTTTTTGCTATTAAATTTGCTATTTCTTACTGATTAGTTAATCTTATGTCCATATTAGTTATTAGTAGTAGCTTTAGTGTTACTGTAGAACTACTTAGTCCTACATTACTTCCTATTAATGATGGACCGTTATTCTAAAGTGTTACCTATTTCTCTCACTTCACATCTAACACCCATGTTTTCATCCACACAGCTCATCAAGACTAAATACTACAGCAGCGCCATGTTCACACTGCACCAGATTAATGCGTATGAGGATAATGGATACTTGATTATGGACATGTGCTGCGGAGATGATGGCAGTGTGATCGGTGACTTCACCATAGAGAACCTTCAGGCGTCTGGAGAGGAGCTTGACAAGGTAATCCAAAAAATGTGTCAATAGCCAGGTTTCCATCCAAGGCGTTTTTGCAAAAAATTATTTAGCGCTTCTAATTTTTTACCGATATGGAAATGCTAATTATTGATAACATTTTGCAAATAGCCAAGTTTCCATTCAGTTTTTACGCTGTTTTGTTAAAGACAAGGAGAATTTGCGAATTTTCTCCATCACCAAATGGAGCCTCCATAACTTAATAATGGGCTAGTTTGGTTTTTTTTTTTTTTTTTTTTTTGCAAATGGATGAAGAACAGACTATTTGAATATGATTTGCGCAATATGTGAAATTATGTATAGAAACAATTTAAGGGGGATTTTTTTTTCCGGTACACCAAAACTTATGGAAGGATGACGTCACCACCACGCACACCATTTATCGCTAAAAGGCCAGTTGGATGGAAACAGCCTGGAGACAGCAAATTTCGCAAATATTTTTTAACGCAAATTCTCTTTGTCGATAACAAAACAGCGTAAAAACTGGATGGAAACATAGGCTAATGTCAATAATGCTGAAATATAACTTTAATGCATTGGCTTTTCCAGTTCTTCAATTCATTGTGTACAAACTTGCCACGGAGATATGTACTGCCTCTGGATGTAAAGGAAGATGAGCCTAATGACCACAACCTCATCAGTTTGCCTTATACCACTGCCACCGCTGTGAAGACTATAACTGGGGTATGGGAGTAAATGATAGGAAGACTGAAAACAATAATATTCATGAATATCAAGACAATAATTTATTTTTGGTAATAATAGGTGTTCCTGAGCCATGAAGATCTCTACAGTGATGACCTGCTGCAATATGGTGGTCTTGAGTTCCCACAGATTAACTACACGTATTATAATGCTCGTCCTTATCGGTACTTCTATGCTTGTGGCTTTGGACACGTATTTGGTGATTCGCTGCTTAAGATGGATCTAGAAGGAAAGAAGCTAAAGGTAGCATCTCAAATTAAAATATAATTTAATGAGATGAGTTTGAGAGTTCAGCTCAATTAATGTTTGATCTGTTTTGTTGTCTGTAGGTGTGGCGTCACGCTGGTTTGTTCCCATCAGAGCCAGTGTTTGTTCCGGCACCTGATGCTGAGGATGAGGATGATGGTGTGGTCATGTCTGTGGTCATTACACCAAGAGAGGTGAAGTGCATAGTTTCATCATAACTCCACTGGCTTGATTTTATGACAGCATATTATATAAGTAATATATAATCTTAATTTGGTCAAAGTTCAATCTAAGAATTTCTTCTTGATGGGTGTGATAATGTTGTGTTACTTTTTCTTTAGAAAAAGAGCAGTTTCCTCCTTGTGCTTGATGCCAAGACGTTCACAGAGCTTGGGCGAGCAGAAGTTCCAGTGGACATCCCTTATGGCACTCATGGACTCTTCAATGAGATGAGCTAAATAAAAAATAAAAAAATAAAATAAAAAAAAACAACGCATGAAAAAGAGCAAATCAGCTGTAATCTTTAGAACAAGCACAACAAACACGAATGGAATAAGGCTGCAGGACCATCCAATTACAATAAGTTAAGCTTACTTAAGAACATTTTCAGAGACAGACTTAGGCAGAGTATCTAGAAGGAGGAAAAAAAATAAAATGTCGAAGCATGATCCAAATAGTTTGCTTATCTCTTAATGTTGCGTATTTCATCAAATGATTAGTCACTAATGCAACACAAGTGATCTCCAAAACACTTGTGTAATACGGTCGTTTACACTTCAACTATTATTTCTTTACTTTAAATGTATTTGACTCTTTTCGATCACTTAAGTGCTTTATAATTACAGCAGCCTCAACAGTACATATAGACCATACAAACAACTTGTGTTTAGAATAATAATAAGATAATGTCTTTGCAAAGAAGCACAAATCAGATCTTCAAAGTCCTATTTTTTAGTCAACTTTATTTAAAATGTTTTGTATACATTTAATAAACTTGCTTTTTTAATTACTTAGTTTGTATTTTGTTCAATTATGCCTTTTCTGCTAGTGTTTTGTTTATAATTATTAAACTAGAACTGTACATTTAGTACAGATCTCTACAGATGAGGCGTGGTATTCCAGAAATTCAGTCAGAGGAAGAAAAACATAAGACTGAATGGACTGAGGATGAGGGCGAACCATCCACACTGATTGGCCTTTGTCTTCAAAGCCTAGCCGAGAACATGAAGAAGATGTGGGCAAAAGATTATGCCCAGAAATACATGGACCTGTATTTCTTCAGATATACGTCATGGGTCCCTTCATTATATGTTGTGACTTGTACATGTGTAGATATGTGTTTATTTAAAAATATTTGTGTGTTTCTCTTTAGCTGTAATGTTAAAACATAATAATATATACAAAGAAATGATGAGAGATAACGAAAATAATGAATTATATATTAATCATATATATCATCAATTTATTTTATTTTAAACAGCATAGGGCAGGTTGTCCAGTTGAGTTTAGTTAACTGAATCTTTATGTTTGAAATGTTCATATTTAACAAATTAAATAAATAAATAGGCTTAGAACTGGACAGCTAGCGTATTAAAAATGTTGTTTTAATGCTTTTGAAGTAAACCTTTTATACTCACGAAGCTACGTCTATTTAAAGTATATCAGTAATATTTTAAAACATCAGCCCAATTATCTGTTTTCTATTTTAAATTAAATGAATTTTAACTTATACTTTTGAAACACAAGTGATCTCCATATCACTAGGTGGCGCTCATGTTATACGGAAGCGCTAGTTTACACTTCAACTGAAGGATATTTGACGTTTTACTTTACAAACGGAGAAAGACAAATAGAAATTGTATATACTTTCTGCTAATAACTCTGAAGTCTCATACAAAATTGCTGATTCTGAGAAACCTGTAAAAATACTGTTGCTGGAGCGAGGAAAGTGTTTGGGCGTTTAGAGCAAAGGTGTGTCGTTACAGTCGTTCATTTCTAAGTGACATTATATATTCAGTGATTGTTTTGCCATTGTTTCAGTCTCAATAATATATTTATGAATCGATCAAACGCGCGGACTTGTGTTTACACTGAAAATAAGGTCCATGTGTATAGAAGCACAAAACGGATCTTCAACCTGTTTTTAGTAACTAAACTGATATTTTCAGTTATGATCTGACATAGAGTTTACTTGCTGTTTTAACTATTTACTCGGTCTGTATTTTCGTCAACAATGTGTTTTTTTAAAATGTTCATTCCTGTATTTATAAGTATTAAAGTATATTAAAATAAATATACATTGAATGTGCACCGATCTGTACAGGTGAGGTGTGGCTCAATAAGGCCATTCTGCTTTATGTCATGAAAATTAATTTATTTCTTTACCATTAACTGTCAGGGTGAATTATGCCCTTGTTCCGGCAACTTGAGCCCACACCGGAGAGGGAACGTCAGAAGAAGAAAAAACGTAAGAATGAATGGACTGAGTATGAGGACGAACCATCCACACTGATTGGCCTTTGTCTTCAAAGCTTAGCCGAGAACATGAAGGAGTTGTGGGCAAAAGATTATGCCCAAAACTACATGGACCAGTATTTTTTCAGATACGTCATGGGTCCCTTCAGCTCATTACGTGAGTACTGCAAATATAAAACTTGTCAACATATGTAGATAAATGAGTGTTAACTGTGTGTTTCTATTTTAGCCGGTGAGTTGTTGGAAGAGCTGTTGTGCATCCTGTCCTCACGTAATTTGTTGACACGTGCTTCCCTGCATCTCCTTCTCCTCCCTCAGCTGAGCTGTTTGTCCCTCACATCAGCCTGCAGCCTTGTCAATGCCAACCTCTGCTCTCTTATCCAGATACGCTGCCAGGTTAAACACACACACACACACACACCCCTTTCTGAATTTAGTATATTTCATATTTGCACAACGTTTAAGCGAACGTTCAGATATGCTTGTAAGGCTTCAGTGAACTAAATTTAAAGTTAACCATATCAGACTTCAAATACCAGATACATCAATTAGTTCTTAATTTCCATCAATGAATAGCAGTCCCTACAAAGAAGCAAAAGAATCAAATTTTAATTTTCTTAGGTAAGTCTTGGTAAATAAAATACTGTTGTTGCACATCTTGCTTTCAGTCAGTGGCACTGAAAAGTTTTTCATAATCGTGACAAAACTAAAAAAAATATAATACTTATAATAAAAATAAACATGAAATAATAATAAAATTATAATTAAATGATCAAATATAATTTAGCCTACTATTAGTATAATAAAATGTGTACATATTGTTTAAAAGTTGGGTTGGTTTTTATGTTTTTGAAAAATGTATCTTATGCTTAAAATATTACTCTAGCAGTCACATTATATTTTAATATGCTGATTCAGTTCTCAAGAAAAATTTCTGACTATTGTTATTAATATTGAAAATATTGTCATGCTAACATTTTAACGAGATTGTTCGGGGAATGTCAGTAAATGCTGCCTTGCAAACTTTAAAAAATATGCATGTGGATGTTGTTAGTCTTGCCTGTTGTCAGTATATACAAAGCTCTCACTGTACTTATGTTCTATTTCGTCTCTTTTTATGTGCAGAATCTTCAGTCTATGGATCTTAGTGGCGCCCAGAATATATCTGTATCGGTGCTGTGTCAGCTCCTGGGCAGCCAAAGTCGACTCCGTTCACTCTCCCTGGCTGGGACTCTGTGTGATCAGAAAGTGATATCAGTGGTCTGCCGCCAGTGCCCCAAACTAAAACACCTGGATGTGTCCCGATGCCTTCACCTCACCCCTGCAGGCCTGCTCCCTCTGGCCTACCAAGAACCCCTGGTCAAGAACACAAACATCAGCAGCCTGCTAGCTCTGGATATCGGTTTAGCAGAAAATGAGCAAGATGCAGTAGCTGCAGTTGCGTTTCTCCTGCTCAGCTTACCTGGTCTTCATAGGTTGGCAATGGAGGCATTGGGACAGGCTTGTGTTCTCATACAGAACAAGCAGTTTGAGGTGACCGAGGAGTTCAGTAGTCGAGAAGGTGTGCCACTTCTTAAAGACGTGTGGGCGAAGCGAACACAGGAAGACCACTTGAAGGACAGCAGTTTACTGTGTGCAGATAGAGAGGAAAGTTTTACTTTGGAAGGAAAACTAGATGAATGTTTATCATTAGAGGAGGGTCAGACAGAGGGTAGTAATGGTACTGATATAAATGAACCGGCAAGGACTTCAAGAGAGGGTTGTGAAAAAGATGGATGTAGAGGTAGAGCTTGTAACGGAAGGGAAAGCATGACAGCATCTCTAAGGGATGTACAAGGACTGTCTCTGGATACTTTAGAGGCGGTAGGGATGGTCTGCCCGGATCTGCGTGTCCTGTCCTTGGACTGTCTCCACAGCAATGTTGTTGATAATGTTGACAGTTTTGAACAGGCAGCAGTTTTAGCCAGAGGACTTGGTAGGTTTTCTGGACAGCTACACTGTCTTTCTCTACAGTTTTCTGGTCTTCTGTCTGAACTGGTTCCAGCACTTAGAGCCACAGGCTCACATCTGCTCTCGCTCACCTTGGAAGGCATCAGAGCTGATGGACATGCTCCTCTTTTGGAGCTCATCCATGCCTGTCCCAGACTCACCTCTCTCACTATTAATTTAGACCCACCCAGGAATAATTTGGATGGGGAGGAGGAGGAGGAGGAGGGTGAAGATGAAGGCCTTCTTTCTAACCTACCATGCATTCCACTCCTCCGCTCTTTGACACTAAAGTAAGTCAAAATTAGTCATTCTTACTAAACTGTACACTCATGCACTTTCCCATCACAATCGAATGTGCTGATTACCATTTTCCGATCTGTGTCCCAACAGTTTTTCCCTGGATGAAAGACAAATAAAGCCTGCGTTGTGTTGGAGATCTCTGAAGGGAGTGTTGTGGGCACTACTTAGGGGCGCTTCACTACTTCAGAAGCTCTCACTAATCGCTGTTCCCTGTGGACTGGACCCTGTGTTTAAGCTTGTCTTGAATCATCAGGCCAAACCCCTTGGAGCCCTAGACAGTCCCCCACTGCACTGCCTCCGATCTGCTAGCCTGAACCGCTCAGATATCTCTATGGAGACTGTGATACATATTATAAACACTTGTAGGCGCTTGTCTCATTTGGATTTGAGTGGCTGCTGGGCATTGACTTTGAGCAATGTCACAAAGTTACAATCCAAAGCCAAAAGGAGGCGCCATACACTGCAAATAACTTGGACATGAGATCGGGAATGAAAAGGCCATGCTGAGATTGAAAAGGAGTTGAATGTCACTATGTGATTATGTTGATTTATATTTTTGTCTTTCACAGGCGCCTAGAATCTCCTGTTTTATACAGGTATTACAAAAAAGTGTAGTTTGATCACATATTCTATGATAAAATAGATTTGTTGCTGAGACAAAGATAAAACTAATAGTTTATAATCCGTTTATAAATTGTCCTTTGTAATTTTCTATCATATCTCCACAATTTGTTTTCAGCACTTTTTAATTATTTTTATTTTATCACGACCATCTGCTGTTTTAATGTTGCTGGTAAAAGTGCAGTAATATATTATTTAGTAAACAATAATAATAACACGCGTATCAATAAAATCTTGTACTCTCTATAATTGTGTTGTATTTATTTATATATTGTCTATCCACTACTGATTTTATATACATCGAAATTTGATCTAAATTCAACTGTGTGCACTCTATTTTTCGTTGACTCCTTTCAATGTGGCGCAAAACCTTCACAATAATATATGCTCATTGGCCAGTTTACCAGCGCGAGCTTGTTCCTACAGCAAATCAGATCCCCAGCGTCCCACAACGTAATTCATATTCATGAGTCACGCTTTTGACGTACGTATTCGTAAATTTGCTGGCGGGAGGAAGACACTGCGTGCTGCTAGCTAAAGTGTAATTTGTTTATTATATTCAGGACAGCTATGTCTCGAATACTCAACTGTATCGTAGCTTTTTGCCCAGACATGGGAATAGGGAAAAATGGAAATCTGCCATGGCATCCTATAAGACTAAGGTAAGCTCGTATTTGTTGCTAAATAATCAGCTAATGCTCTGATATAACTTACCGATTCAAGAGGTGTGTGTCACGAGCTCTGTAATTCAAAACAGCTATAAGTTTAGCAAATCCAATGATTTATTCACAGCTGAATAAAATTAAGCATCTTACTAAACACATGAAGAAAAAATAGTAAAAGGAAGAATATTAGCTGTGATTACATTTTATGATTGCATAAACCTTGCTTGACCTTTAACCCAGAGTTCTTTTGGTAAATAACAGCATTCAGCACATTTGCTGAGAGCAAAGCTCACACACACTACTGTAATAAACCACCCGACGTATTCCTAAACCTTTTAATGTATCCCAACCATTCGCTTTCTCTTATATTTTATATCTTTTTAGTAAAGAATTCAAGCACTTTCAGAAGATGACCATGACCCCTTTAGTTGAGGGTAACGATATGCTTGCATTGTCTTATTTCTTTACGATTTTATATATTTGTTTAAAATTTATGAAAATCTTAAACCAAATAATTAATTCATTTGTCATTTGACAGGTAAAAAGAATGTGGTCCTGATGGGCAGAAAGACTTGGTTCTCTATTCCTGCAGCAAACAGACCCCTAAAGAACAGAATCAACATTGTTCTCAGCAGAGAGCTCAAGTAATCCTCTTTTAATGTTTTTTTTAATGTTGTAGTAAATCACTATCCTGCATAAAAGTAAAGTGCCTGTTTCTATCACTCGCTACACAGGACAGCCCCAGAGGGAGCTCACTACCTTGCTTCAGACTTCAGTTCAGCTCTCCATCTGTTAGACAGCAGTGAGCTCGAAAAACAAGTGGACCAGGTTTGGATAATTGGTGGAAGCGCTCTGTACAAGGTTGGTAAAATTCTGAAAGCCTGTCATATCTATTGAAAAATTCAGAGAAATGTTGTATAAGCATAAACATATGCTAAATATGCCATCAATCTCTTATAACTGTCTTATAATATTCTTTAATTTTTTTTATCTATCTATACACACATTTATTTATACACACACACACACACACAATTGTGTGGTTTTTGAATACATGAAAAATAGTTTTTTGCAACCTAGTTTGTGAAATATAAGACCCATCATACACATGATTCATGACTTTAATTGCATTGTTTTTGTAATGTGCTTTGATATTTCCTAATTTGAGGCTAATATGGGATATTTCATATGTTAAATGCATGCAACAATATAAGTTATACACCCACCTATGCATCAGTTGTATCTCAGTTATAGCGCTGTGTAGTCAGATCTTTGTATAATCAGTTGTTATGGAAACTGCCTCAAGGCAAAATGCACAAAAGACTTCCTTCCTTCATACTCCTTCCTCCTCATTTTGTTAGTATCTTGTACACTGTAATCACTTTGTCATTGTTGTGCTGTGTTCTTTAGGAGGTGATGGAAAGTTCTGCTCCCAGGCGTCTTTTTGTAACACGGGTCCTCAAGCAGTTTGACTGTGACACATTTATACCTGATATTAACATGGACAAATACAAGCTCTTGCCCGAGTGAGTGCTCATACAGTTGTTTGTATTCTTACTTGAAGGTCTATGTAAATAGTCCAGCATTGCAGTTCTTGAAGGCTGCTCAGCTGCGTTAAAGTGACAGTGAAAACATTTGTAATGTTACAAGTGATTTCTATCTTTTTCATATAAATGCTGTTGTTTTGAACTTTCTATTAGTCAAAGAATCCCCCCAAAAATACTGTTACTACAAAATATTATGCAGCACAGCTATGTGTAACATTGATGCTAATGAATATTTATTTTGCATTAAATCAGCATATTAGAATGATTTCTGAAGGATCATGTGACACTGAATACAGGAGTAAAGGCTGCTGGAAATTCATCTTTCTTATTAGAAGAATAAGTTCTGTTTTAAAACCAAACTGATATTTTAAATGATATTATTACTGTATTTTGGATCAAATAAATGCAGCTTAGTGAGCATAAGATATCCCTTTCAAAACTAACCCCAAACTTAAACGGTTTTGCATTCATTTGAAGCTTTTGACAGAATAAAAGAATTGCTTATTGCTTGCAAAAAAAAATGTTTCATAACATGATTTGTAGGAGTGATAAAAATCCTTTAGTTTAGTATTAAACTTCAAAAGGCCATTTGCCAAGGCTAAAACTCTTCACTGTTTCGAAACACACTTTTTTTTTTTTTTGTACATATGTTTAGGAAGGGTTGTCTGGTTGTGTCCTTGAATAAAGTGGGATTAATGGATTTACTGGCACTGGAACAGATACATGCTGTGTGCATTGTGTATCTAGAGAGAATAGTGAAGAGAGTTACATTAATGAAGAGAAAAAGCTCTCTTGTTATGTAAAAACGGCATCTAGCATCAAAGGTGGGCTGCACCAAATGTCACATCTCTCAGGCACACGATAAGCATTTAAAGAGAAGTTAAATGCACACAGAATGTTGTCACAGGTTCATCACTGCCACTCCATCTGACAAAGAGCCAAATGGATCTTTTGTTATTCATGTTCTCACATTTATTTTGATCGGTTTCAACAGTTAATTGGCACCATGAACAAGAATCTATATCAGGAGATCAACGTTTTGAAAGTACAAGCATGTAATTGTGTGTGTCTGTATTTTGTTTTGTACTGCAGGTCGTTTTTCTTGCGTTCTTAGTTGAAATGCATGCTTGTAAAACCGTAGAAATGTGTGGGTAATAATGTCTTATTGTTCCTTCTGTTTCTCTCTCTGGTCAGATTCCCAGGTGTTCCCACGGGCTTGCAGGAGGAGAATGGTGTTCAGTATGTATTTGAAGTATATGAGAGCACCGACAACTAAGAAGATCCTTTAAGCATGATGCTATCCTTCTCGGTTAGTGCGTGTGCTCTGACATGTTGCTTGGCTAAGTTTTTATGGGAGACCTGTTTGTAAATCTTGATTATTGCTTGCTAAAATTAAAACATAATTCTTGGACAGTTAAAATGTTATTTAATGATTATATTAGAAAACTTTATGTGTGGCCTTTTGCAGCTTTTTATACAAAGTAGAACGTAGACCGATAATCATGAGAAGAGGTAAAAGGGTGAAACAGATCTCATCAATCTTTCATGAGCCTAAAAATGGGAGTTGTTTTCCCATTTTTACTGTCATAATCTAATTGTAAATGTCAGGTTAAGTTCCTAGATTATCATCTGAAGCATTCAGAAAACAATATGCCTAATTTTGATAATAAATGTTCTTTTCCACATCTGCTGTCCAGTTAATTATTCTTCATCTTGCCAGCTGCAAAAGATAACCTGCTCATCTCCATATCCAATAGCAACTGAAGTGTCTGCTCTTAAGCCAGCCTGAAGATCCGACTGCTCTCATGAATATGCATGTTGTGTTTGGTCTTCAGGCTGGCTGATTGACAAAGGTTGTCATATACAGTAGTTTGGAGAAGGGTCCCGATACTAGCACTTTCTCTCTCACCCACACAAACCCCTATTTTAAAAAGCCAAATGCCGCAATCAGGCAAAACCTTTTTAAGCTGATTGGTTTCTGGTATGTCAGCCTAATGTACTACGAATGTTTACGACCAGGGTGAAATAAACCTGACTGGAATTCCAATTACCTAGCACCTTAAGTAGTGCTTGGATTTATTTTCAGGGTACGAACAGTACCTAGAGACTTGAAGTGTTTGCATTTTAATTTTTTTCTTTCAGATCAAAAAGTAAAGAGGATCAGTGCGCTCCCCCCCCCCCTCCCTCCCTCCAATTTAGCAACTTTTTGTCCATTATTATTCCATTAGCAGCTTTATTATTGTCTTTTTCTTTAGTGCCATCATTACAGGCTTATATATAGTGACTGCATCACTCAAAACGGATCAATACACACCCTGCACGTCCCTCAGGAGCTGAACTGCTGCCTCAAAGGCGAGACAGTTGTGTCATAATGATGTAACTGCACCATAGGAGTCACAATCATGTCAGTGTGTTGACATCAGAGTTCAAAACAAATGAGAATCTACGCACAACCTCAGCATAGGAGTTCAATAACCCTTTTTCGCAATGTGAGAATAATAGAGCAATCGCTTACTGACGCTGGATGTGTAGGGACTGGCGTCAGCTTGCTCTATTAAGCTTGACTGTCCTCTCGATACACAGGGTCTGTGTTGAGGTTGGTAGCTTGTTTCCAGACATGAGAGCACAGGCACTTGTTCTCTGCGTCTCTCTCCTCTGTCTGTGCCACTCTTTCATTCACCCTCAGTGAGTGCACATCTGCACACAATCCTCTCCCACTCCAAGCCTTAGTCTCACCGCTGGATTACTCGTCTGTTACAAAGATGACATGCCACAGGAACAAGCTATTGGAAAATTAAAGCTGCAACTGATTTAAAAGAGGTAAGGATCTAATCTCATCTTCTTAAGAAAGAATACTTTTTTAAATGAACATGAGCAACTGTCTTGCTTATTATTATTTTATTTCATTTTTTGCAGCTGATGGTCTTGGTTTTTGATGCAAATCTGTGCAAGACTTTTTGACGCGAGTGAACTCATGAGTTTGAGTTTTGACCTTGGCTATATTCATCTGTAAAAAGAAGTGCATAAATAGTTCACACCAAATAGCATTTTCAAAGATGATTTTCCCACGTAAATGTGAGATTCTTTTTTATGTAATTTTATATAAGTGTATATGTAATATGAATTTTAAGTAAAATTTCAGTTTAATTAAAATATTTATTTATAAAATGATTAAGTATAAAAATTAGAATTTTATATATAATATAATTTATTAAAATTGTTTAAAATGACGTTAAATGCTAAGTCCATGCAAATAATCATTTTCCAAATTAATTGAAAAAGACATGAAAAGTAAAGGAACTTTTTGTTGCTTTTACTATAATATATAAATATGTATTGTATGGACATGGAAATGTCTTTGTATCAGCTGAGGAGGACTATAATTTATTCTCCTGATCCTGGCGAACCTCGAAAGCACAGTGTGGAAGCTTTCATTGCCCTCATTAATCAAGATGTACAAAAAAACTATTCTTATTCAGTTATCACTTGATGTCACAGAGAGTGGGTTTTCATTTTCCCTGCAGGTGTTTTGAGAGGGACAAAATCAGCCCACCATTTGCGAGGAGAATTAAGTATTGCATGATCTGGCATGAATCACAAATGCATACAGGTGCATGAAGTGGTCTGTTTGGTGCTCCACCACCCTCATCTGTTTTGGGCCTCATTTGCTCCATGCTTTTTAGCACGAGGCAGCGACAGAGAGAGAGAGAGTCCTGTCATTAAAAATTCTCTCTGTTCCCAAGGGCGATTGAAGACTAGGGGTATGGCACACAAAGCTGTGCTTTTAAATGCCAGCCCAGGGAGCTCTAGGAATTAGCAGCTTGAACCAAAATGTCCTGCAGGCATCAGGCAGTGTGCTTGTACCAGGCCAATCAGGACTTTAGCATGTGTGCATAACTTGATTTGAAAAGCAAAATCTGTCTTAGTTACGTAAAGCTATTATAATCCACACTTTTTTTGTTGTCTTAAATGCATAACCAATGTGCTGACGCAGTCTCTCATTTAGCATCGTCAAAGGCTGACTACACCTCCAAGAAAAGCTGCAGTTAAAGCGTCAGCTCGTTTATATTTTTATTGGACTACACAAAAAGCTTCATCCTCTTACTCATCGTACCTCAACTTCACATTTATCAACCTGAGTGAGGCAGTCTCGTGCTTGCTCTTTGTTAAATAAAGAGTGCACTGCGACTGCGCTCTGAGTTGAGAGAACAAGGACACATGCACAATAGACTGCATAAAGGAATGCCATCATTCAATGAGGCAAATACAAGACTGCCTCAAGCTATTCAAAAACCTACTGAAAAACTATTGCTCTTATAAGAACAGACTGTGCATGTCTGGTGCAGGCTGTTATATACAGCACTGCACCCGCTAATTTGAAAGTACAGTAGAAGTTAAGCTTGTGACAGCATAAATTCATGTGCCTGCCCTTTTTCTTTGAAAAAGCAAGCGTCAAGGTTACAGCAATGCATTTGAAATGGAAACAGTGGGGAATTATTATTAAACTGGTTTTGGCTGTTTACCACCTAGTTTCACAGCCTTGCCAGCTAAAGAAATGAACTAAAACGAGCCTATAGGCTGATTTTAGCTGCTTCTTTTTTTCCCCTCTCTCTCAGCAGGAATCCTGTAAACCACATTTTTTATGTCCTTTTTAAAATACGAGACAGGTTGAAATTTGAATTTTATGTCCAAAATGTACTGTCTTTTTAGCTTAAAGGTGCCATTGAGAGAATATTTTAAATTGTTGTCTGATATGTACATAGAAGGCATGTAGCTTAGGTAAGGGGAAAAAATGCCCAGAAACGGTTTTACAGGTCCATTTACAACCCTAGAATTTGACCCTAG
>JAUCMS010000095.1:8401338-8427018 GCA_032357445.1 Enteromius radiatus | reverse complement strand
TGTTTGAGACTCACAGTATGTTATGTCCATGTACTGAACTCTTATTATTCAACCATGCCAAGGTCAATTCAGTTTTCTGTTCTATGTCACCTTTAACTTGTATTAAACCCAGAATATTGCTTTACATATCTTGCTTAATTGCATGTTGGGAACTGAAATATTAAAAAGAATATAAAATGGGAGTAATTGATCTTATGTAAAGGGAATTCGATAACTAATTCAGTTTTCGTATGTCTTCTTGTGAAGTGCCACCTACATAGTCATCATAACAAACATCTTTATATAAGTCTGGCGAGAGACCCTAGATTTGAGCCGGAAGCCTCACTAGCTTATTATTCTGAGGCAAAGAGAGAGAGAACATTTCAATGTCAAAGAGTTATCAGGTTTGCTTTGATGCGAATGAATGAGATAAGAGGCAGATACTTAAGTAAAAACCTTGAGAAACTGTGATTCTAATTCAGTGTGCTCTCCTCCTCTTGCCTGACAGAAATCAAAAGAAGAAATCAGCTTCTATGATCTACTAAGCCGATGCGATTTTAGCCTCTCAGCGGTCTCACCACTTAACCATGGAGGACTCGACAGAGGTGCGGACAGATGGAAACTCTTTGCTTAAAGCAGTGTATCTGTGCCGTCTGAGGCTGACGCGTCTGCTGCTGGAAGGAGGAGCTTACATTAATGAGAGTAATGAAAGAGGAGAGACTCCGCTGATGGTGGCCTGCAAAAGCCACCATGCTGATGCTCAGAGTGTGCCAAAACCCAAGATCATCAGGTGGGTCTACTATATCTTAATTACACCAGCTGATTGTGCCATCAAACATGGATATCATCATTACAATAAAAAGCTATTCATACATCAGTACAGTGACCCTTTTATGATGAGCATGTTTTAATTTCTGAAATTAATTTTGATGTTTTTTTGGAGAAAGCTTATGTAGTTTGGCATAAACTTATTTTTATTTCTTATTTTAGAATGTCTTTTATAACCTTTTGTTAATAGTATACCTTTTAAGAGATCGCCATTAAAATACTCTTGATGCTGGCATGGCATTCAAAATTAAATAGCCTATATAAATATTTCTTAGAAAATAAATATGAAATAAATTGCTTTATTTTTTTGATATTAGAAATAAATTATGATTTTTTTTCTAATAACATTTTACAAAATCAAACATGCATGTGTGACACCAAACTTCAGAAATATAGTGTAATGTGTAATTTTTGTTTTAACATTCTCACATATTCAAGTTGTGAAGATATGTTAATTTTTTCTTGAATTGCTTAATGCCAACAGATGAATCCTTTCTTAAAATTGGCATAAAGGTTTTTAAATATCACTTGAAACAAACATTTATACCAAAAGTATATGTCTTGGCACACCACATTTTCCCATCTATTCACAAGATTTTTTTATATATTTTTCTTTATCATAGATACTTTGTCTATTCCTTTATGAGCTCACTCTGACAAATTAATCTTCTCATCAGGTATCTTCTTGAAAATGGTGCAGACCCTAACATTCAAGACAAGTCTGGTAAGACCGCCCTAATGCATGCCTGCATCGAGCGGGCAGGTGATGAGGTGCTGTCGCTTCTGCTCTCCAGTGGAGCTGACCCTAGTTTAGAGGACCACACTGGTTCCTCCGCTCTGGTCTATGCCGTTAACGCTGGAGACAAGGATGCACTGAGAGTACTACTGGATGCCTGCAAAGCCAAGGGCAAAGAGGTTATCATCATCACAACAGACAAGCTACCGTCTGGAAGACAAATGACCAAGCAGTATCTGAACGTACCACCTCCTCCAAATCTTGAGGACCGCTTGCACTGTGCCCCTGCCTCGTGTATGTGCCCTTCTGAAGTTAAACTCTGTACCCCTTTTATCCCACCACCCAACGATTACCAATCGGAGACCCTGGGATCCACACCAACACTGCCTATGTCCAAGCCAGGATCACCGACTCAAGATTCAAACCCTCTGCAAGCAGCTAGTGTGGCGAAGCTCTTGCATCTACAGAGGCTTCACTCAGAGCCCTGGCTGAAGATTCCTCCATCTCTGCTCCTGCAGCAAAGCAAGTCCTCATCCTTAACCGAGGAGCTTCTAGATATCACCCCCGAAGAGGAGCTCTCTTTTGGGTACAATGGTTGCAGACCTCCACTGAGAGCCACAGTAGCTCGGCACCAAAGCATCGACGCCAAGGACTCTACTGGTCTGCTCAGAGCATTCGAGACAACATCTGATGCGGAAAGAGAACTAACAAAAGAACAGAAATGGCTCAGTAGAAAAATGTCTTATGATGGCGAGTTGCTACCGCACTCTTCCTCGCATCAGAACCTCAAACAGGCATCTATCTCAGACGCTGCCCCTGTGGACCAGGACCCAGACTATCTTCCCAACCTGGCCATCTCAAGCCTGCGCAACGTGTTTCGTCGGCGCAACATTGGAATGGACCACTACAGTTCTGACTCTCAGTTGCCTCAGTTTGGGAGCCAACCCTCTGAAGACCCCGGGAAGACTGGAGGAGGAGGAACTGGGGGGACGGAGAAACGCAAGCTTGTTACCAGTCACTCCTCCACTCTCTCTGGATCCAGAGAGTCTCTGGAGAGTCTCGTTCAGAGGAGGAGCCCGGCCATGCTGGAGCGGAGGGGATCCGGAGCCCTGCTCTTAGATCATATCTCACAGACCCGGCCTGGTTACTTGCCACCTCTCAACCCACATGCACCCATTCCAGATATTAAAGTCAATACCAGTGCTGGCCTCAACAGTGGAAGCAAGCCTGTGGCAGGAACTACACCCATTGTTTCTGGATCGAGGCATTTTGTGCCCTGTGCCCCGAGCCATCCCAGAGATCACAAGAACAAGAAGAGTCTGCTAAGACGACACTCCATGCAAACTGAGCAGATCAAGCAGCTGGTCAATTTTGAGGAGATCTTCGGTCAGTAAACACTCCAAAGGAGGGTTGGGGAAAATATCTAGATTTAATGTCATGTCAATCTACATCAGCGGTCGCCCCCACACTGAATATGGACCATGTCAATTGGAACACAGCTCATGTACGAAGCTCTTCTAATAAGCTGATTATTAGAATCAGGTGCGTTAACAAAGAGAGACATGCAAAATATGCAGAGCAGGGGGGCGTGAGGACCAGGATTGAAAACCGCTACATCAAGTCTGAAATCTCAAGAGAATAAATGTTAGATTGAAATACTATTTATAATAAACATCTCAACCACCTCCCTTTATGCACTTTCCAGACTGGACATTGGGAATATGTTTGTTTTGTTCATAAACTTTACTGCACTTCTGTACTTCTGTTCTTTGCTCACTCATTAGTGTACTGAATCAGAAAATTGACACTTGGTTGCTGTTTAAGGCATTCCTTTCTCTTTAAACCTAATTCATGTCTGGAGTGTTTTAGTATTCACAAAACAAGAAAATATTGTGACCTCATATATATATATATATATATATGTGTGTGTATACACACCCATTGACTGTAAATAAATTCAGTATAAAACATTGCTTTCACTTTCTTGCATATAAGTGTTATAGAGTATCCACTTTATTCTGCATGCAATTACATGTTAAGGTATTTTCTGCAAAAATATATTTTGCTTTCCTTGTGAAAAAATATCTCCGAAACATTTTTTAACTATTGTCACTTGTGATAATGAATGTTACTTAAGCACCATAAATTGCACTTTTTGCATAAATTTATATAGCATTTGTGATGATAAAATTAAGACATACAATATAGCTGCAAGCAGCAATTACCAGGGTTTGCGCATTTTAAAGGCCTTTGACGTTTAATAGGGACACCTGGGTGTATGGCTGACAAATCGAAAGCACATCGAAAATGGACAATGGGCAAACAGAAATGAAATGGTTAAACTATTATAGTTTCATTTCATAGTATACATTCACAGACATTGTTGCAATTTTAGATATTTGAAATAAATAATAGGTGACGGTTTATGTTATTTTCAGGTTTCACTGTGATGATTATCTGGAAAATTTGTACAAACAAAAGAAAAGTGTATGAGCAAAATGGTAAACCTTAATTAAATGTGATTTTTTTATGTTACAATAGAGATTTTATAATATCTCCATTAGCACTGTTTTAGTGTTTAATCATCCCATTAGTGGTCTTCTGCTGCCATTTAGTGGTTATTAATCGCAACTTCTTACACAACACTGTGTTTAAGTGTTACAACTATTACAGTTTTTTTTTTTTTTTTTTTGTCAAAACTGTTTGATTAATTAATCATCATTAATCCCAGAGGCAAAGCTGTTCATAAGAGATTAGATCTATGACATTATATGAAGATATAGTCTATAAGTGAATGTATGAGGGATTTAAGGTCATTTACTCTGGAAATATTGTTTTTGAGGCCAATAATGTGAGCTCTATGAAACTTTGCATGCTTGCCAAGACTCGTCTGTCACATGTTTTAATTAGGTTTTAAAGGAGTATATATGGACCACACCCCTTTTTAAATTACCCTGTTATAGCTAACCAAAAGTACAAAATTCTATATTTTTTGATAATTACTGATTTTGATAATAACCTGATACTAGTTTGCATAAGTAGATTTTTAACATAACTGAGAATATTTAATGAACAATTTGATTGACAGCATTAGTCCCAGAGGCAAAGTTTTTCAGAATGAGGAGATCTGGATCTGGCACTTTTGTTCGGACTAATGCAAGTATTGCAATGATGTGCAATTTTTCAGCTATGCGCTCGAACCCCTAATAAAAAAAAAATCCTAACACTTACTATAGAGTTTCAGCGCTACACACTCGACCCCATAAAAATGTTACAAAACGCAAATGTAAATCACAAAAATATAACATTTCTCTGAGAGTTGTATTTGTGCCTCTTTGTACATTTGTGGGTAATTATGCATAACACTTTTAAACCTTATTGTATGATTCAAATACAGTACATATTGATAGGTGTATCCCAGTACACGTATATATGGACTATTCCAAACCACCTTTTTTATATATATAAATAGTGTAATTAGTGTGATGTTTTGTGTTAAATTACTTAAATATTGTGCTTTATTGCTGTTAAATCTCAAAGACAACTTCAGTAAGTGTATTTGCTTTTTAGGTGAAGCCAGGTAATCCTTTAAACTGTTTTATCTGAGTTTCTAACAGATCATAGTAGATCCTGGATTTGCTGAAGTTTTGCCTGTAGGGCAGCAGATCCTCCACCGTAAGAACATCATGTTTGCCTGTCCATACAGTCAGGCTGTAGCTGAGAGAGAGAAGTGAGATGTTAAACAGAATCTTATTTACAAAGCTGACATTAAGGCAAAACACAATTTTACCAGTGAATTAAAAAACATATATATGAAGGGTGCTTTAAATTTGGCATTTTAATATGAAAATGTAAAATAGCCAAACAACATTGTCACTAAAGAATTTCTTCATACATCCCATTCACTCGTCTGAGTAATGAAAAAATGAACTTTCACAATCACCTTTAAAACAACTGTTGAAGAGCAGTGTAAAGGTGGCTTAAGCCTTCCCTTCACATCCTTTCAGAACTGACCTCCAGTAAAGCAACAAGTTGCTATTCCAGTCACAAACAAGTATAATGGACAAGACAGAACTAAATTATCCAGCAAGAAATTACTAAGCATTAAAATGAACTTGATTGTGTTCTTGCTTATATAACACAAATCAATCACCGAGGTAATAAAAGGCTCCTTCACACAGATGCGTGGCTTAATAGCCTCTATAATAGTAAATATGGACATACATTTAAATAGACTGATTAATGGAGAATTTCTCACCGGTCTGACTGCTTCAAAAGCCACTGGAACTGTGGGAAGGATACAGGAAGGAGAGCTGCTCGGACTGGAAATGTGACTGGTTGCTTTAGGGATCTGCATAATTCTTCCATCTGATGAACCATCTGCCAGCTATAACCTATTTCCCAAAACACAAACAATCAAGATCTGAATAATAATAATTGATTTTATAAAACTGGAACACCAAGGGAAGTCAAAAAGTACTCTTGTTTTCCCACCAATATATGGTAGTAATCATAACAACAGTGTGTAGCTCATCTGCTTTTCATTGTGATGTTGATTTGATTTAAATGCTAAATAACCTGTATGTGTATATACTGCCATTCAGAAGAGATTTTTTTCATTTATTTGATCAAAAATATAGTAAAAACAGTAATCTAATAAAAAATGATGACAATATTATTACTCTGTTTAAAAAGTGTTCAAATATTTATTTTAAAATATTATTCCTGCTATGGCAAAGCTGAAATTTCAGCAAACCATTAATTCAGTCTTTAAATGTCACAAGATTCATTAGAAATCATTTTAATATGCTGATTTGATGCTCAAGAAACATTTCTTACTAATAATGTTGAATTGAATTAATATATTTATGGATAACATCATTTTTCAGGATTCTATGATAAATAAAAAAATACTTGTAACATTAGAAATGCCTTTACAGTCACTTTTGATTAACTTAACGGTTTAATAAACGTCTTACTTCCTTTACATAAAAAAAATTCTTACTGACTCCAGAATTATAGCTAGCTTATGATAAGTAACATTTTTACCAGGATTGTCTGCATTTGCATCCCATCCAGTGGTCCAACCCAAAGACAGAACATCATTTTCTGATCTTTGGGCTACTTCCTGTAGAAACACTTGAGGGTCCAGAGGGGTGGCTATGCCACTAGGGCCAGGGAGAATATCAGCATTGAGCCACACAGGTCCCTGTAGCCGATCTCGGACCTCTTCCAGTAAAGTCATGGATGGGGATACAGCTGAGAGGCTGTGAATTAAAGTGCAAATCAAAGCTGATCTTCCACTCATCAACAGCAAAGACAGTATGGGAAAAATCAATCTAAACAAGCAATATGACTAGGGTCCACTTGAACATTATTAAAATGTAAGAATACAGAGCTGTGCTGTTAAAAAAAAAATAATAATAAGTCAGCCACCTTTTGAAATCCAGTTTTATTCCTTTGTCTGATTTCACTACTTCTTTCAGCCAGTCCTGCAGAGTTATATCACTGTCACTGTCAGGTGGGTGAGCCATAATAGGTACTTTTGGATCTTGATCCCTGAGAAGTACATCTGCTTCCATCATCTGTGCAGAACCTCAATGAAGAGCAGAGAAGAAAAAAAAAAAAAACCAACACATTATTTCTTAAGCTCGATCATAATATGGTAGTACTGTATAAACAAAGCAGATGCTTCTTATTTGCATTCACCTTGTAGAGCTTCTGTGAGCTTGCTTTTACGGTTTACTGCATGATGCCACTCAATATCGGCAGCATCTTTTCTTTGAATCGTCCCCTTGTTGAGGAAATATTCCAGAGTTTGTTCGCTCATTGGTCCTACGAATATGCAACATTTTTACACTGACACTGATTTATGTTTTTATCCGGACCAATGCAATGATGGAAGCTTACTGAAAGCTAGCAAGCTAACGTTAGCTTTCTTACCTTTGGAGTTTGACAGTGACTGTAATTTGAGGTAGCAAAGCACCAAAGATGCGAGAACTGTTGTACATAAGATAAAACGATACCATTTATGTTTAACTAACCCCATATATAGTTAGAAATAATTAAATCTTTCGAACATAACATTTACATTACGACAGCTAACTTCCTAAACCGGTAGCGTGAAGCATTGTGGGATATGTAGTTATTCAGATCCTCTGTATTTCTCTCACGATAAGAACCCTGCCAGTTTGGTTATTTAAACATTAATAACAACCATAAAACCTTTTTTTTTTTTTTCAAACACGAAATTGCAAAAACGTATTTATTCCAATTCCCTGTGTTCATTTACATTTTTTTATTTTGTAAAGATTTTATAGGCGCTTTTAATTTCTGAAAAACTAATTTGCAAGTATAAGCTGTTGGAAAAGGTACATAATGTTTGTCCAAATATTTGACTACAAAATGTTCAATATCTATTTAGCATTATATAATTGTTGTGAAGCTGCAGAGATAAAAAAAATCAAATGGTGATTGGTGACGCATCATTTTCGTTAACAGCTTAGATTTTTTATTTGTTGGCTTTCAATACAAAGATGAGGGAGGATTTAATTTTATAATCCATTTAGCTCTGCATTATGCATATTTGATCCTATCAGTTGGTTAGAATGTTTGGGTATTTTAAATTCTGTTATTCAGGGTTACCTGATGTTCTGGTTCATCCTAGGTAATGGTGGAAAATATATGAAAATACAACATGAAACAGCATTCCTTTCTAGTTCTTTTAAACGTCTTTATTGTCAGTTTCTTTCATTTCAGAGGAAGGTTGATTTGGTTTGGAGGACTGCTCATCATGAGCTGCAGGGCTGTCAGGAACAGAGAGATGCTGTGATCCACAGCTGTCTGCAGAGCATCTACAGTCTCTTCCTCTGCTCCATTCACTCTCCTCAGAAGCCTCTGTTTTTCTTTTACCATCTTTGTGTGAGAGGCCCAGTTCCTCTAGCTGCATCTGGAGGCGCTTTTCCAGATCTTCAGTGTTTCGTGCCAACATGTAGCTCACCTTCCTCTGATGTGCCAAAGCCTCCTCTTTGTCATTTAACTGGAGAGGGAAGACAGACAAAAATAGTGAACTCAAAATGTTTTTAACATTTTTTAACATTATATAATTAATTAAATGCATACTGACCAGATCAAGCAGCATATGCAGTGTTTGATTTGAATCAGCTGATAACTTTCCTTCGCTTGTTGTGGGCAGTATTTTTTTTAGCCTTTCACCTACACCGAGAGACCCTTGCTTTCCTTTAAAATAATTTTTTTTTTTAAAATCACAGTAAAATTTCAGCATTGTGCCACATGAAACGGCAGTAATGCAGAGAGAGTACAAGGTAAAGACAGACCATGCAGTTGTAGAAATGAGACAGTGGCCTTATTGGTCAGAGCACTGCTTTATCTAGAGTACATGACCTTTTTCTTTTCCTCTCATTTAGGCTATTTTATTGATTGATTGATTGATTGAAATATTAGATAGAATAACCAAACAGTCTGATGCAGTAAAATTACTAGAAATAAATAAAAACTAATACTTGAACTATTACTAAAACAGATCATTACGAAAGAATTTCATTTATATAAGCAATTGTATATTAATCATATTTAAAAAACTTTCATTATCATGATATATGTGACCCTAGACCATAAACTAGCCTATTTTTTTTTATTAATATTTATACATTATCTGAAAGATAAATAAATTACACAGATATGTAAATTACTGAGATATGACTATTTGAAAATCTGGAATCGGAGGGTGCAAGAATATCAAAATGTTTAGAAAATCCAAATTGTCCAAATTTGAGCAGGTCCTTAGTAATGCATATTACTAATAAAAACTTAAGTTTTGATATATTTATGGTTGGCAATTTATAAATATGCTCAAATGAACATGGTCTTTACTTAATATCCTAATGATTTTTGGCCCGTACAATGTATTTTTGGCTATTGCTACAAATATACCTATGTGACTTATGACTGGTTTTGTGGCCCAGGGTTACATATATAAATGCTTTTTGGCCCTAACTTGAGTCCAAAAAGCACAGTTTACACAGTTTTTGTCAGATTTTATTGCTTTTTGGAAATTTGTGTCATCAGTGTAAATGAAAGTGGCGTATGTTACACTGCATGATTTTTCTCAGTTTTATCTATACAGGTGAGCAGCACTTTACCTCTCTCGTGCCTTTGGTAATATGGCTGGTGTCTGTCGGTCTCAGCCTGCCTGAGCACGTTCTCACCGACCCTCCTTAACTGCTGCTCAAAGGCGATGCGGAAAGCATCCATCATGACGTAAGCCTCCTCCTTCCTCTTCTGCTGCTCCTCCAGCTAATGCAGACAAATGCATTGTGTTACAAGACCCTCAAAGACAAATGAGCAAAGCCAGCGCTGTAATGGATTTAATACAAGTATTGACTGAATAATAGGAGGGTTAATTTGCAAGGTAATGGAACAGAAGTATTGACAAATACAAGACGAGCACCTCTTCTTTGAGCTGGAGAACCTGTTTGCGACTTGCAGCAGCACTTCTAGCACAAGAGCACGGCTCGCCCCCATTAGAGTTACACTGACATGCCCCATACACTGCCATCTGAGAGATAAGAGGACAGAGAGCTGTTTACTCCTAAATAAATGCTGTTTAACACAGACTACAATTCATCAGCATTACCTCGAGTGCCGAACCGTCTGTTCTCAGGCTGCATGGAGGCTGGGTCCTCTGGTAGTCCCTTCTTTCCTTGGCACTGAGCATGGACAGGAGCTCCAGACATTTTTGGCTCAGAGCTAAGACACAAAACACAAAATTATGCACTGATACAAACCTGCAAATGGGTCCTGAAATAAAAGCTAGAAATATGATGTGACTTACAAGCATTCTCTGTCCTTTGCTCCTGATGCTCTTTCATTTTCTCCTCTAGTGCTTTCTTTAGGGCTTCATTTTCTGCCAATAACCTGAAGTGGTATAGACATTTTTAAAGTGACATGAATCAAAAACAGACCCCATTTATATAAAGGTCCCTCAATATATAGATTGAGGATAGCATTTCACTTTGACCTTTTAGTAGGAATAAAACGGAAATAGCAGCAAATCTCTATTTCTCTATCACCAGAGAGAAGACTGCTGTTTTGGATTCATGCCAACTACAAAAGTGTCTTTTTGCATGGGTATACCTCTCATACTTTAAACTCCATGAGTTTTCCACATTCTTGAACTGCACCTGGTTGAAAGTGATCTCCCATTGCAGCGCATTAACCTCCTGTGTGGAAAGAAATTAGATTGTAACTGTTACGAAAATGCTTAAATTTAAAATTATTTAAAGTGGTTAAGTTATTGTCTGAGTAGGGCACCTTTTCTAGGGCCTTGTTCCTTTCTTCACTCTTCTGAAGTAATATTTTAGTATGACACGTTGCTTTGTCCAAGATTGCCTTAAGGGACAAAGTGTTGCACTGGGCGTTACATGACGCAATTATACCTAATATTAATAATCAACATATATTGAAATACCTGTCCTTGCAAAATCCTAAGAGCCTCATGTTTTCCCTCCAGGTGGCGATGAGTGACCTCCAGTTCTGTGCGTAACAGCTCCACTTCCTGATATAGAGCGAATATTTACATACACCTGAGGCATGGTCATATGAGAAGATGCATAACTTTTCTTTACTCCATGCAAAAACTTACAGGAATTCTACTTTTCAACAGCTTGTCCTCTTTTGTCTAAGACATGGAAATTATTTTGTTGGAAAATCTTTTTAGTTAGTTTACCTCTGTGACCTCTTGTAGTCTTCTCTGCAGCTCCTCACTTGTGTCCTCAGAAGAGCTTTCTACAACAGAATGCAGTAAGATGTAAAAAAAAAAAAAAAAAGAAGAAGAAGAAAAAAAAAAAGACATTTTTGTTTTTTTGCATGGCAGCAAATAATTTTCTAGGTTTGCCAACACATCATATCCGGGTAGTAGTTCTCAAATGACTATTGTTGAATATTTGTTTAGGTAAGCTACAGAATTGCTCAAGGGAGTGCACAACGTTCCCTCCCTGATAAGAAACAGCAGGTGTTGACTTCACCAAATCAACAGAGCAAGCACACTAAAAACCCCTGGTTGGACATTATCAGGAAGTTACCAATAGTTAAACATGAAAAATAAACTCTAGAGCTTAGTCTTAGTCTTAGTAAGAATAAAAGGTCTGACGCATTTAAATAACTTTAGATCCCAGGCCAGAAGACTAACCTGACTGGCTTTTCTCCCACCGTGCAGCTCTTTCAGCTTCCAATTCTTCCCTAAAAACAGCATACATGGCTCTGCATGATGTCCAAGAGAAGGGTCCGTTGTCTCTTTCTCTTCCCCCTTTGATTGGTCGTGACTGAGACAGGAAGCTCAGAAACTTTCCTTTGCTCTTCTGTGGGAGATGGTCCTTAAGTCCTCTGGATCTGGCCCCCATGCCATCACCCAGATCCCCTTCTCTCATGTCATCTTCTGTGGGGCACTGAGAGCATAAACCCTCACCTTGCATCACAATAATCTATTAAAAAAAGAAAAGAAAAAGAAAACGGTCTAATACTGAAATTAAAACTGAATCTATGTAAATATCATGTTTGACAGTCAAAACAGAAGATATGTAAATATGAAATCGAGCTCACTAAAACCAAAATGTATTGTTCCTCGAAAGTAGCTGTAATAAAGTAAGTCAATAGAAAAGATAACAATTAACAAACCTTTATGAAACCTTGAGGGGTCGTGTTTCGTTAACAAGAACAAGGACGAAATTCCACTGAGAGACTTTTCCACTGACGAAGTGAAACTAGTAAAAGGGGCGTGTCTTAACAAACCGGTGCTTCATTACAAAAGTAGCTTACACTATAGATCGTGAAATATGTCGCTCTAAAGCGGAGTTTTCAAGTGTTTCAGATCCATTGACCCCAAAAAAGATAGTGTCAAAAATAATCTTGATTAAACTCATTTATAAGAGCTACTAGTATTTTCATCCCATTTTAAGTTTCCACATAAATATACCGTTAAACAAAATCGAACAAGGACAGATAAACTATTAAAAAAAAAACCCAAAGATTATTTCTTTTAACCAGTATATATACAATCGAATAAAATTAATACACATTGTATACAAATGTAACCACATTTGTACATCTAAAATATAGTGTTGATTTTAAAACATACAGTACAATAACATTATACATGACACATACCTTTCCACTGATTTCCTGCTATATCTTCAGCCCTCAGCAACAGTAACACATTTAGTAAATAAATGAATAACGAAACAATCATCACTTTTGAAAACATTGATTTATTGCAGTCACGTACTTGACTGAAGTGTAGATTGTCTACTTCTCAGTCCCAGAGCATTGTTACACCGTGACAACACAAGACATTAATTATGGCTGTAAATTGTGCACTGTGTTGTATTTTTTTTAGATACTTTCACTAATATCCTCTGAAAAAAAAAAAAAAAAGCTGAAACTGTGTACAGAACACGCATTTCAACACAAGTAAGAACATTTGAACAATTCTCTACAGCAACATACTGTGTTGGGGCACATAAATATCGACTAATAATTACCATCTTAAAACATGAACAAACAAAAGCAAACCTAAAGGTACAACAACTGCATCAGGGCAAGTGATATTAAATATGTCCATGGCATGTTATGGCAGTCAATCACTGTCGTATTCCTCAATTAAGAGGTCTTCCTCATCCAAAAGGGCTTCAGTGCTTGTGGGCTGGGGCTGGCTGGCAGAGAGTTCCCCAGAAGGATCCTGGCTGTTTGGCAACGCGGGTTCAGTGGTGACATTTCCTGCTGTGGATTCTGGGTCAAGGGACTGAGCAGCAGCAGAATCTTCATTTTCACTATCAGCATCCAAAATGCCAGGGTCTTTGTCATTAAGTGCTTCAAGTCTCAGCCTGAAAATAAAAACATGTATTAAACCATTTGTGAAATCTTTTAAATGCAATAACAATTCAAAGTTGTGTTTCTCACCTTCCAGGAACCCTCTTTTGAGAAAGATGACCGACATTCTGGATGAAGGCTATTTGAGCTGATGAGAGAAAGATGAAAAGATGGAACAAAAAGGCAACGCTGAATTATGTATGAGGAGAAATGCACCATTCTTGCATACTTATGTAGGAGATCATGAAAGATCATGGTATGCAGTTTGATTCTTTTTATTTTTTATTATTAAATTGTGTATTTGAGAATGCTAAGGTCACATATTCACCTTGATTTCTCATTGGGTTGGTGAGCTTTGCAAGGTAAGGCACCAATTCTGTCAGGAGGCTCACAGGAGTAAGGCAGAAATTTAAAAAGAGCGACTGTGCGGTCTGGTAATTCTCCCGATACTATCACAAAAACAGGGTTAAAATAAATATGATACATTTAACAATGACTAAATACGCTAAATAATACAAAAGTACAACAGACAGATATATACCGTCTTGTTTATGTGTAGCCAATGCGGTTTATGAAGGGGCCTGAATCCGGCATTGGACTGGCTGCTGGCTTGTGCTCGAGAAGAGTTTGAGTGCATAAGGCCTCTAGTGGCCACTGATGAGCCATATTCCAACATAGTCGACCTTGACTGAAAAGATGAGCACCATTTCAACAAAAAAGTTGTTGCTAAGAAACTACATAATGATAGTCATCAGAAATCAAATGTTACATGTGCAGTTAATAATAACACTATGTGTGTTATTATAGAAGTCCAACAGCATTTGCACTCACGCTCCACTCTGCTGTCAGGAAGTCTGCATCAGAGAGGTACTCGCTGGCTCGCGCTATATCCTCCACATCAGAAAAGAAGTCAGGATAGTTCTGATGCAGGTAGAGGTTGAAGAATTCCCCAGACATATGGGAACGCTCAATGACAAGCTGAGGAAAATATCATAATCAAAAGATTGTTGGAGCATTAAAGCAGATTCTACTTTTACAAAGTGCAATTTACAACATGAATTAATATTTACTTCAGGATCAACAAGTAGTTTGTCCCTCTGATGATCTGTTAAATGTAGAGGCAACTTGGGTGCTTGAGAGCTTTCATAGCTTTCACCTAAAAATCACATTGGTATAAATATGAGTGAATTTACACACAGTTCATGAAGCACAACATATTGTAATCTGAGAAAAACATTTTGGCAGGAAAGATTTAAAAATGTGAGCTGACTAACGTTTGCAGTAGAGGATTTTCCCTAAAGCTCTGAAAAGGAAAAGTGAAGCATCTTTTCCTCCAATAGCTGGGCTTTCATTGTGCATGTCTGTTGATTTTGAAGACTTGCTCCTGCCCTTTGTTCTCACGACAGGTTTTGCTGTGGATTTGCCCTTCTTGGAAGCCCAGAGTCTTTTCTCCAGACAATTGTCTGAGAAAGAAACATTGTATAATAACAGTTTATATATTAATTTTAAAGAAAAAAAAAGTAGTATATAAACAGGCTCTGTAAGGTTCTCACCAGTAAATGAAGAAAATTGCAAGCTGTTGATGGCACTGCGAATATCTCCTGAACTTCCTGAGCAAAGAAGATCTAGAGCACCTTTATCAGGAACAGAGATCCTGCCAGAACTCTGCAAAGACCATTTAAAGATAAAGATATGCTGAGTGAAGTATTATGGATCTCAGGGTCAAAACTAACTGCTCAGGAAGCGTAGAAAAACAAACCACACAACTTACCTTTCCTGCCTCAATTGTTACAATGCGGCTTAGGACCTTCATCACACTGGTGGGGGCCACAGGGTTAAAACTGGAGAAACAAAAAAATGTTTACTAATGATGACCTTGGGTTTGAATGTTTTAACTGAAGATTTCTGAAAAATTAAATTGGTTGTATTTCTACCTAATGTTGTGAATTTCAAGTTCATGCAGAACATCCTTAAATAGAAGTCTGGAGTTCTTGTCCCCGCTGAGACTATCGGACACAATCATGACCAGTGGGCACCGGCCAGTCTTGATAAATTGCCTAAAAAAAGAAGCAACAATAAAGACAATGAAATGCAAGATATTAGTGAAAGCTAATTATTAACAATACTTCAAAATATAGAAGTAGTGCTCACCTGAGTATATCGTGCAAGCACCCTGGTTGTCTATAGAACTGGTTAGGAAATTCCTTAGATAAAACAAGAAATATTGGAAACGTGTCACTCAGCTTCTCAATTTTAATTTAGTATTACTTATATTCAGGTCCTCATCATCTTTTTCATCAATTGCTTTTTAATTTGCCCAACACTTTCTCTTTTGTATAATTTGTTTCAGATTTATGCAAAAAAAATAAATAAATAAAATTCTGTACAGCACCTCTATAAGAATTATTTTCCTGTAATCGGTCACGTTCTCTCCGCTCATTTGTAGACGGTTGTATTTGTTGGCTCTTAGCAGGAACTCTTGGAACAACAGTGTTTGTGAGCTACCATGGAAACTGTTAAACCTTGAATCTGTTAGAATAAAAAAAAAAAAAAGAATACACTTACAAAAACATTTGATAATATACAGAGAGATGGACATATTACATATATGATTCTGATTTGTCAATAATTATCTAGTCAGTGATATTACATATGGTGTCACTACATGGACATCAGTCATGACTAGTTAAAAAAAAAAAAAAATTATGATTCGTGACCTGGATCAAAGCTTTGTGTGAACAAATCCTCTGTTTTGAACTGAGAGGTGGTGGAGGGATTTGACCACTCTTGGATCTGAAAGCCCAAATCCTTGGCAAGGACTCGAACAGTTGCTGTCTTCCCACATCCTGAGGGGCCAGTGAGCAACAAAATGGCGCCACCCTGTGGAGCCATAACCATAAATACAACAGAGAGTATGAAACAATTTACAAATAAACATACATCACACAAAATACAGTACGTCATACATATCAGACCTTTTTTGATTTGTCCAAATTAACTCTCAACCAGCTTTCAACTTCTTCAACCTTCTTTTTGTGGACAGCCAATTCAGCCTGTCAAAAAGAGCAATGCTTTTAGATTGTAATAAAAGTGATATGAAAATGTTAATTAACAGACAAATGTGCAGAACAATTATTTTGGAGTAATTGTTTATGACCTAGACTAGAGTACTTGCGAAATCTAATTTGCTGCAGTTTTTAGATCAAATGCATTAAAACACTCTTCAGAATAGTCATAAGCTAGCTTTACTTCAAAAACGGTTAAGAGATATGTTGAAACTAAACTGCAGGAAGGTGAATTTTCCAAGAATTGTACCAAGCACCCATGAGCCTCACACAATTTCTGTACCTGAGATTGGGGAGCATACATATCCACCCAAGGCTCATCCTGGTCTGGTTTATATGCTTCACTTAACACACTGATCTGGTTGCTGGACACATTAGGATCTACTTTCCTCTTCCTGGATTTTTTCTCTGCTTGGTTCCCAGTAGATGACCACCGGGTAGTTTTGCTTTCCCCTGAGAGTGGCCCCTTTTTCAGGGATCTGTTGACTCCTCCCAAAAGTTCACCAAAGGATGGTTCCACCCAGCTGTTTATCTTAATGGGAAATACAAGCAGAATTAGATTCAAACCATTCACACTCATTTTCATCTTTTGGATAAAAAAAGAAAGAAAAAAATCCCTTTCAAAGATGTTACATACTTTTCCAGAGGACTGCTTTCCTCCCAGAGACAGCTTTGACATCATCAATTCTGACGTCCCATTCAGTTACTCCATGCAAAACTGTGCTGGGATGAAAATCAAATCATTTCCATAAATTGTAAAACGGCAAAGATGGGATTCACCTCTGCGAACTCACGAGAGGAGGACAATAGTAAATGTTAATATACGTTAATTAACAAAAGTGGAGCAAACAGAAAGCAACATTCAGCTGCGTGTTGCGAGCAAACTTTACTATAAAACATGTTAAATAAGAACTCTTATACAAGTAATACGCACATTTAATGAAAAAAAATATTGGTAAAGCATTTTGGCAAAGTTCATTAATCAGAGTTCAGCAAATTCGCTCCTGACCGTTAACTTAGCTCGACATAACAAATGCTAGCAGTCATTGTCAAGTTATCAGGCCAAATCAACAAAACCGTGGCTAGGAAACTGTTTAAGCAATACAGTATAAACTTACCCTGGTCATTTCTACAGAAGAGTTTTGTAGAAAAACAATGGCGACTATTTGTGTTTGCAAGTAACAAGTAACATTGTGCTAACTATCCCTTTAAAGCTGTGGCGAACCGCCCCTCTGCCTGGCGCATACTGATGGCGTCATCAACAACACGCCGTAATTCTGAACACGTTTAAAACGCGCATAAAACGACATGACCAACGGATTATTTAGATATCATATGTTTTTGTATGCTTATTGATGCTGAGTATACATCTGAGATTTGTTGATAACGAGCTGCGTTATTAATAGCATCTTTTCCACGTGTGATACCTTGCAATGAGAATCATGAAGAAACCAAACATTCTTCTTACAGGTAGTCTAAATTTTATTAGCTTGTTACTAATAATAATTGTAGCTTGAATGTATTAATTAGGTATATCAATGATCAAAATAGTAGTAGTAATGAAATAGTTTTTTTTTTTCCACGATTGCTAAACATTAAAATGCTTTCTGATTAACTGACAGGAACCCCTGGTGTAGGAAAGACCACTCTGGGCAAAGAGCTGGCTCAGAGAACAGGATTAATCTATGTGAACGTTGGTGATTTGGCACAGGAGGGTAAGTTATTGTTCTTTGACATAAAAGTTTGTTGTTTATTTTTAAATAATAGTTTTAAAAATATTTCTTTCTTTTGTTCTCTTTAGGTCAGTTGTATGAAGGGTTTGATGAAGTATACCAGTGCCCTATACTGGATGAGGAAAGGGTATGCAAAATGGCTCTAATTGTCCCCCCTTTAATTAGATGATGTAGTCACAGAATTTTTACAATACAATGTTGAACAATATTACTGTTATAGTGTTTTATTAGATAGGTGTAGGGTATTCAGCAGGTTATTGAAAACACACCGGTCTCCAGTCAAAAGCAAATCCAACAGACTGCATAAAATAAAACAAAACGTTAATGATAATTTCATTGTTGTAGGTTGTGGATGAGCTGGAGGACAAAATGGGAGATGGAGGCGTAATTATTGATTATCATGGCTGTGATTTCTTTCCCGAACGCTGGTTTGACATTGTTTTTGTCCTCCGCACAGACAACACAAATCTATACAATCGTCTTGAAAACAGGTTTGTGTTCAACATTTAACAGCAATGTTCAAATCATTACAAATGTGAGTTAAGGGCCTAATATACAATTCAGCAGTCATTTACATATTGTATGCTTCCTGTTTCAGTGATTTTAATTGTATGTCTTTCAAATTCAGAGGATACACAGGAAAGAAGCTTCAGGACAATGTGCAGTGTGAGATTTTCCAGACTATCTATGAGGAAGCCATGGAAGCCTACAAGGAGGATATAGTCCACCAGCTCCCCAGTAACACTCCTGAGGACCTGGAGAGGAATCTGGAGCAAATTGTTCAGTGGATTGAACAATGGATGAAAGACAACAATTGACATGGGACATTATATGTGAAAGGCTCAAACACTTTTGAGTTCATGTCAAAGTAGACAGACATCACATTTCATAGTTATTGTATCCCCAGACAGCGTTCTTTTCACTATCATTGAGCTAAGGACTTAAAATGTGTGGGGCTGTTAAAAATGAACTGATCTGAAATAAGTTAAACCTGCTTCCAAAATGAATTGAAGGAATAAATATTTTTATACAGTGTTTAAAAGAGCCTCTTTCTGTTGACTAGTTCTTTTTTAGTGATTAAATTATCAAAGAAAAAAGTACATTCTTTGATAAATGATTGTTTAGCCGCCACCAAATAATAGTAAGTGAAATTTAGAATCAAATGTAATTAACAAAAATAATTACTTGGGTGTTTCTCCTCAAAAGATGGATCACAAGTACATAACTAGATTGTACTTGACATAATTAGATTAATTTGGTGACTATTCGACAGTTACACCAACTGTTTATTCTAGTATGGAAAAAGTTGCTATTTCTGCTCTATAATTTTATATTTCTATTTTCTCAGTTAATGCTCTATGAACAATCAAACCGTCGTATCCAATTCTAAAATTCCTGGATCATGCAGTTCCTCTGGGATATCATCAACTGCAAGGATAAAAATAAAATGGAGAATGATGAAAAAACTTTGTGTTGCCTCAGGTTGGTGCTGTGCAGTAAAAAAAATAAATAAAATTTTTTGCAAATCCGAACAGGCTGCAAAAAATGTCATTCAAATAAACGTATCCCTTGTACTTGGATTAACGTGGCCACATTTACAATATTCGGTGAGTGATTAATATTAAGAAATGTAACATGCTCAAATCACGTTAGACTGTTGTGTTTTGCTTAATCTACAACAATTTTAGCAATCCACACGAACAATTATAAGCTTTTCTGAATTCTATTGTAGCAAATAACCGTTTATGTTGTCATCAATGACCATTTGCAGTACAAACAGTGCACTTTGTGTTAATAGACCGATGGATTTTTCATATTGAAGCGTTTCATCGTGTTTCATGGTCGTCTTGTCAAACTGGTTTGTGTTGTGACATCACACACTGGGAAAGGAGGAGTCACGTGATCGATTCCCCTTCACCTGCAGCACCAGTGGCGAAAGACAGGTGTAAGTTTCGGTACCAGGTAAGAAAGCGATGTTTTTTTAATAATATATATGTACTTTAGATAAAATACGTAGTCAACACTCCCACATCTAGATGAATGCTCTTACAGTGCAAAATAATTTAGCTTTTATTTATTTTGGATGACTTCAGTGCTTGTAAGCTTAGTTCCGTTTGTCCTTTTGTTGACGGGCTGTTTTCAAACCGCGTAAAAATGCAACGCAGATTTTGTGCCATCGTTATAAAATCACATTTTTGCTAGATTTCTGAACTCGCTGTTTAAGCTTGTTTGACCAGTGTGTACTTTGCGTGTTTATTTTTTATGTCAGGTTGCTTTGTAAGGGGATAAACACCCTGTGAGGCAATGTAACTACTGTTCCCAGGTAAGTCAAGTTACTAAGTTTTGTAGTATCAGCTACAGTATGCCATTTTTTTCTGAATTTTTAGTCGTGCATTTTTCATGTAGATCGTAATGTTGTACTTCCCACATTGCTCAAAATATTTAAAACGATTTAAGTTGTTAGAGGTACTATAAATTACATTCACTGTGTTGGTTATAATAGGCCATGGCATAACAGGTAGAATTTAAATAGACTATAATAATGTGGATAACTTTTCTGATCCTCAGTTCACTCAAGCTGCTAGAAGAACCATCCCCATGTCTTTTGGAAACGGGTCAGCATCCCGCTTTGATCGGGTCCGTGATATGCCTCACTACGATCAGGTGCCCATCGGCTCTCTGCCGTGGGGTCAGCAGGCTCCTTACCCACTTGGCGGTGAAGTGGCAGCATCCAGCTATGATAGTTTACCACCACCACCACCGCCTCTCCCCGAAAACCCTCCTGTTGGCCCAGATTTCTACCCGAGTGATGTTGAAGACCAGGTGGATGATGCCATGGACATCAAACCCATCCGGAAATTCATTCCTGACTCCGTGAAGAACTTCTTCAGAGCCAGTGGCAACCGAGGCAGCAAGAAATGGACCTTCCCGTCACCACCGCCTGATGGGAACACCACCACAGAAGGTGTCCCGTGCTCTCCTCCACACTCACGTGCACCCTCACCTACAGCCCCCAGCTCTTTCCTAGACCCTTATGGAGGGTCTGGAGGCAGCTACAATTCAAGGAAGGAGCAGGCAATTTTATTAGGGGAGCCGCTGGAATCAGTTTCTGGGCGCTCTTTGCAGACGGCTATGACTTACAGTGAGAAGGTGGAGGAATACAATCAGCGCTATGCATATATGAAGTCCTGGGCTGGACTTTTGCGTATTTTGGGATGTGTGGAGTTGCTTTTGGGAGCTGCTGTTTTTGCATGCGTCTGTGCATACGTACACAAAGACAATGAGTGGTTTAATATGTTTGGTTACTCCATGCATTCAGTGTATGGGGGTGGTATGTATGGGGGAGCATCAATGGGTGGGATGTATGGAGGAGGAACTGGAACTGCCTACTCGGGACCCTTGACTCCTTTCGTTATTGTGGTGGCTGGAGTGGCCTGGATAGTGACTGTCATTCTAGTAGTGTTAGGCATGACCATGTATTATCGTACCATTCTACTAGACTCCAGCTGGTGGCCAATCACAGAGGGTGTGATAAACGCAACACTAGCCTTGCTATACTTGATAGCTGCAATTGTGTATGTGAGAGACACTGTGCGTGGAGGTCTCTGCTATTATCCACATTTCAACGCTGGGCCCAATGCAGGGTTTTGCCGAACAGAGGCTGGGCAGAATGCTGCCATCATCTTTCTTTTTCTCAACACGCTGTTGTATCTCGTGGGAGCAGGCGTGTGTCTGAAGCTGTGGAGACATGAAGCAGCAAGGATGCGCAGAGAGAGAATGGGTCAAGATGTAAAGTTCAAATTATTGTTCTTTGAAATCTATTAACAAAGTGAAATACAATGCACAAATAGCCTAATTAAATCTAATTTACTTGTTTTTCATACTTAGATGAAATCAGAAGGACTTCCGCTCAATATGGTAAGCCGTTGAATTTTAATAGTAAGAAGAACATTTCCAGATATTAAAATCATTGTTGTAATTTACTCTTACTCTTTGTAATCTCAGATTGGTGCTGGCTCAAGTGTCTCTGTGCCCATCCAAACTGCTCCAGTAATGGACAGTGCTGAATTTTTTGATGGCACACCTGTTAACCCAGTTATGATGGAACCAGAGATTCTAAGAGGTCATATTCCCGCTGGTCACATCCCCAAACCTGTGGTCATTGCAGACTATGTGGCGTAAGTTTCAAAGAATACTTATGTTCACTGAAATCAATTAATTAATTATTCATGAAATAGATAAACGCAATTTTCATGAAGTTCAGACACTAACCACATATTTAGGATGTGTTATTGTTACCTCATGGTTTTTTTAATTTCTTATCACTTATGTTTCTGAATTCTCATCGTTCTCCTCACAGAAAATATCCCACAATCGGGACTGATGAGGAGAGGGAGCGGTACAAGGCTGTGTTTAATGATCAATACGCAGAATATAAAGAGTTGCATGCTGAGGTTCAGGTCTTAACGCAGAAGTTTAAGGAAATGGATAATCTGATGAGGAATCTTCCACAACAGACGTCCAGTCAAATGGTAATTGTTTTAAATGGCAAATTCTTTCATTAATATTATACTTGTGGGATTTATATTATTTGAGCATTTACGTGTAATATTTGTAATTGAAAATTTGTTTGTCATATCACCATTAACATTAATTAGTTAAGACTCAAAGATGATTAAAAAACAGCACAACTCTACAATTTATCTAAATACATTTATCAAAAATATTTGATTCATCTTTGTTTTCCTCCCACAGGAGAAAGAGAGAATCAATAGCATTATTCAGGAGTATAACAGAAAAAAGGCTGTAAGTACCGTTTAATACTGTTCTCTATTCTTCTTCTAGGAGTTGTAACATAATATACACAATGCATGTTGTGGTGTTTTACCTTTCCCAGAAAAGGTAAACTATGACCTGTGTTCTACAAGTTTCTTTGACCTCTTTTAAAACCTTCATCTGCCTGTTGCCTTTCTACATTCTTTAGTCATTGCTAAAGAATGACATGGTATCTGTCTCCGTTTGAGCACCAATAACAGTAGAAACTGAAAAACCGGAAATGTTAGGGGAACATAAATGGTACTATTGAAAAGTTTACATACTTCCTGTCTGTGTGAGTGCGCGCCAGAGATAACTTAACCTGTTTCTATTTGCAGGACCCGACATACCAGGAGAAAAGGGAGAGATGTGAATATCTAAAGAGCAAACTTGCACATATAAAGCAGAAAATTCAGGAGTATGACAAAGTGATGGACTGGAATGATGGTTACAGCTAAACAGAACTCCATTTTACTTTCTTCATTGAGGTTCCCAGAAAAGAAGCAACTGGCCAAAAGAAAATTGTCCATGGCTATACTTTCAGGATTTAATGACAAATTTTGTTTGATCTTGATTGGTACTGAAATAATTTCATATTGATTTCAATAGAGCAGGAAAGTGCAATGAAGGATACTACCACTTCAAATCCAGCACTTCTCTATTACTGACATATCATGTGGCACAACATCAGCAATGTTTTAATTATATATATATATATATATATTCCTATATATTCTTTTTATTTTAGATGTAGGTAATTTCAAGGAAATCACTGGAGTCTTTTAGCTTCTTGTAGTTAAGTGAAGATATAAATAGCTCTCGATGTAAATACTGTAGCTCTCAAAATGATATTTGTTTAATTATCAGTATCTTTTTTAATGATCCTAGATTTCTTGGTACATTCATAGTTTTCCTGTTTTATTTTTACATTTTTGTGTATTTTATACTGTACAGTCATGTGTGAGTTTTTTTTTATTACCATGTCCATCTACCTTCGATTTCATTATTTTTTTTATTGATATTGAAAGTAGATCAAATAAACAGGCCTGCCTCTACATTGTTCTGGCAAGTGTTTCCTTTTTGACAAAATAATGAACTAATAGTTCATACTTAGAGAAGATACATATGACCTCTCATTTATATTTAACAGACTATACGTCATGGCTCTGAGCATTATAGACCTGCTGTTATAGTTCTGTGGTAAAGTAATGTACATTTTTACTGGTTTGACGGCTCTGAAGATATCAGGTTACAAGCTGCAGTGGACTCCAGGAAGAAAAGCTGCTCAAATAACCTTATGCCTCATGAATATTGAATTTGGTGTGTAATAATCTAGAACTGTTTATATGACAATTAGTAGCAATTGAATATTTACAGTTCTGAGCCATATGTTACACTAAGGAGACTGACAATTAGTAATGCACTTATGAACAACTTGTTTTTTAAATTTCTAATTAAATGATGACTGGATTGGATTCTAAAGATACCTCCTAGATTACAAGCTCGTGATTTGGGCAATCAGAAATTCCACTGGTCTTACACATTTGCATTATATGTGATGAGTGGTTTTCAAATTATTACACTGGGTCTTTATTTAATTATTTCCCAGAACAAGTGGCCCATGGTGTAGGGATGGAGCAACAACTCCCTGTGACATATTCAATTTTTCAAAGCATTTAATTACTGGAAGGTTTCTATGAATGTGGTAAACCCAAATTACACTGGTGTTCAAGTGATGTATATGTCCTTTGTTGTGACAGCAAAAATGGAATAAATAAATGACCTCTAACACTGAAGATAAAATTTTCATGCTACTTGTAACTCTATGAATGGATATACAATTCTCAAGTTATTTGTATGTTTAGTTTTTTTCTACATTTTTGATATGTCACACCATAGGACAGTCCAATTTGCCAACAATCATATGCTATATATATTTTTTTTAAATCATTAGAGAAAGAAATCACAGAAATTGTAAAAACTAGGCCTATATGTGACATAAAGTAAGGTAGTTTTAAACATAAAATGCCTCAAAGTGATGTTTTTGTAAAGCTATAAACGATACGTACTATGAAGGTTGCTATGCAAATGAGCGGGGCTCGCCTCGGGTTTCTGCGCCGCGCTCGCGCTCACGCGCTCAGGGCGGGGCTGCACCTGTGCAGGTGAGGCTGGGGGGAGGCTGGTTTCACGGATGCGTTGTGAGGGAGAGCGCAGATCTATGAAACTCTCTCGGTATTTAGCGGGCGTTTCCTGAAGGCTGAGCGTCTTGCAGGTACGTGAAATACTGCTGTAAGGAGCGACGAAGGGTTACAAATTATTTACCATCTTTGACTGCTTTGTTAAAGATTGAGGGTGAGTTACCGCCATGCGATTATTTAACGTTATATTCTAATTTATTTTTCATTACTGTCAGCTGAACGTTGTTGTTGATTGTTGCGTTTACTGGTAGTCTACGCAGCTGAACTACCTTTCACAGAACTAATTTTAGGATATTTAAATATTTGTACGCTAACCGTCTTTGTGGTTTTTGACCTACATGTTTTTCTCCAGACCGTTATTATTATGGAGCTAGTTTTATGACAAAACAATTTGAATTTGAATTATTTACATTTGAATTATTTACAAGTGTTATTTAACA
>JAUCMS010000095.1:8381106-8401148 GCA_032357445.1 Enteromius radiatus | reverse complement strand
GTTAAATAACACTTGTAAATAATTCAAATGTAAATAATTCAAATTCAAATTGTTTTGTCATAAAACTAGCTCCATATATTATGTGGTTGTTTATATAAAATTAAGTTACAGGTGTCATGTGTCCTAATTCTGAGAACATTTTGACTTAGCCTTTTTTTAAAGAATTGTACACAAGCCGAAGTACTGATGTAGCTACTTAGTAGCTTAGAGCTACTGATTTATTAAAATTTTCACTTGACCTCAAAAGTTGATGTAATATTCTTAATTGTTTTATTTAAAAAACCCAGGCAAATTATGACTGCAGAGCCATTAATAACTGCCACTTAATTTCTTAATTTAAATCACCATCTTGTATCTAGATTAGATTAGATTATTATCTGTTTTTTTTTTATTTCCTCAACAGTGCATTATTATATCGCATTGATTCATATTTTTTCTTTCTTATGTTAGATTACACCCAGATAACCCTGTGAAGTTTGTCCAGGAAGCTAATATCATGCCGAAAAAATCAAGTCGTCCTCCTGCATATGGAGGCAGACCGTAAGTTGCATATTAGAAAAATCATGTAATCATCCATTATCAGTACAGACAAGTTATGGACTTTATGGACCCTTTAATAATCATTGTAATGGTGTTATGAACTGAGCAGTGTTGTTTTAGTATCATTGATATATTGTAATAGTTTTTGCTCATATTTTGAATGTTTTTTTTCTTTTCTTTCTGTTTGATGCTTTAAAAATAAGAGTGGTTTTAGATTTGGTTGTAGTTAACTATAATATCCCTTGATCTGAGAAAATGTCTAAATGGTTAACAGTTTTCCTTTTGCTCATCTATATTATCTCACTTTATTGTTTCAGTCACCACCGATCCACCCATCGCACACCTTCTTACCACCCTGATGAAATGCTTCACTTTTACCGCTGGACGTCACCCCCAGGTGTCATGAAGATTTTGAGCATCATCATCATCATTCTCTGTGTGGCTGTGTTTGCCTGCGTGGCCTCCACACTGGCATGGGACTATGATGCCAGTGCCATGGGTCTCGGAGGTCTTGGAGGCATGGGCTATGGAGGCATGGGCTATGGAGGTGGATCATATGGAGGTGGATCATATGGAGGTGGATCATATGGCGGAGGATCATATGGCGGAGGATCATATGGTGGTGGGCTTGGTGGATATGGAAGCACGTACATGGACCCAAAAACAGGCAAGGGCTTCATCATTGCGATTGCGGCTATCACCTTTATCGCTGTGCTCATCATCTTCATCCTGGTGGTGTCGAGGCAAAACGCTTCACAGTCTCCCTCGTTCTATCTGGCCTCCATCATTATTTGTGCCATCCTGGCTGCACTCATGCTCATCGCCACCATCGTGTACCTGGTCGCTGTTAACCCCACCTCTCAAACGTCTGGATCCATGATGTATAATCAGATCTTGCAGCTGTGTGCACAATATCAGAACCAAGATCAGGCCTCTGGCATCTTCATCAATCAATATTTATACCACTACTGTGTAGTGGAGCCTGAAGAGGTGAGCATGTTCTCCTGACTGGGAGCAGGGCATCTTTATAATAATATTTGTTCAATTCCGGTTGGCTATTATCAGACACAAACTTAACACAAACAGAAATTTCTACACACACTCTTTTGCTTGTTAAGATTCATGCAAACACAGAAACCAATCTGCCACACTGTCCTCTGTATTGCTGTATTTACAGTGCTATTTCAAGTGTTTTATTTCTTTCTTTCTCTACAAGGTCATTGCCATTGTTCTTGGGTTTCTGGTCGTGCTTGGATTGATCCTCTTACTTGTGTTCGCTGTGAAGACCCGAGGGCAGATCAGGAGATACGGCAGGGAGCGAGTTCTCTGGTATGATGTGAAGACCATCACCGATGGCCTCACATCTCAAGGGATCGGGGAATGGGTAAGAATTGTCACTAGCAAAATCCCCAAAAGATGCGTTTCATTTTCTGTTCATGTTAGGTTTGTCTTTTTCGTGAGACAGTACAACGCATGGATTTATGATATCATGAAATGTAATACTGTATGTGTAGCACTTAGGTTGTACGTCTGGTACTATTTAATACCCCAGAATGCACCTTAATACATCTAGTTTATTTTCAAATGGGTGCCGATAATTTCTCCACTGTTTTGAGGAGTATCCTTGAGTCTCTTCCATGAAGGGAAGTTTCAGAACAGGATTTCCACGAAGAGGTGTTTTTATGTGTAGTTTCTGGGTGTGTCCTCTTATGCACTTTCACTTGATGGAAAACAAATAATTATGATCCGAAATGCCATCATGAAATACATGGCACACTTAATAGTGACTTAAAATTTTATGAACGGGTTGCTGGGAATTGTTAGATCAAAAAACATGTTAATGTTCTAGTGTTACTAAGTCGCTCCATTGGCTTTGTTCTTACACAAATCACCATGTAAGCAGTGGTAGTTTTGTCCTTTATGTCATGATGGTATTTGTGGAAGTGGTGGAACCGGTTTTACCTGGCTTTAATGCCTGTCCAGACTATTTACCATACAAAAAGGCGACTGAGTGCGTCGGGGAAACAGAGAAGCTCAAGTAAAAGAGGCCTACTGCAACACTTAGAGGAGCTACAGGCTACCAAATGAAGAGTGAAAATGTTTTGAGATGCTAGTTTTATGAGTCAGTGGGGTATTACAAAACACTTTAGAAAAACACCTTTTGATGTAGTGATAATGTTAGGACAGGTTTCAAATTGGTCAAACCATAACAATTTAATATGAAACTGTTGAAGGATGAGCTAAATATTTTTTAATTTTTATTTGAAATTGCATGCATGTTATTTATTTACTCAATGTCTTCATATTAACTCACTAGATATGGCTTTCTTTTTTCTTCAGGTTAATAATGTGTCTGGAGATCCAGAGGCTTTTGTCAATGACTGCAATGATAAAGTTGCGGTTGCACAGCCAATGGTACACAGCCAGAAACCAATTTACCTTCCAAGGTAGGTCGTCTTACTGCTTTTAAAGATTTTATAGCAAAAAACAAATGCATAGCTAATGCATTACTTTTCATCCTTCTGAAGACTCTAAGTGACTTTGCCTTAATGAACCTTGACTATTATAGAATTAGTTGGATTATTAAAGATATTAATTAAATATGAAGTGGCTGACTATAAAATGCAAAAAAGTAAGCAGAATGACCACTTCTATTAAAGTGAGCACACACTGACTCAGTCTGTCACTAGACAGTGTGCCACAGAGTGAAGGAATCCAGGAAATCTTGTCCCTGTATGAATTGTTTTGTCATGAACATGAATAACCAGTTTCACAAACTGATTATGTGAACTAACTGAAACTATTGCAATCAGAAAGCTATTCTCACTTTGTCAGTTTCAATCAAAATTGTAATAATATCACACCAAGTAATAAACAAAATTGTTGTTTTGTTTTAATTTTTTAATCAAAAGTGGTTCTGATGTGACAAGCTCTTTAAGTGGGCTAAAGAGTAAACTCAGAGACTATGACACTGGAGAGTCTGGAGATGAGCTGGACGCTGATTATCAAAGGTGAGGGAAATCTTTATGTAGTTACACTTTTAATACATACTCAGCATTTGTGAATGTTTCTAATCAGTAACACTCTTGTCAAATTTCCCCTTTGCCTATTTTGTGCTGCCATACTCTCAGTGATTATCCTCCCATCATTAACGAGCAGGAGAGGCTTGAGTACAAGAGAGAGTTTGACAGAGATCACATGGAGTACAAGCGTCTTCAAGCTGAGCTAGATGATATTAATCAGGGCTTGGTAGAAACGGATCGAGAGCTGGATGGCTTACAGGAAGGCAGCCCACAGTTCATGGTATGTAACCTATAAAGTTAAACACAAATCCACAAAACATGTGACAAAATTCACATGCTTTTGGTTAGGGGTGACTATATATATATATATATACTTCACAATATCACTCACTTTTACCTTTTAAATCAAAAAACATATTTTACAATATTAAACATTAAATTAATAATATATGTCCTGATTTGATAAAATCATTGTTATTCAAATATGTTGCATTAATATATATTAATAATATATATTTTTTCTTCCATAAAGGATGCCATGGATGTATACAACAGGCTCAAAAGTTTGAAGAAGGTAAACCTTTTTGGATTCCAAAACTGTAGAATATTGTGAATTGCATAATTTGTCACAGCTGTTGAAAATAAATAATTTTAGTAGCTCATGATTATGACTTAAGTGTATTGGTGAAAATGCTGAAATGTTCCCTTTCTCACAGTCTGCAGACTATCAGATGAAAAAGAGAAGGTGTAAAGAGCTGAAGACAAAACTGTCCTTGATCAAAAGAAGGGTCAGCGACTATGACCACAGACAATAAAACCTGGCACTAGAAACTCAGGAGAGTATGTTTGTCACATATTGTTTTGGGACTTTACTGTTTCTGTATTTCTGTATTAAAAATCTGTATCACTGTATTATTATCAAGAATTGGATGGCTGCTGTATGCCAGGTTTTTGCTTCTGAACCAAACTAAGCTTGATCAAAATATTGTGGTAGAAATGAAGTATTTTTTTTATTTTATTTTTTAAGCTAGATAATGTCTCATTTTTATCTTTTTCTGAAGACATGTAGTCAAGTTAAATTTAGTATAGGCTATCTTAAATATGAGCAAGAATGTGACCACTTTTTGTTGTAGTTTCAAGGATCTTAAAGCAAAGCATTCTAATGTTGTGTGTTATACTTTTTTACTTAAATTTTTAATGATTAATCTGTCAACAGAATAACAAGCTATGTTCTGTTTTTTAAAGCACACATTTACATAATAGATGTGAATTTAGTTTAATTTCATTATTTCGTTATTTAAATCAATTCTGTCAAATTTATAGAGTATTCAGCTATCTTAATGTGGCAGGCGAATTGTGTTGAATGTACAGTTCATTTTTTGCTTGTTATTTGTGTACATAGTAAAATAAAGCCATTCTATTTCCAAATGACTTCTTTTGCATTCATTTCAGCTTCTGAAACTAAAGTGGGCCACTAAAAGTTAATCATAAGCTAATGTTTTGGATCGGATTACGGAACCTGCAGTCGCTCCCATAGCTCGGAACTATTGTTCAGTTTTTGCACCGGAGGACACAACAAATCGACGGACAAGGGTTGCCCGAAAGTAAATACCGGGTGAATTGGGACGTTTTTATTATAGTCCACTGAGAAAGTGGCATATATGTAATTAGTACAAAAACCCAGTTTATAGACGTTTTTTTCTGTATTTGCGGTTATAAGTTTTAAAGTACGAAAATCTATACAACGTACAAGCGAATCTCTGTGAGGAGACTAAAGGCAGAAATATATTGAAACATCCGAGAGTGCACACGTTTCGGAAGAATAGAATAACTGTATAACATTTCCCCTAAAGAAAGCTTACAGTTTCTTAAAATTTTAAAAACATGGATGAAGAACCAGAAAGAGCAAAACGCTGGGAAGGAGGATACGAACGAACATGGTGAGAAGTTGAGCTTTATGCTTACTTTAACTTGTGTGCGTTTTCAAACTTGCCATCAATGAGTGGTCATTGTTAATAAACATATATTTTATAAAATACCGTCAATAACTGTAGACAGAGAATGGCTTGGCTAGTATGTTTGTAAGGGGTATCACAAGACTGCCAGTCACTGATATTTATTAAAGCACATAAGAACACATACTCTTTAAATAGCAGTTGACATGTCCCTCTTAGGGAGGTCCTGAAGGAAGATGAATCTGGATCTCTCAAAGCCACTGTGGAGGAAATTCTTTTCCAGGCTAAGAGGAAAAGGTACACTACTCAAATGCAAAAATATGAAAATGAGTTTGAGCTGGTTGCATATTGCTTTGATATTCACTTACTGTCACATTACAGAGTGTTTGAGAGTCATGGACAAGTTCGGCTTGGGATGGTACGATGCATTTTACTGTCCTTCATAGTTTTTAGTCCATAGTCTTTTGTTGATAGAGAATGATCATAATCATGCATATAATTCCCACCAAACCAGATGCGACACCTCTTTGTGATCGTTGACTCATCTAGATCAATGGAAGATCAAGACCTGAAGCCCAACAGGCTCACCTCCACCTTGAAGGTTAGTGGCACTGCATCTCTAGTGGCCTACGGAAGCCTAACATTGAATGAAATCTGACCTTTCATTTTGCGTTCTTCAGCTGATGGAGTATTTTGTAGAGGAATACTTTGACCAGAATCCAATCAGTCAGGTAATGCACTTGTCTCTGTATCTGTCTGAGAGTGTTTACAGCCTGTGCATCTTATGTTAACTGTACTGTATCTTCACAGATAGGGATCATTACCACTAAGAACAAGAGGGCAGAGAAGCTCACTGATCTTGCAGGTTGATGCATTAGGGCGTTAGCATGTTTTGAGAAGTTTTCTTTATCGTTATCTTCACTTGACATTATTTCCCTCTTTCCAGGGAACCCTAAGAAGCATATAGCAGCTCTGAAGAAAGCCGTGGACTCCACATGTGTTGGCGAACCATCTCTCTACAACTCTCTGAACTTGGCCATGCAGACTCTGAAGTAAGGCACTTGGATACAGGGCTTATTAATCCACATATCCCTTTACCACAGTAATTATATATCTATTTTCCTGCAGACACATGCCTGCTCATACAAGTAAAGAGATCCTGGTTGTTTTCAGCAGTCTTACCACCTGTGACCCAGCAAACATCTATGAACTTATCAAAGTGAGTTTAAATGCTGTTAATGGCCGCATGCTGCAGTAGTTAGTATGGTTTGATGAACATTGATTTCTTTGTTGTCTTGTGCTTTAATATATCAACAGACTCTAAATGGTTTGAAGATCAGAGTGTCTGTGATCGGTCTGTCAGCAGAGGTTCGGGTGTGCACCATCCTCACAAGAGAAACCGGAGGTCGGTAGTCTTACTTTAATGTGATTTCTCACTTGTATTATGTTTTCTAAATTCTGTTTGGCCCAATAGGATCCTACAATGTGATTCTGGATGAGAGTCATTTTAAAGAGCTGCTGATGCTGCATGTGAAGCCGCCTCCAGCCAGCTCCTCCTCAGAGTGCTCGCTTATTCGCATGGGTAATCACACAGCCACTGTCACCACATTACACTATAGTAAAATGTTGAAAGTAAAACACTTATTACTAAATGCTGAGAAATAATATGTGTAAGCTAGAATATGTATTATTTTACAATATTTGTAATGTGCATAATAATTTGTTTAGGTTTCCCCCAGCATGTCATAGCCTCCATGTCTGATCAGGATGCCAAGCCCTCGTTCAGCATGTCGTGAGTAGAGTTTAAATCTTATCTATGTAATCTTACTCTCACCAACGCTGAATCTTTTTGTTATAAAACAGCAAAAAAGTGATATTATAAAATATTACAACAATTTAAAATAACTGTTGTAATATAATGTAATACAATATAATGGCAAAGCTGAATTACGTGTCACATGACCCTTCAGAAACATTCTAATATGCTGATTGGGTGCTGAACAAATCAAGAGTATTGGGAAAGTTCCTTTTAAAAGGCGTGCATTTCAATATTTCATTACTCCCCAAAAAAGTAACTAATTGCGATACTTTTAAAGGAACTGCATTACTTTTGTGTTACTTTTTAAATCTGAGCAGATTTAATTAATTTATCTTTACTGTCACTTTTGAACAATTTAATGCATCCCTGCTGAATTCAAGTATTCATTTAGAAAACAATCTTACTTACCCTAAACCTTTGAATGGTATCTGTAATGTATACTTAATTGTATTTTTTATAATTGGAAATTATTAATTATACTTTTATTTTCTATTATATTTCAGGCACCTAGACAGCGCTGGTGAACCAGGACTCACTCTCGGTGGCTACTACTGCCCACAATGCCGAGCCAAATATACTGAGCTGCCAGTGGAGTGTAAAGTGTGTGGTATGTTCTCAGCATGTCCCTGTTTTTTAGTCTGTACACTAATCTTCAGTTCTCACAGTCTGTGTCTTCTCTCTGGTACAGGTCTGACTCTAGTTTCCGCTCCTCACCTGGCCCGTTCTTTCCATCACCTCTTCCCCCTCGAGGCCTTCCAGGAGACCCCCCTGGAGGAGTACGAGGGCGAGAGGTGAGCTCTACACTCACTCTGTGAAAACCCCTCTGTCTCATCACAGCCTATTTCATAGCACTAATCTGTATTTTCAGGTTCTGTGAAGCTTGCCAAGGAGAGTTGAAAGACAAAAGTGTAGGTTTTCCCATTCAAGGTCTTTTGCATGAGAGCATTAATGGCTTCTTGTTTAAAATTAAATTTAGCCCCTTTGTTTTCTCCTCTCTGCAGGTGTTTAGTTGTCTAGCATGTAAAAAAGTGTTCTGCGTGGAGTGTGATCTCTTCATACATGACACACTGCACTGCTGTCCTGGCTGCATGCAGACTGACAGGACGTCCTGATGTAAGATGGCCTGACTACAAGACATCTGTGAACTTCAGTACAAGTAGAAACTGAGAGATGCAGAAAAAAAAGAGGAAGTCTTCAGCCACAGATTCAGATTCTTACTGATTAAGTTACGTAATGAAAGCCAATGGTTGTCAAGGTCTTTGGCATCTTTCTGGTTTTATGCATCATACTTGTGCTCAAGATGTTACTGTATGAAATGGCGCCCCCTATGGGGAAAAGTGTCTCACTGGACCAAATCAAACAAGCATTGTGCTGTTTTCAACAGTCCTATTTCTGTTTAAGACACTGAGTTGTAATAGCTTTAACATGACAACTGTTTATATATTTTGTTTTCTACATACCATGTTAATATACCTGCCTGTGCTCAATTAAGCAGATTAAAACTTTTTAATTGTTCAAACAAATTACATTTTCTTTTAAAACCGTACTGACCTGACTAATGATTTTATATATATACATTATATTATATTATATATAAATTATTGCTGGTATGAGTTTAAGGTGTTGCAGCAAAATGTCTTGATTTCTAGAGTTAAAAAGAGTTGAATGCAAGGACAGAACAGTGTTATGATAAAAATAAAAGATACCACAAAAGTAATCAAATTCACAAGAATGTAATTTCAGTACAAACCGTTGGAGACAGATGAGATTCTTGCAATTTCCTGTACAAGCAAGTACAGCTCTTCAAAAATACTCACCCCATATTCACAAATTCAGTATTGCTTATTTCACACACTAGCACACCAAAGTTCTCATCAAAACACTTTGAATGATATTAAATTGCATTATAAAATGTATACACCTAAGACTTTGACATTCACAGAAAAAGTGCTTCACAGCTCTGTATTTTTGTGCTGGTCATAGTGTCTGTGCAGCCAGGCCTTCAGCAGTGGGAGGTTCTTGTCCATCCAACGAATGTTCTCTTCAATGTTCTCCAGGGCTTGCTGAATACATCTCAGTTCTGCTCCGGTCTCAGCCCGCAATGAAGTAAAGAAACTACGAATCTGATGAAGCAGAGAAACACATCATGTAATGGAAGTCTTCTGATTACAGGATGGAATATGTTTTTGGTCTAGACCAAATATATATATATATATATATATACACACATACAATACTTACCTCAGTTAGCATTTTGCTGGTGGAATATTGGTTGGTCACTCCCACTACCATGTGCGCTATAGAGTGTGAGCCAAGATCAAACCTACAAACATATATTTGAAGTCATTACAGGGCTCAGAATATACCACTACTGTGTGTCTAATGAAATCAGTATCTCACTTCTTAATCAGGGAGTCCCAGTTAGCTTTTAAAAAGTCCCATGCGTGTTTGTAGGCCTTAGGATTTTTACTGACTGAAGTCACAACATATGGCAGATCCTGAGTCTTCATCACCTCTCCCACCAGACTCTGCTCCATCATCCTGACACAAATTAAGGATCATGTTAGCGATTATTCTTATTTTTCTAAACTAATGTATATATGAATGTCTCACCATTTAAGCTTGTGATCGAGAGGGCTGGTCGTGAGGGCCATCTTTATCCTATTCTTCATCGAGATGTACATAGACTCCTTGTACTTCTCAAATAGGAATTCCCAGCCATCCTCAGTCCGGGCGCCAACAGAAAACACAGCCATAGTAACGTCATTAGGAAGACTAGAGGCAAAAAACAAAATTCATTTTCATTCATTAAGGGAAGAGAAGCGCTATTACTTTTTTCCAGAGAAATAGTATAGACCAAAAGTGTTCAAAAAGGAAGTTTCAGAAAAGAAAGAAAATGATGAGCTCTCACCTCATATTTCCATCCGAGTCCCTCCACTGGTTGAAGAGCTGGGTAGCGGTGCTGACACAGGGAGGATGACCCCGCACACAGCCAAACAGGAGAAGGTAGCTGCGCAGCATCCTCTGAGACACAGAGCCGTCATCAGTCCACGACTGCTGGTCTATGAGCTTCCTGAACAGCTGCAGTATGTAGCCCTGGATCACAGAGAGAACCAGCATTATTTACACATCTACAGCAGGAACAAGGCATTACTTGTACAGCACAATAAAAACAACAATGATAAAAGTGCTTGTTGGTCAGTTTTTTAAATGGATTAACAATAACAACAATTAACACATTTCTGTTACTTATACAATGGTCATGATTATTTAAGAATCACATATTAACAAAGAGCACTTTTCTAAATACTAATTAAATAATAAATAATAAATACATTAAAAATGTATTTAACATCCAGGATTATCTGGAATTCTCGAGGCCAGAAATCCGTCATTTTCCAGATGACAAAATTACAATGTTTCCATACCAAATTGTATCATTTTTAAAAGTTTGGCATCAGTGTAAGAGAAAAAAAATAATACTTCTAATGCACTGGATTGATTAAAAGGTACAGTAAACATTTATAAATCATCTATTCCAAATAAATAGATCTCTGAACGATCATGAGACACTGAAGACTGGAATAATGGCCGCTGAAAACTATAAATAGTAAAATTATTTTTTACATGTTTTTATTGCACTATTGAATTATTATTTTTATTGAATTATGTATTATCAAATGGCAAGATACATTTTAGTTTTATTCTCAGAATTGCACAGACTGAAAAGAAGCTAGGATGATCAGTGTGATCACTGACTGACCTTCATCTGGTTCTCCAGCTCCAGCATGTCTCTCTTCTCCATCAGTTTATACAGAGGCACAAGCTCACTGAAGCCCTGTGTCACTGGCATGATCTCAGTTTCCTTGCTTAGGTACAGGGTCAGGTCTAAAGCCTTATCCAGGGGAAGCTTACCAACACTGTCCAGAACACACGGAGGGAGGATGTTTTAAAACCAACCAGAGCATGAGAGCAACACTTTTATTGTATGATTTGCAGCACTTTATATTGACTTCTGATTCATATTTTCTTCCCACTGACCAAAAAAAAGCACATAATGTACGCTGGACAATGAGGACTGACCTGACCAGCTGGAAGGCGTTGTTGATGAGGCTGGCGCGGTCATTGCTGCTGAGCGCTGTGTGGTTGTGTTTGAGCAGCGTGATGAGGTCATCCCAGCCTGAACCCTCATAATGCACAATGTAATATCCACTCATGTCCACATTAAACTTGATCCAGTCCACCTCCTCTGGCAGATACAGAACATCTGTGATGACACACACAACAGACCTGTTAGAAATCAGTGCTGCCTGTATAGTGTTTTATCAATGATCTTTCAGTCTTTGTGTTGTTTAGAGATGCTTAGATTTGTAAATATTATCATCATTTAGTAATATTATTAAATAATAATACCTGTTTTGGTCTTAAGCAGGAAGCGGTGCACTGTGGTTGAGTCACTGGTAATGTAAGTCAATGGAACGTGCCAAAGGAAGCTGTAAGATCAAGAATTTACAAGTGCAAAAAAAAAAACAATAAGTTTTGAAATAAGTCTGAAAATAATTAAAATCTTTATAAAGCCCTGTGTACACGAAAAAGGACATGCTGTGACAAAGCAAGATGTGGTTTGAAAACAGTACCATACATTTTTACTAATTCAGAATTAGCTTTTAATTAATTTCCAATGTGGTCATTTTCACTGCAAACAATACATGTTTGTACACGTACATGGTGTGTGTAAATGTCTGTAAAAGTATAAACCCTAAATAAATCATATAAAAAAAAAAAAACAATATCAGTATCACAAGCATAAAAATTAAGAAGCTGCCAATCTTTGATATTAATATTAAACCTGGATGTTTGTGAGGGGTCATCACTCTTGAGGTAACGCTCTTGACTTAGTCTGACTTCTCGACCTTTGACCTCCACTGTAATGAGTGGAAAGCCTTCCTGCAATGTCCATGTCTCCATCATAGCCTTAATATCCAGCTCATCCTCAGAGTGCCATTTCTAAAAGATAAAATATCACAGAAATACATCACAACACCAGTTAATAACAGGGTAAAGAGAGTTAATGATGTAACAAAGCAACCCACAGAAGCTCCAGAGTGTGAGACTGAGCGCTGACAGGCCTCATCACCCTTCAGTCTGCCTTCATCCAGACCATCAGACTCACACACCTATACCAGAGAGAGACATTGAGACAAATCCTGTTATACTCACTACTATATCATGAGATATTTTGATCCCGTATGTCTAAAAACGTTCTGAAATTCTAGTTCATTTTCAATAGTGTAGCAAGATGCACAGATCACAAAGAAATCTTTTTTTTTAAACAAGCAACTTTCTGTTGGATAATGTGGCAAATTTGCTTAACCAGCTATGTTTGCATGGAATGATGACTGGATTTCACCTGAGAAACATAACAGGAAAAAAAAAAGCCCAGACAGTTTACTGCATCTGCATCACACACGTCACTTGTACTCACATTGGTCAGGCTCTCCCACAGGTTAATATTGACTGTATTCTGGTAACTGTAGCGTTTAAGATATTTCACAATGCCCAATTTAAACGCATCTGGAGTCAGAAACTCTCTCAGCATGTTCAGAATACAAGCCCCCTGAAATGACATGAACAATTGTTAAATGGATTTTAAAAAAAGCTTTTGAAAGAGTATAACAAGAAAAACATATTGCAAAGGAAACTTTCCAAAGTTTTATTATGCACCTTGTCATAGGAAACATCATCAAACATTTCCTGTATCTGAGCAGGATTCTCCACCGGTGTGGACACTGGGTGAGAGGAGCTCAAGGAGTCTACCTCCATGGCCTCAAAACACTTGTCTAAGAAATTATCCTCCTGTGGCACAAATAAGATTGGGCTTCATATAAGCAAAAAATCTTCATTCAGCTCATGCCGAGGCCTTTTAAAGTTATGAAAATAATAAGCCAAAAGAAAAAAAGAGCAGCAGTCCTACAACAAGGCCCATCAATATTAAAACAAAACTTACAACTTGCAGTTCAGGATTGGTGATGTTGACAGACACAAACTCCATGAACTTGGCAAAACCTTCATTCAGCCACAGATCATTCCACCACTGCATGGTCACCAGGTTTCCAAACCACTGAAAAGAACATAAAAAGAACGATAAATTCCTTAATTAAGCAAAGCAACATATAAAATACCATAATAGTTAACTGATGTCTTAAGTTCACCTGATGGGCCAGTTCATGGGCGATGATCATCGTGATGCCCAGCTTGTCAGAAGCAGAAGACTTGTGTGGGTCAAAAAGAAGGGCTGATTCCCGGTAGGTGGTCAGACCCCAATTCTCCATCGCTCCAGACTGGAAGTCTGGGATGGCAGCAAGATCTACAGAGCAGATTATATAAATAGTGAACTCAGAAAACTGCCTTTTGCATTTTAAGAAGTAGACAAAATGCCTATGTGGAGCTAACCCTGTTTAGGTAGAGGGTATGGAATGTCAAAGTAGTCATCATAGAAGTCAAGCAGCTTCACTGCAGCATCCAGAGCAAACTCTGCCTGGTCGATCTTCTCTGGCACAGCATACACTGAAATCTGAATTCACATCAAATAAATACATTTATGCAGCATCACAAAAATAATAATTGATGGAGGTGCTTGGTTTGGTTTTAATGATTTAAGATGGATCATCTTCTAACCTGGACTCCATGCTGACTCATTTTGCTGATAGACAGAAAGTCAGAGACAATGAAGGCCACCAGGTATGTGCTCATCTTAACACTCATATCAAACTGGTCCTCAAACAGGCCGCCTGGCAGCTCTGATGTTCTCAGCTAGAGTAAAGAAAGAACAAAGAGTAGACTCAACAGAAGAATCAGAATCTCCAGCGGCAGATTAATAGTTCATGTACTTTATGATTTATTCAGGTTTTAGTCAGAAAACAGTAGGATTGTTCTGGGGATATTATAACAACACCTTAGGCATGTTTGAGAGGGCAATATGCTTTGCTTCTCTGCGAATCCGCATGGAAAAGTTGGCTTTGAAGGCAGGCTCATCAAAACAGGGGAAAGCTGCCCGGGCACTAGTCGGCTCAAACTGCGTAGAAGCCACAACCCTGAGAATGTGATTTGCATAACATCAGATTATTGAATTTAAAAAATATATACAATATTCAAAGCCACTCAGAGAGGTATTGGCTGTTCTTACATAAAGGTTCTTACCTGAGGTCTCCCTTGCTGGTGCGGTATGTGCTTTTGTAAAATCCATGAAAGCTCTCAGAGAGTTTGGCGGCAAACTCCAGTTGAATTGAATATACATAGCCTCTCTTCAGCACTGCATGCTCAGATATAAGCGCAATCTGCTGGAAGTATGGGTACTCTAGCACCTTTAGTGCCTGTAGCTGACTTAAGTCTGAATCTAACAACCTTGCGTGGGAAATATGAAGATCCTTGCTGTGCAGTATGATAGTCTTGGTGTTTTCGAGGACCTTTATTTGGATCTGCACCATTCCAGTAAAGTCTAAACTTGTGAGGTTGGGATGGATAAGGAGATGGTAATGAAGGGGTGATACTGTTTCTGGAAGTCTCATTTTGCTCCATGGGAAGGGTTCTCCATTGGTTGATGTGGGGAAGGAAGTGGTCTCTTGACCCCAGAGGTGAATTGGCAAAACTATGAGATTCACAAGCAGAGCAAAGCGAATCATGGCTGCCCAGTACAACACTGTAGGGAAAGAGTGAAAAACAACACAATCCCATGAGATGAGCACAATATGTACTTGATTACAAGGTCTGTTTATGCCTTGTTTAAAAATAATTTAGGCGGAAAGTGTACAATAATGCTCTTTTATACACTGACTATCTCCACATCAGTTCTTTCGAACGATTTGTTTACGGCATGACATTTATTCTGTTTAAAACACACTTTTATTGATCGATTATTGATTTCACATGTCCAATGCCTGATAGTTAGGCAAATAATTCTGCTCATAAAACAAAATATTTTTTTGAAAAATAACGCTTTTTAATGAAACTTTTAATATTACTGTTATTTTTTTTCTCTCGCACGTAATAGGAATGTCACGCAGCCAAGTGACACTTCACTATGACACTGTCAGCTTAATTTTACCACCGGTTTCCTCCTCTAGGCTAGCATGCATGTTCGAGAGCCACAGTCATTGTTAACCAATTTTGTGAACAATATTAACAGACTTATTCAATGAAATGGCACAGCGAATGCGTTAGCGCATATATTTAAATTCGCGGTATATTTAATTTTAAAAAATCTACATTCGATTATGCATAAAGCAACGTTTGTACTTTGAAACCAAAACAGAACTGCGCGTGTGCAATACCTAAGCTTAGCCAAAGGTCATCTGATTCTGTACCATATAGTCACGTGCCCGAGAAAGTTGAAGTTTATTTGTATATCACAGAATACTTACGAATACGAACTACGCTTTTCAGTTAAAATCCTCGATGTGTTCAGGTTTGGTTCCGCTGAGCATTCAAACCAACGAATGTGAAAGTGAAAATACAGTTCTTCAACATTTGCATCATGGGAAGTTGTTTTTTTTTTTAAATTAAAGGCGCTGCTCTAACCGATTAGCTGTAGGACATTTTAATTTTAAATTTAAGGTAACATTATAAAATAAATACAATCAGTAGGCTATGTAAAGTTGCATTTAAGGTGAAGTAACCATGTTGATGCATGTTGCCAGATCCTCCCTCACAGTTCCCTGTGAACCTTCAAATAAATACCAACAGGAAGACTATTGTAGACTGTAATATTGTAACTGAATAAATGAATGAGTGAATGAATGAATTACATAACTCAAAGGAAATTCTGTTTGGTTTAAAAAAATTATAAAGAACTAAAAATAAAAATTATTTTATTTTTAGTTCTTGTATTGGTTGTGTGTAGTGTTAATCATTTTTTGGACACATTGTAATTGGAAACAAGAAAAGTCACAGAATGGAACAAAGCCTTTACATTTGTTTTTGTGATGACTCTTTGTGGATGTCATAACGTCTTGTGTCAGTCAATGCTTATAATACATAACTAGAACATGTAGTTTTATAGTCAACCCAGAGATAAAGTCCAACGTAACATTTCACTAAAATCATTAATGAGTAAACTTTATGGTTTAGTTGAATCTCTCTTATCAGGAATGACAATGACAATATGACAAAATAGTGACCCTCATCCATATGATCTTGACACTTAAGATTTTTCACACCCTCCTATCCACCACCACTCATCACAGGCTATATTAGAGGAGGACAGGGTTGGTTAGACACATTCAGGAGGTGCACTGAGGCCTTTGACAAGCTAACAGTATGCTTAAGGAGGTGTTGTTGGGTGCCGTCACAGGAGCAGTGGCTTTGACTATAGGGATTCTGCTGGGACACTTCGCCATTGACAAGGGCAGTTCGGTGCCCGACTGGGTCCGGGATGCATCTCGTGATGTGGACGAAAGTATGATTGAGAAATTCCTTGCAGAACTAGATACCAGACAACTTGAAGAGAACCTCAGGTGAGGTATATATATGGAGGCACATGAGTATGAGATTCAAAGACTATTAAATTACCATCTTTGTAGAACACCTAAGATCATTTCTCTAGGCATGAGGTTGTTTGTTCCAGCTGAATTGAGAATTTACTTGGTCTCCTTTATTCAAAGGGAGCTGACTAAGGTTCCCCACATGGCCACCACCCCTGGAGATGAAGCAACTGTAGATTTTATGATGAAGAGATGGCAGGACCCCACCACAGGCTTGGACAGGGCATGGAGGGAATACTACAAGGTGTATCTGTCATTCCCAAACAAAACAAGCCCCAACAAAGTGTCTGTTGGTAAGACAGAATATCTAGTCACATGGTTTCAAAACAGCTCTGTGGAATTCTGGTTTGTGAAATTTAGCACCCTGAATGCAGTCAAAATCATCATATGCTGTACAAAAATGATAAATGATTTATAAACAAAAATAAAGGAAGGAACTGTTTTATTTAGTTGATCCAGCAAACACAGTCTTGTTTGTGGCAAGAGAGCGAGAGAAGGCATACAGACCAGAACAGGAAGACCCAGAGGTGGTCCAGCCATTCGCCGCATATTCCCCCGCAGGAAACGTCATGGTTAATATACTTTACAGTTCATGCATGCTTGAATAAACAATGAATCAATGAATTTAAACAATGAAATCTTAAATTCGTTTTTAATGAAATATTTCGATTTCAAGGTTTTAGTGTTGCACTTTTGAATTTTCTATTAATCTTTAAAAACATATGTGACCCTGGACCACAAAACCAGTCACAAAATACTGAGCAAATCACCTTTAAAGTTGTCCAAATGAAGTTTTCTTAAAGCATTTTACATTTTGATATGTTTACAGGACGAATTTTACACAAAATCTTCATGGAACATGATCTTTACTTAATTTCCAAATGATTTTTGGCATAAATGAAAAATCAGTCATTTTGACCCATACAATGTATTTTTGGCTATTGCTACAAATATACCCCAGCGACTTAAGACTGTTTTTTTGGCCCAGGGTCGCATATATCATGTTTTTCATAAAAATATTAACAGCACAACTGTTTTCAAGATCGATAATATTAATAAATGGAAAACAGTGACTTTAAAAAGAGGGATTTTAAGAGGGACAAATAAACATAGCTTTGGTGAAAAGACTTCCTTCAAAAACATTACAAATCTTACTGACACCACACTTTTGAATCTTAATGTACATTCAATAAATTTATTTTTTCATGTTAAATATTTCAATGTTATTACTTTAAAAATAGCCTAACATCAGTTTTTCAAAAAAAAAGAAAAAAAAAGAATGCCTCCTGTGATGGAGTTTTTATCATTACAGAAAATCTGTTATCTTATGACATTGTAATGACAGACATAAGTTATGACATAACTGAGCAAGAGATGTCTTTACGAATGTCTTTATTACACTTGGTTCTAGAAAAAAAACAAAAAACAGAGGGTGTGATAACCTTTGGGGCTATCAGACCATATGACACAGTAGTAAACTCATCCACTGATTGTTATTCCCTTTTTCTCTTACTGATGTTCCACTATTGACTTTACAAATAAGGGCTTATTGTCAGCATATCTTGCTATCACTAACTTTATCAAAGGCTGATAAAATTATTTCATTAATACAGATTATATATATTATTATACATATTTTATAAAAGTGATATTTATGCCAGAATCAAATTGTGATATAGTCCAACATAATGAATCATCTGTTTTATATGCAGGGGAAACTTGTCTATGCAAACCAAGGTAAAATGAGTGACTATGAGCATTTAAACAAAACGCTGGATCTGACGGGAACCATCGCCATCACCAGATACGGAGGAGAAGGGAGATCTAAAAAAGTGAGAAGAACTAGTCAAATCTCTCAGAACCTTTCAGGACATTTATCAAGATCATGAAAATGAGGATTAGCCTTTAGTTCAGACCTCTAACAAGATCTAGACATTATATTTGTATTGCCTTGAATGTGTAAAAACATTTTTACTCTTCTGTGGCATGAATATAACAGGCTATAAATGCAGCCAAGTTTGGAATCGTTGGGGTGCTGGTGTATACTGAGCCGTATGACATGAACGATGGCCTGGTGTCGGAAGATGAAACCTACCCTCACTCCTGGTATCTCCCACCTTCTGGTGTCGAGCGAGGCTCATACAACATTGACTTTGGAGACTTGTTAACACCTTACTTAGCTGCAAAGGGTAACAAGAGTCTTTTTGACATCTAAACACATAAGGTACATGACATAGGATACGACGTATGTAAATGTTTTCATTTGTAGATGATACCTACAGAATACCAAAAGAAGACATAACAGGTATTCCACCAATTCCAGCACAGCCAATTGGGTTTGAGGATGCTGAAAGATTAATCTGGTAAGTCTGACTGTTTAAATATGTATTTTCTTTCTTTAGTTAATCACTTTTAGAAAGATTCCTTCTAATTTTTGACTGAATTATGTGTATCAGTGAGCTCGATGGGGACGAGGCCCCTGATAATTGGCAAGGCTCATTAAACTGCACATACAAACTTGGTGGGCCAGGGTTCAAAAGCACATCTACCTTCAACAACAGGTAAATGATAGATATTTGTGCCCAATCTTCTAATGTCTGAATAATTATGGTTATTTGTTGAAAGGTTATAAAGCTGAATTAAAAGAATGTTTTGTCTGCCAGCAATGTGCACTTGGACATTTATAACACTGAGAGGCTGGAATATTCAGCAAATGTTATGGGAATAATCCGAGGCAGTGTGGAGCCAGGTATGTTGGATTTGTCATAACGTTAACAAGCAAAAATACATGTTGTCCCAATGTACACAGGTCCCAAAAAGTCACACTTGAAATTTAGCATCAGATGTGCATATTAGAATGATTTCTTTCTTGTAATATGTTGTTAAATACAACCAAATACATTTTGAATTGTATTTGCATATTTTTGTATGTGTGTTGTTTAGACAGGTACGTGATTTATGGGAACCACAGGGACAGCTGGGTGCACGGAGCCATTGACCCCAGCAGCGGCACATCAGTGATGCTTGAGATCACCAGAGTGCTGGGGAAGATGGTAAAGGAAGGTCAGGCCTAGTGACAGCTATTGCCTTTGCCATTAGATGTGACTGTAGGGCTGGTTGTAATGACCCAAATGTGAGCCTGGAGCACAAAACCAACCTTAAATGG
>JAUCMS010000095.1:8366875-8381064 GCA_032357445.1 Enteromius radiatus | reverse complement strand
TTTTTTTCAATATTTTATTTGCGCCCTCAAATTCTGACTTTTCAAATATTTATATCTTGGTCAAATATTGTACTATCCTAACAATGGAAAGCTTATTTATTCAGCTTTTATGTGATGTATAAATCTAAATTTCGAAAAATTGACTGGTTTTGTGGTCCAGGGTCTCAAATGAATTAATTTGCTATGACACTAGGAGTATTATGGAATTAACATTATGTTCTTAAAACTATGAGCACTAGGTATAACAATAAAGGAACAAAAAATACATATATACATATAACAATGCATCAGAATCTAGTCAGATACAATCTGAAAGAATAACAAAAATCAAATCATATTCATTTGCTTCTACCTGAAAGGGAAATGGCGACCTCGGAGGTCCATTATCTTTGGCAGTTGGGGAGCGGAAGAATTTGGCCTTATTGGATCCGCAGAATACACAGAGGTTTGTTGATAAAGACATCAGTGGCATTATTTAAAAAAAAAACTTGGATCATAAAACATCATATTGGTGTTAAATGAAATGCTCATTCTCAGGAGTACTTCAGTAAGCTGAGTGAACGCACTGTGGCGTACATCAACGTGGACATCTCAGTGTTTGGTACCACTTTCTCTTTTCGGCGGAATATGATTTTCCTCCTGTTTTCGACATGCTGAAATCTTGTCTGTCCTTCACAGCTAATGCGACTCTCAGGGCTTCTGCTTCTCCAGCAGCACAGAGCGTGATATTCACTGCCTCCAAACAGGTGAGCAACAAATCCTCTATGTTACTTTATCTGAGATGTGACTTTCATCATGCTTTGATGAGTCATGTGCTTTCAGGTAAAAGCACCTGGAACAACCACAACAGTCTATGAGAACTGGAAGCAATATTCCAACAGAACCAGTCCAAATTACGGGACTATACCAAAGTATGTTCATAATTTACCTCATGATTTGACTTTATGTTTTAATTCAAGGTGATTGTTCTTAATACTGTTCATTGTATTTTCAGTTTGGGGTTCTTGACAGGAGCAGGGAGTGATTATGCTGCTTTTATACACTACCTTGGAATAACGTCTATGGACATTTCCTATTATTATGATCGGGTATGTGGTCAGCAGTGCTGAGGCAATCAATCACTTGGCATTGAAAAAAGTTGTTTAATATTAAGAACACATTCTCCATCCCTTTGCAGAGCAAAACAAGAGCGCGAATCTACCCAGCCTACCACACGGCTTACGACACCTTTGACTACGCATCTAAATACATTGATCCAGGTGAACTGAATACTGAGCTTCTCAATGGAGACAATACTATAATCCCTCTTTTAAAATTGATCTGCCAGGTCTTGTCTGTTCTATTTTAAATTCAAATGACTTTCCATTATGCAGGTTTCACAAGTCACCAGGCAGTAGCCAGGACAGCAGGGAATGTGCTGCTGCGTTTGGCTGACAGTCTTCTCCTACCTTTCAACTGCAGTGACTACGCAGAGAGTCTGGAGCAGTACCTCAGTCAGGCGGTAACAACCTTTGAAGAAAAACTTGTGGCTAAAGGAATCTCTATGGGTGAGCTAACAGGATTTTCCAGACTGCTTTGTATGAAGGAAATGTTAATCATAATAAGTACATTTTGCCAGCCTAAATGTTCATACTGGGTGAGAGAGATGGAAGTACAGAAGTGTCAAAGAATGAGTACCTTTTCCTATCCCAGGATCCTTGAAGAAAGCTGTGCAGCTATTCCGTGACACAGCCACTAAACTGGACCGTCTGATCAGGGATTCAGATCTAGCAAAAGAAACGTAAGTTATTACTGTAAAGCCTGACATAAAGTATTTTGAATATATATATATATATATATATATATATATAAGCCTTTAGAAAATATAAAAGAGATTTTATGACTTACATAATATTATAGAGGAGAATATGGAGAGCATAAGAAACGAAAACTGAGCAAACATTTACAGTTTGATTGAGATTACAGTGAGATGAAAGTCTTGTAATGGAAATCAACTTTTTAACACTACAGCAGACTAACATAACTGATGTCAGTTTATTAAGCTCAGTTTATTTTTATAAGCTCTATATAATGCATAATATAATGCATATTGCACTGCAATAAAATGATGATATATACACACATTCTTCAAAATCTTATTTAACATTTTTCCAAAAAATACAGCCATCTAAATCAATAGTCAAATTAGACTATTAATTTAGATGGCTGAGACATCTGTGTATCAAATATGATACAGTAGGTTTTAGAGGGTTGAAGAGATGTAAAAGCCACCTGCTGTGGTGTCATATTGGAATAAACTAAACTTCCGACAACAGGCCCCTGAAAGTGCGGCAAATTAATGACCAGCTCATGCTGCTGGACAGAGCTTTCCTTGACCCGCTGGCATTCCCGGAAAAATATGGTTTCAGGTATGAAGCAGCATTATTAAAACGTCTTGCTACTAATGACAATGACCGGTCCCTTATGAATATTAATCAGCATCCCCCAGACCACTCTCTCCATTTGTTCATGCGTTGTCACACCTGTTTGCAATCACTTGTAATGCTGTCTGGCACCACACAGGCATGTGATATGGGCGTCGAGGTCATCAAGCGTGCCCACCTTCCCCGGCCTAGCAGATGCAGTAGAGAAGGCTGAGAGCTCCGGGCTGAAGGAAGACTGGGATCAGGCTCACAAACACATATCCATCGTCACACAGGCCATCGCAGGAGCTGCACACACACTGGATGATGTGATTTAATACAAAGGAAGAAATATTTTACTGCTTTCGCCTACATTTCTCTCAGAGCTGTTTAACAGCCAGAAGGTGTATCAGTCATGTACAAATGTAAAAAATAGAGGGATTTCTAGAGAGTCTACTATTCCTGGCAGATTTCAAAACCTGACAACTCACTTGACAAGAGGTTTATAGTAATATTTACTTTTTAGTGCCTTTTGAATTAAAGGGATGGTTCACCCATCATTTCCTCATCATTTACCCACACTTTTTCTTCTTCTGTGGAACACGAAAGTGTTATTTTAAAACTGTTTTTATCCATACACTGTAAGTCATTGGGGTCCAAAACAACAAACACATTCATGCTATTTAAAGTTTTCAACCTTAGTGAAAAATAAATATAGTAAAATGTAATATTCTTAACTGGTACAGTCTGTAAAACACATTCATTCAAATATTTTACATATATATGACTTACATAGGGACAGTTACATATGGAAAGGAAAAGAAACAGACAGAATATGCTCTTTTCAGGCATGATTTATTGAAAACACACCAAAGTGATACTCTACAAACCTGTATTTATCTTTAATAAGAGCAATTCTCTCTTCTGGGTATTAGTAAAATTAACAATACATTCGGTCACAGTGGCATTGCGCTAGGAAAGCATTAACAACTATATAATCAAACCCTTTTAATGTGTCTATCTTTTAAAAGTTTATAATACAATGTAATACAAGGCAAAACCCACCACCAGTCTAAACTACATTGAGAACACAGAGTGAGTGAAAGTGGGAGGAGCCAGAGGAGGTGCGTGTGTGTGTGTGTCAGAGACAGAGAGAGAAAGAGACTGAGAGAGAGAGAGAAGGAGCGACAGAAAGAGCAATTAGGGACCAATAAAACATATAAAACACACTTATTTTTATCTAACATGGAAAAAGGTTAAGGCACATGATAGTTACAAACACATTTGCTACCAAGTTGTACACGTACTGAGTTTTGATGCTTTGAATTAGTGATATCTACAAAGGTAGGTTTCTCTTGAATCCATTTCAACATCCTTTTGTTTTTCTATAAATATACAATCTGATGCAAATTCACACTCTGGGAACTTCTTGTACTACACGGTACCAAAATCCTTTGGTTGTTTTCTGCAAAAAGGCAGACATGAACAGACAGTCAAATTTGAATAATGAACCTAGGCTAAAGATCTCGATGTGAACGTACACAACATTTCCTGTTTAAAAAGTCAGTCATTACACTGTTATTTTGTTATTAGGAGTCTCTGTTAAAACACTATGGAAAAAAACCTTTGCTATAGAGTTATATATAGAGTCACATGAATCAGATGATAAATCAGGCATGTGCTGCATATTTCACATTATAAGTAAACTATATAGAAAAAAATAAAGAAAACAATTTGTCGGTCTACTTAGCATTTTTGTATATAACACAGGATTTCTTTACACTGACAGTGGGAACAGTTTAATATACAAATTATAACCGAACGAATAAAAACATTACAAATTTGTCATGCCGTTTTTGTTATACTCAAGGGATACATTTTTGACGTGAAAGTATTTTGGCTTACATGAAAGGAAGTATCTATCCCTGCATCCCTTCTGAAATTAATTCTTTAAACTCAGATCATTTCGAACATGTTTTTCAGTTGAATAAGGAATACTGAAAATAAATGCTTCCGTTAACAAAACAAGATGTAAAAAGTATAAAATATAAATAGACAATGACTCTACAGCCTATGATACACATTTAACTAAAGCAATGATCTGTTTATTATATTATTAATCATTTTTATACAAACATGGCCATGCTTTATGTACGGAATACTGAATGTGCTCTGAACAAACTGTTATGGATTCACATCTATCAATGTTATAAAGACGACTGTGACCTTTTTGCCCTCTTTTTTTAATATTTGTAACCTAATATACATTTATAAAACAACAAAAATATAAAATGTTTTTAAAATCTACTTTTATGACAACAGGAGCGAATGAACTCTCCTATCCCTCATACCACAATCTACATATTAACAAATAGATTTTAGTTTTCTCATCACCCCTTATTAAATAAACCAAAGCAATAGCTGGTAAGTGCCAGTGTTACCCAGCATGCCTCTGCAGCTCGACATGTCAAAGGGAATACGGGATCAGCAGACCAATTCCAGCTGAAAGCATAGCAGCTCTCCTTCTGTCAGCTCCGCTATGAGCAGGTGTCAGTGTGCAGGGTCAATCCCTGCTCTTCAACAACAGTTCTCAGTGAGAAGAAACAAACACAGTGATAATATGTCTTTAAAGTTGCTTTATAAAGCCAGCACATAGAAATTGCGAAAGCGTGCAGTTCAATATAGACTCCCCCCGCCCAGCTTTTGTATGTGCCCCCACACCGATGTAATGAACATCAACAACAACAAAAAAAAGGCATTCTTTTTCTTCCTTTCACAAGTGTCCTCAACTCCTTTAGAAAACCCAAACTTTCATTAAAATGCTACAAAATGAAAAAACAAAACAAAACACAATTCACTGCACTTCTGGGGAAAACAAATCCACAAAACAAACAGTAATCAGGCAGAAACATACAACCAAAATAATATAGGCAAAAATTATATTTTTTTGTTTTGACATAAAAATAGTTTTTTTTTTTCTTATTTCCTTTTACAGCTCGATCCAATTCTTTCCAGTACACGTCCACGTCCACGTCCATGACAGCACTTCCTGTACACTCAAATCAATCCATCATTCCGGCTCCATGACAGCTAATCCTCAGTTCTGGGTACACTACGTCCAGTGGGAATGTACATATGAGAAGTGGGGTTTTTTTTTTTCTTTTTTTCTTTTCACTTGTTGAGAAATCTCAAAATGTTGGCTGTTGAATGAAAGTTTGCATTTTTCTCTTGCTCTCTTAGGCAAAAGTCTTCAGATGAGTCCACATCACGGTGAGCTCTGCGGTTAATGGCAGTGGTGACATGTGAAATCCTTGTGTGGTAAGATGTGGCGCTGTTGCTAGCTAAGCCTGCGCGGAGAGGGCAGACATCAGACGACATGAACAGACTTTACATGTGTTCTAATGACAGATATTTCAGTTACGCTCACAAACAAAGACATGATTGCATTTCTAAACATGTGCAAGATAATGTCTGCCAAATGAACATGTTAAATGAATGATGGATGATTTTTAGGATGTTGACACAAAACAACATGTCGTTTTTCTATATAACTTACCAGATTTATACAATATACCCCAACTTAAAAGCAAATAAGATATTATGTTTGGTCTTCAGCCAAATATGTTTTCATGAATCACAAACTAATAAGATTCCTCTGAACATGATCTAATTCCATGTTTCTATATGACTAGAAATCAACTGATGATGCTTTTCTGCCAGACAGATACAGTATGGGATGAAGAAAGCTGGGATGACGAGCAGATATTTGGCAAGCGTGAGAATGAACATAAACAGATGATGGTGAAGCAAACCCAGAGAAGTCAGCAGTGTCTGCGAGAAGATCATTTTAGTCCACTTTCCATAGAAAACAAGTCAAAACTGTTTGGGGTTTGGATTTTGGGGTGAGGATTTATTTATTTTAAATGATTTTTTTAGCAAATGTTAAGCAAGGATGAATTAAATCGATCCGATATGTCAGTAACAAGATTTTTCAATTCACCAAAGAATGTTGACATTTTTTTTACCATGCTTTCGACTAAAATACTAAGTGAAAAACTGTTTGATATTAATAAGAAATCTCTCTTGAGCACCAAATCAGCATATTAGAATGACTACTGAAGGATCATGTGACACTAAAAATGCTAAAAATGTAGCACTGACCACCACAAAAATAAAAAAGATTTACAAAATGTAATGTTATTTTTAAAATATGACTCTTTCTTAATCAAAACATTAATAGTAGTGTACATGCACTTAATCATGCTCCGCTTTTCAACAAATCTGATCCTATCTATTCTGATTCACAATCCTCATGAGGAAAATGATATTTGAAACCAATATAAATCCAAACGTGCACTCATAAGTGTTGGATTCAGAGTCAGACAATGCACTTCTCTGGGTTAGACAGAGCAAATGATAACAAAGGAGGGATGTTATTTCATAAACAGGATAGGTGAGAACAAATCCACTACTATAAAACATCCAAATCAAACACAGAAAACCTACCATGCATGCATTTAGACCCAGGAGTCAACAGGCTGAGGTTTAACATCACAAGCATCCACCAGACTGACAGTTGGCCTGTTGCTCCTGATATAGTGTTTCCTATTTGTGTCATTCTGCAGCAGCGGGAGAGGGGTTCAAATCAGCAAAACCAACAGTTTAAACACACAGAGAAAGGCCAGAGTTAGTCTTCGCAACAGGGAAAGCTCAAGGGGGAAAAACAGTTTGAAATGATAGAGAGGTCATTCAAGTCAATGCATGCAAGATCCATTCCGAAAACAACTAAACATTATTTGGCATATTTAGGCGTGTTGTTTCAACAAGGACCCCTAGAGGGAGTGACTTCCTTGTATTAGTAGGGAAATAAACCCCTAACGTCTGCCAAATATTGTGGTAATAAAAAAAAAAAAAAAGAATCTGTTTGTTCTGTTGATGTTCTGACAGTCACAGCGAAACACAAATCTGAATTCATTGTGACATCTATTAAAGCCTAACAAAGAAATACAGCAGGCAGCTGTTGAGATACAAAGCCCTGTCATAACGCTGAGACGGACTACAGATGGTACAGAAATAATGCAGCGCGTCCATGAAAACGCTCATCTACGAGCACAGTGTGGCCTCTCTCGAAAGTGAATCGCTCTCACGCTGGGCTCTGATAACACTCATAATATGAGATGACTCCATATAAAGTCAAGAGGGAGCAAGAGAACTCAATCTACTGTTGCAGAGGCACTTGATATGCAAGTCGACCTCTCCTTCAGATGCCAGAGTGGGAAAACAGCAGCATCAGGCAGATTCTTAATCATTTCTACATTAATGACTTAAAAATCACAATGCTGATGTTTAATTATCTATTTAAGCACAACATGGGGCTAACAACAGATTGTATGAGGGGAAGCCAAGTTGAAACATACTTAACATGGACAGATACGAGTATCTTAAATATCTGAAAGTCTGCTAGAGTAACTGATTACATGATGAGATTCTAATTAGATTGTAATTGTATATATATATATATATATATATATATATATATAATTTAATTTGAATGAAAGTACCTCTAAGATTTTTAAATATTTTATAAAATTAAAAAAATATATTTGTAAAAACAATTTATATATATATATATATACTTATGTTTTATTTTTGATCAATATTTAAAATGTTCTTTTCTCAACTGTGTCTGCCATTTTGGATTTTTTTTTATTTTTGCATCTTACAAGGCATAATAATATTTGAACAGTACCTTCTGTTTTTTTATGTTGTTCTATGATGCCATAAAACCAGCATTGCCATTTCCACTTATTATATTGATCTTTTTCATAAGGCTGTTTATAAATATGATCAGTCATTTGTCACATTTCCACTGCATTAAAAAAGCACTTTAGTTTGTTTTGGTGAATAAAATGGCTTATTTTGGCTCAGACTGCCTATTGTTCTACAAATCTGACAACACTGTTTTGCAGACTTCCACTAATTAGACAACTCACCACTTCACCGTGCACATGTTAATATATCATTTCTCTTTCTGCTGCAAAACTGCAGTGTTGGTGCCTAAGGCAGTTAATGAGACAGAGAGGATATTACCCCACTACCAGAGACAGCACTGTCACGCAGTGTGCCTTCTCAGATTAAACAGATGTAGAAACGTGTCTCGCTTCTGACACTTCTGCTCTGACCTTTAACGGCTCCCGCTCCTGCAGATCCGACGAACCGTCGCTGCCCTTGTACTTGGAGTCTTTGTCTCTCTGGTCAATCGTCGAATAGCCATCTAATGAGAGGGAAAGAAAGCAGAAAAGCTCTGTTATCATGATCGGCGTGTCAGCACCCTCAGCAGGGCTCTTCAAACAAGCAGTGACAGATCCCTCGACCTTCAGCTGGGAGCATCCCGTACGTGCTGCGTTCACAGATGTTCCCCGTGCTCACGGCTGAGTGTGTGACGTGTGTGATTACTGTGCGGGTTTTGTGTTTGTGTGCATGCGGGCCGTGTGTACGAGCCGTCCCCCCACAGGCGCCGCATTTCATCACTTCCTTCCACCCACTCGAGCAGCACCCCATCCTCAGCCTCTGTCCAATTATTGTCAGTCAGGCTTGGAGAGGATGCTGCTTCAGTGGAGAAGATCAGAGAGTCGGCTCCATAACGAAGAGGAGGTACTCTGTAGCGAACAAGCAATCGTGCTTCTGTTCAAATTTTCATTGGCCCAAAACACACCAAACACAACACCACTACAAACATCTTATTAAAAGAGGGGTATTGCAGACAGCGTTGGAATGAAACTCTCTGGGGGGAAAGAAATGCTGTTCGAATTAAATTACTTTTAAAACCAAACACAACATTGCTTGGGAGGAATTTTAGGGGGAAAGGACTTAGAGGGATTATGGTTTTGTATCCTCACAGAACCACATTAGTTTGTAGGGATTTTTTAAAAGTTTTTATTTTGGAGGACATGCCGACATTGTCTTACCTGGACCGAGTTCGTCCATAGGTATCATATCCCCACCGCTACACCCTCTGTTGCCTGCAAAGCATTTTACAGGCTGGATTTTTCACACCACTAACAATCACTTTTAATGAATGTCAATTTAAGTATAAAAATCTCGAAATGATTAAAAAGTGGTTTAAATCAGAGAAGACACAGGAAGTGAGAACAATGGCATTTTGATACAAGTAACCACCCACCTCCATAAGCACAATCATATTACACTCTGTCACTTATTATATTACTATACACTATTGTTTAAAGAGTTGGGGTCAGTATGATTTTTTCTAAAAGTGCCCATTTGATGGATTATGAAAGGTTCATATTTTGGTTTTGGGAGTCCCAAACTACATGTTGTCATGCATTAAAGGTAAATACGCATTTTATTTTTACCTTATTTGTTCAATGACTTTCAAAATGATTTGCTCAGTGATTTTTCCAATCCGCTCTGAATAAATTAATAAATTAGCAAAGACCAACAAGTGGGCGGGCAAATATGCTAATGTTTCATGTTGAGGTCAACATGAAAAAGCTTGGGATTTGTTTCAATGATTCAGCTCTTTCTTTTAAGTGACGATAACTTCATACACAGTGCATTTTCAGATTTACTTGGAGCTGTAATTTTCAAAAATCCATAATTCAACAGAAAACTTCAAGCGTGATAAGACTAAATGTTTTTTTTAACACCAAATCAAAATATGAGAAAGATTTCTAAAGTATCATGCGACACTGTAAACTACATCAAATTCATATAAAACATATATATTTTTAAACAGAAAACAGCTATCTTACATCGTAATAATAGTCTTATAATATTATATATATATTCATTATTTATTTATTTTTTTACTATGTTTACATGCAATATAGACTTTTACTGTAGTTCAGATTAAATAAATGCTAGATATGCAAAGAAATGTCTAGATAAGCATAAGAGACTTTCAAAACCATTAAAAGACATTACCGCCCACTAATTTTTAAATAGTTATGTATATTTGAATATTTAAGAACACTTAGAACATAATAAAATTATATTAAGTTAAAAGCTTTAGATTTGATTGTTGTGCTTATTCAGTAACATCCTTCAAAGTAGTTCAGGGATTAGTAGTTTATAGTGATTAACTTGTTTCAAGACCTTTTTATAGATTTTGAATGCTGTTATAGAGAAAATGAGTGAGAAAATGCTTCTGAAAAGGTGGGGGGTGACTCTTGTGCTCTATTCTTCACAGGAAGGCAAGCAGGGAATGGCATGGGACTGATGGAAGTGATCAAATGCATCACTGTCACGAGCATCCATGCTAACAGCAGTAATAAAACCAGAAAAAAAAAGCCAAAGCTGTCATGCTAACTCCTCTCTCAATGAGATGTGCCCTGGGTGGACGGTTATTGCAACACTGCAGTAATTTACCATCATTTTACTTGAGAGTGAATGAATAATGAGCTCCTACACTGAGGCCCATTAATCTGCTGTCTGATCCTCATAAATCATTCTGTATCATATGAACCACTCAAATGACCGATTAAAGCACAAGAGACGCAGCAGCTGCACACACCAGCTGAGCAGAGGGGGTGAGAGATCAAGCATTCTGCCACGTGTTAAAACACAGAAAGTAGTAGAGTTCACAAGATACGCTCGCTCAGGTGCACCTGAACCTCCGGAACTCCCCTGAGCACCCAGATTTGCCGCTATCAGGGTGTGTAAAATCTCTGTTTGGGGTCTTACGCTAACCTTGGTTCTTCTCCATCAAGGGGAGTGTAGTATCATCATAGCCAGGCTTGCAGCTCTTGGATCCTTTGGGAGTGCCAGTTGCTATCGGCTGAGAAGGATCAAGAAGAGACTGATTCAGAAACAAAGGTCAGAATGACAAAGCTTCACAGAAAAGCTTTTTCTCTTTCTTATGAAAACTGTATTGGAAATGGAAGTGAGAGCTATTATTTTAACCATTATTACTGGCAACTAGGCACAATAAATAAACTTACTTGATCTTATTCAATAAAAATGTGTGACATTTGACGCTTTTATAATAGAAGTTCATAGACGATAGTTTAGTTGTAAAAACAGATAACAAATTAGGAGTTCATTTTTAACTTAAATTAAATCAATTACAAATTAATTTACATTTTTTGTGTCAGTCAGTTATTTTTTAGGTTAATCAAAGTAACCCAACTGCAGCTTGATTGAGATTAATTGAAACGCACAATTACAAAACACGATTTTTGAAAATTGTTAAAAACAAATCCGTTTTGGAAAAGTAACCTTATTTGTTTCCCTGAATATATTTGTAATTTATTCATTGTTATTTACATGACCATTTTTAAATCATCCTTTTTTTATATTTTAAGTAAAAAAAAGACAAAACACTGTGTCCATTAATGAGAATGAGTTTTTTCTTTTTTTTTTTACTGAGAATTTTGGGGGACATTTCTACCTATCACAAACAGAACACTCTTTTTTATTTTAACATTCTGAAGTGAACCAGGACATTTCTTCACGAGAATGACCCGTTTCTACGACTAACTGAGAAATCAGAGTGTTTCTGTGTGTTTATGTTTCGTTCTACCTGGAAGTGTGTTTTATTCCAGCCATCCTTGGTCAGGGCGTTTCTCAGCTCCTTATAGCTCCAAACCGTCTGTAGTACGTGGGAAGCAGCTTTGGTCTCCCTTGCTGACTGGCTGCAATGCATAAACATGGAGGGAAAGAGAGTTAGGAAGAATCCAGAGCCCAATGGAATAACTCTCAAATTCAAAGTCATCTACTCCCCTCCCAGCATCGCAGAGTCACTATGGCTTCTTCAATCTCCAACCCCTGTGGCCACAGATTTCTCTCTTTTCACTTCATTAGCTTTTCCTGTGATCCTCACTTAATTACCAGGAGCCTACGACTTCAAAGCCGCATCTCCAGAGTCAGAGAGGGATCGAGAGAGGCTGTGTAGCCACTCTCCAGCCTAGCATGTACTCTTTAAAAAGTTAATCTCTCACAATCAATATTTAGTTTTGGGTAAAATCTCGCTCAAGTCGAAACGGTATAAATGATTTAAAGGAGGTCACATGTGGAAAGGTTGGAGGAGTTTTTTTTTTTTTTTAAATATGGCTTACTCTCCGGAGGTCTCTGCTGCTTTTGATAACTACAGCACTACACCATTAAATATTCAGTTTTTCACACGCATATATTAATGACATGTGTGGTGATAAAAATAAGACACTTCAAAGAATAGCAAGTCTTGTTGGTGTTTTTCTCTGCACGCTGAGGAGGACCCAAACTAACATAAGATGTTTACACAGATTAAAACACGTAGTTGGTATACATACACAACTAAGTGATCCTTAAGAAACGGTAACGGGTTGAAGTGAAAGTACTGTAGATAGTTGGCTTGATTTATAAACCAATTAAAACACAGAAAAATGAAAAATAAAGGGATAGTTCATCCAAAAATGGTTTTGAGTGTGAGCAATTAATGACACAATTTTCTTTTTTGGGTAAACTAGGCCTTTAAAATGTTAAAGCTTTTTATAATTAATATTCCATACTGTGTAGACTATATTATACCACTAGCATAATCGTGGTCTGTTCCCTGTTCCCTTCTTACCTGGTCCTGTTGATGGCAACTAGTTTGTCGATTGCTTGAGCAGTAATGAGAGAGCGTGCATTCTCAGAGCTGTCCGTGATGATTTCATGGATGGTGTTGAGGATGGCTACCACTGTGTCCTCCTCCAGATTCTTGGCTGGCCGCTGCTGTCCACTGGGCAAGTTGCTGACCAAATCCCTCATGGCATAACTCCCTGAGGATGATAAATAAAAAGATGAAAGACTCAGCTCTGAAAGAACGTAGAAAGAGCTCCAGCTACCCTGAAGCAGAATAAAAATCGCCAAACCACAAACACAGATTTATGAGTATAACAATTTTATAAATGTGGAATATACTGTCTTAAAGTGTATTATAGTGGAAAACAGTTATTAAAATTTGTAAAAAGTATTTCACCATAATACTGTTTGTACTGTATGTTTAAGAATAATAATAATAATAATAATACAAAAAAAAAATCCTTTTTTGTTTTTTCAAAAAGATTACAAAAAATGTTTTTGTGCACCTTTATTTAAGTACTATGGAAATATGCATATAACATTATGGTCACTGATGATTCAGAAATACTGTTCTTGCCTATAAGGTCTTTGTTGCGGCGGTCGATGGACAGGTTCCTCAGAGCGATGGCCACAGCTCGCACCACCTTGTCCGAGTCTGAGCGCAAGAGCTCAACGAGAATTGGCAGCCCTTTCTCCTTACGCACTGTCGCTCTGATGTAGTTCGACCACTGTAGGAATGAGAGAAACAGATTGTACTAAGCCAGTGATTCTGACATTTTCCCACTGCATTCCTTTCATTAAGTCAGGTCAACTTATGCTCAGCCAGATATGCAGCTCTAAAATCATCCAGAACAGCAATATGGCTGTCTGAGTATGCGCGTGTGAAAAAGCTCCTCTATTCTGGGAAACTGCAATCCAGTAAATAGCCATTTGTCCCCGTTAGACTTGTGTGCATTTGTTGCTCCAACCCCATGAATCACAAAACCTTTATGTAACGGAAGACATCTCTATTCCTCAGCCAGTGCCCCTGAGACAGTAATTAGGTTATTGCAATGTCACACTACAGCCACTAGGAGATGGTAGTGAGCCTAGAAACACATTCACCAAAAATAAGTAGGAAAGAGAATAAATTAATAAATAAAAGCTCTCAAATCCTCTTATAGACCACAGACGTGACATGCCCGTCTCCCTACAGCAGGGGTTTGTGATGTGCTAGGGACT